>CM051272.1:14285853-14365190 GCA_027921565.1 Artemia sinica
GTTTAGACAATCTATAAAAACATAAAAAAAAACTGAAAAAAAATTACATATTATTTTTATTACTTTAGACAAAACACAAAGAAAATATTGAAAACTAATTAATTTATTTTATCGCCTATTCAACTTTCAGAAAAAAAACTCCAAAACAAAACGCAATATATCATATATGTTTCTATCAAACCCCATTTGTCTTTACTTTGCATAGACTATGCGAAACAAAAAACATTAAATATAAATCTTTAAGCATTAACCTGCAAGCTCATGAAATTTTGTTTTCAACGTCAGAACAGACTGCAGTGACAAATCCATGCAGTACCCTCTCTCCCTCTCTCCTTTTTCTTGGGTACATTCTTTTTTTTTTCATTTTCATTTATGTTTATACACATCTGCTGAAAAAAAACACAAGTCCTCCAAATCCTGGGCAGCCCTCTTCTTCTTCCCTTTAAATGTAGTTGCCATCCATCACTGAAGGTAATGCCTGTGCTCCAGGTTTTATTTTCTGCATTATCTTCAATAGCTCTACTCAAAAAAATAAAGGAGTTTTTTTGGCTATTTAGAAGTATAACCTCGTGCTCCATTCCTCCCCTGGTAAATATGCAAATGTGTTGCTTTCATTAAGAAAGGATAAAAGTAATTTTTTTCAGGTAAATTTCCAAGCAGAGCTTTATAAGAAAAAGAGCATCTAAAATTCAAAAATTTATTATCAAGTCAAAATTCTATATCAAAGTTTAAAAAAAATTCATTATAAACATACAGCAGTGCCATTTTTGCTCCTAAAAAAAGTAACTGGCACTTCTTTTTTGTTAATCTGATTTTCCTAATTTGCTTCTAGAGGCGTTTATCATAAGTTTCCTAATGAGTTCCTGGACATTATTGTTTTTTAATATAGGGGAAACAGTATTGGATCCAAGAAGATGATGTGGTAGAAACCAACTTCAGGCCTGGGTACACTTTACTAGATACAGGAAAATACAGAAAGTACTCGAAAGCCAATTAATGGCCATTGCCTCATATGCCCCTCCCCCTCCAACTTGTGATCCCGTAAATATCCCAAATATCCCAGAAAAGGATGTCATATTTGGCATTAGGTAAGGTACATACTTAGGATTTACTATTGTATGATAAGTTTCCAGTTAAATGTTATTGTTATATAGACAGAAAATTCCTGTCAGATCTCTGAAATAATATGCCTTTTGACCCATCTAGCACCATTGAAACGTGCACTGTTAAATTATATTCATCTTATATTGCACAATTTCTTGTTAGGTTCTTGCTTGCGTTTTAAATTTTCATCAGTAAAATCCAGAGACAATGCCTACAGATTAATTTGGGTATTCGTCTGACTGACAGTATTTCAAACAGTAAGCTGTACGAAAACATGCGGGTCAATCTCTCTTTCTGGGGCTACAATGAGAGAAAGGTTTAGATGGTTAGGATGCATTCTGCTATGTTCTGATGACAGATTGCCAAAGATTGTCCTTTTTGGCCAACCATCTAGGGCCAAATGAAAAGCAGGTCGTCCCAGAATTGAGTGCGAGGAGGTCACAAGGAAGAATTTGGGGGAAATTGGAACTTCTTGGGAGGGTGTAAAGAGGGAGGCTCTAGATAGATTGAGATGGAGTAGGAACGTGTGTGCTGGAATTAAAAACAAGAGATGCAGTCTCGCACTAAAGATTGATTCTAGATAGTATCAAGAACTTGAGCAAGCTAAAAAGTAAAGGATTTCAAGAAAGCTTAAAAAGATTTCTTTACTAGAAAAAATATGAATACCCAAAGAGGTATCAAAACTTAAGTAGCCATTTTTTGTTAGTTTAAAACTAATTGAGCTACATTCGCAGCCCCACAGGCTGAAATATAGTAGAGAGCTAAGTAATTTGGAAAATGTTAATACTTGAGAGATCTAAAGTTTTCTATTATGTAGATTTTGTTTGTCCAGGTTAATCCCCTATCCCCGTACAACATTACTGATTCATGAAACGACGACGATAAGTCTTGTATCCAATTTCAAGTCATCCAAAACGACTTTCGATAGACCTGGAAACGATTTTTGACGAAAAACCAACCTTTCCGTGTTGTGTTTTGGAATGTCCGCACTGTGAACCCTGATACACAGCCTGGCTGCATATAAGCTGTTATAAGAACCCTTCAAACATATAATGTTCAAGCAGTCAATTACGATTTTGGAGACACTTTGTTAGAATGGGCAGCAACCGCCTGCCCCATGATGTTTTGTTTTGGACTCCTCCCGGAGTTCGATGGTGCAGATGACAGACAGCTACACTTGGACGATGCCTAGAAAAAGACACATCGCTCTCAAGAACATCCCTTGGTGATCTTTGGCCGAAGATGCAGGAGAGGTTATATTGGAGAGGCATCGTTGACGCCTTATGTGCCGACCGGCTTCGGAAGACCTAACTCTATGTAAGTCTAAGTGTTTGTATTTGCTCTGTTTTATTGCAGCTGTGTCTCATTTTATGGCTCTTGCCATTTGTTTCTTACTTGTGTGACTGTATCTACTTTTTTTGTTAGTTGATGGGTTTTGTATCCTTTAATTTATTTCTTAACATTTTTTATTAGTATTTTTTTCTCTTTTTTAAATATTCTTATTCTGTAATTTAGATTTAACTTTGCTTTTGTTTTTTGTAGTTGCCACTATTTTATGGCTCTTTAAATTTGTTCGTACATATTTGATTGTATTTACTTTTATTTTATCTGTTGAAGTGTTTTAATTTTTTAAACCATTTTAATTATAAATTTTTTTCATATTTTTCTGTTGTGCAATTGATAGTTTTTTTTTCTCTTTTTGCAGTTACCACTTTATCATGGCTCTTGCAAATTGGTTCTTACTTTTGCGACTGTCTTTACTTTCATTTTTTAGTCGCCATATTTATTCTTTTTTAATATATTTTTGAATAATTGCTATCAGTTTTTATTATGCTATTATATTTTATTTTATTTTTCCTTTTATTCGTTATTGCCACTGTTCTACTGGTTTGCAAACTGTTCATACCTGCGTGACCATGTTTAATTTTTTTCATTAGTTGGTGCAATATGTATTTTTTTTTATCATTCTTATTAAGTTTTATTCCCAATTTTGTCCTTTCTTTTCATTCTGTAATGTTGCAAATATTTTCAGTTGCAAATATTTTCTGGCTCTACAAAATGGTTTGCAATTGTATGAATGTATTTACTTTTATTTTGTTAGGGCAAAGGTCAAGATTAGTGGCTCTTCAGAAGGAGACTAGAACAAAAGATTCTAGAACAAAAAGAGAGACATTTTTAGAGTGCTAATTTTATGTCCCTTTTTATTGTTCGTGTTTTTAAAAATACATCCCCAGCCCCCGCTAATGGTCTAGTATAGCCAGAGGCCATATAAAAACTAACCCCCCGAAAAATGATGGAATCATTACTTAATAATATCCAGCAAGTTTCAGTGAATCATATTTGGCTGTTTTTTCCCATTTTTGTCTGTTTTGAATCAGTCTTCAGCAATTATTATGTTATTATTTTTTACTAAGCCTGGTGCTATATGAGACCACTGGGAGGAGGACTGGGGGTTTAATTGTCAAAAACGCGAATAAAACCATAGAAATGAGCCAAAACTCAGCAATCCAAAAGTGCATCTCTTTCTTTTCAAGTATGTCTCCTTCTAAAGAGCCACTGTTCTAGACCTTTACCTTTTGTCAGTTGACGTACATTGCACTTTCTGTTTATTTTATTCTTAAATAATTCTTATTATATTTTTTTCTGTATTTGGTATTTTATTCTGTAAAATGTTGCTTTATTCGTTCTTAGTTTCTGCATATGCAAGATATATAAATAAAACGCTCGAAATTTGCTTTCCAATAACAAGAAATTGTACATTCAAACTAAACAACAAACCTAACTCGCATCGTAAAATAGTGAGTCGTCGCTTCCTTTAATCGAACGCTGTAATTGCCTAAGTCTTTTTGTTTAATTTGTTTGTTGTTTTTTTTCGCTGTTTTTTCTTTTTTTTTTCTTTTTTTTTGCTTTTTTGTTTTTTTTACAGTGGTAAACATGTGGAATATATATAATAATGATCAGTATCATTGATTTTGTTTTAATTTCTACTACTCTTTCCAAGAAGGCCCCCATAGGGCATGAGGTATTGTCAACCACGAGAAGCCATATTTTTTCTGAATGAGATTAAGTTGTTTCTGCCAAAGACTTAAGATTATTAGTTAAAAAAGAAACAGAGATGGAGAGAGGGACAGATAATGATACAAGGATCAGGCAAGAGGATAGAATGCTTTTATTACTTTGTGCTAGGTTTTTACACAACGCAAGCAGCTGGAGCAAAGTTAAAACTGGTAAAGTCGTCATGCTTCTGTGGTACAAATTATAAATTACTTTCTTATTGCAAAATTAACCAAAAATTTAAAAGGAAGAATATGAAATTTTAATTCATGCTTCGTGAGATGCTACTAGTGCCGATACTAGTAACAACTCACTGCACACCAAGCCACCTTGGACCAACACAGCTACGCTCGCTCCACCTCCATCCAAATCTAATCAAAGCCTCCCTCTTTACACCCTCCCAAGAAGTTCCAATTTTCCTTCAATCTTTCCTTACGACATTCTGCTACCGGATTTGGGGGCAACCTGTTTTTATTTGGGCTTAGACGGTTGCCAAACAAGGACGATTCTGGGCAATCTGTGATCCTTCATCCGAAGAACCTACCCCAGCCATCTCACCCTTTCTCTTATTATAACCCTGGAAAGCGGAATTAACCCACATATTTCGCACAGCTCACTGTTTGAGATATTGTCAGTCAGTTGGGTACCCAAAACAATCCGTAGGCAATTTCTCTGGAAAACATCTAGCAATTCCTCCTCCGTTTTTCGGAGCACCTACGCATTAGAGCCATACCTGACCACTGTCATCACAGTAGGTTCCAATATTTCTAAACGTGATGCGCAGACAGTCTTCCTATTCTTCCAAACTTTTCTCAACTGTGAAAAAGCATCCCGGGCCTTGGCTATTCTACTTTTAACATTCTCAGTGCATCAATCGTCTTTACTAATAATACTACTTAGGTAAGTGAAGTGTCCACTTGATCCATCTTTTGTTACCCAACATCACCTCTTCACATTTCCTTATTTATAGTCTTAGCGACATAGTCTTCTTAACATTATTTTTCAAACCTACTCTCGCAACCTGAACTCGCAAAACCTCTAAAAATTAATTCATTTTGCTATCATTTTCATCCAGGATGCTTAAATCATCAGCATGATCTAAGTGTAGGACAGTTTATTTCGCCAATCGATTCCGTGTTCTCCCATTGCCTTTGCTGTAATCCTTAAGACAAAATCCATCAAAATAATCCGTATAAAGGTGGATAGAACACAACCCTGCTTAACTCCTGATTTATTACGAAACCAGCTACTACCCTCATTTTCTACCTTAACCGCAGAAATGTTATTCTCGCAAATAGCACCTGTCACTTAAATAATATTTATCAGGTATACCATACAAGGATAGCGCTTAAAAAGGCTTAAATGAGAGAACTTAAAAATGCTTCTGCCAAAAATGTTTACCATTTTAATTATTATCGGCAATTTGGCTCAGTTTATGTCAAACAGAACAGCAAAAGTAGACCAAATTTATCCAATCCTTCCATTTTGCTTTCCATCTTCTAAGTTAATGCCACAAACCTTCACAATTTTTATGCAGAAGTAAGAGTTTACGAGATAGGATTAAAATACTTCTGAAGACTTTCATTAAAATCAAAGAGACAAAGAAGATTCTGAAAGAATTATCGGAAGGGGTGGGGCAATTTGCCCATGAGCTGGAGTAGTCTAGTGATATTAAATTCAAGCACTTTTAACGCATTAGTAGTTAGTAATATATCTTCATCAAAATAAAAATAACTTAGTTTTAGTTCATATGGGGACAAATGGAACAAATACATAGGGGTCTGGGTTTCAAGAAGGTATTTTATATTGTCTTCCTGTTTCCCAGGGTGGACCATCATCTTCTGATCCTTCCCTAGTGACGTCCATGAACGGAGAGACCTCAGGGAGACAAAAGAATAGAACAGATTTCTGCTGTTTATATTACTATTACTTGTAGAGGTAATAGTGTGGTAACTAGGATCTTTGTCTAATTGTTGGAAGTGTGGAAGAAGGGAGAGGGGAGCTCTCCTCCCTCCAAACTCCAAAAGTTTGGCTGCAATATTTTCAAAAAATGAAGCAAAGCACTGCAAAGCAAAACTAATAGGTTGCTGTATTGCTGGTATAATTACTTAGGCTACCCAAAAAAGTGACTTTGGTTAGTTCGATTTATAGTGGTAAAAAAACAAGGGACACGTCATTGCTACCCATGCAAAAAAGTGATTTTCCTTGTTTTTTAAGATAGGGAGCTCAAAACCACTGGTCTGGGGATTTTGACCATGGTACCGCCAAAGGCGGACTTTTCATTTCGATCTCGGGCTATTTTTAGGATTTTCAGGCTCTTTATCCAGATTTGCAGATTGTATTTTTTAAAGGCTTTTACTGTTAAGACAAACCTGAATCATAGTTATCATTCATTAATCATCTTTAAATAAAAATTTTTTCTCACTAGACAATTCTTAAAAATCGTGTTTCAATACTTTTGGTTACTATGGGATGTGGTTCACTCTTTACTAGATTGGAGATATTGCTGTAACATGTATTACAGTCTTGATTACATAAGGGACGAAAGACCTAGTAAATAATTGATTTAAAATATCTCCCCCTCCGTCCTCCTATAATTCATTTTCTTCGCGTTTTAAAAAAAAAGAAGAAGCCTCACCCCTCCCCTGTATTTTCGTGAAGTGGCCCTCATTGGTCAGGGATCAGTCATCTTGCCAGAGGGTTCTGGAATAAACCGTTTTAGAAATATCTAGTAAAAGCTAATAATTTGCCTGACAAAATAGTACCATTAGTGAGTAAAGACTTGGAAGTAGCATCACAAAGAGTAATTGATGGCATCCTTTTAAGGGATCAATCGCACCATTTACTTACAGTTCTTGAGAAAGTGACAGCTGGCCAGTTTTCGATTTCTTTTATTACCGCTTATTACAGTCCCATCACCGATCTTATCGTAACCTACCTCTTGCGTGATACTCTGTTGTCAGTCAGATAGCTCATTCAATCAGGGAAATTACTCTTCCTTTCCTAAGCGATTTCCCAGGAGAGAATAAAGGTGAAGTTGTAAACACTTTTTTCGATTTCACCATGCAGTCGAGGACAAGCAATTTGAGAAAAAAAGAAAGGACATTTTTGGATTCGATGCTTGATGAATTTACGCTCTACTTGAAAAATTTTAAACTATATATCGTTCCCGCCATGGTTGCAGAGTTAGCTACAACCAAGTAAAGAACGAACTATGACCCTTAGTAACCATAAATTAAAAAACGTGTTTTGAAATAAACTGACAAGTAAGAAAAATTCTCACAGCTGATTCAGAAATGAGTGTAGCGCACCATTGAAATTACCATGGCCGAAAACTTTGTTCGGGAGACTGACAGTCCCCTGGCTTGAACAACAAAGAAAATCTCTTTTTTTGCATGGGTAGCAGTATCCTATTTTTTTCCCTTTTCCCTTTTCTGCTGCTAGCGGACCACTGGAACATCATAGAGAGCTGACCAATGGCTCAAAGAAAATTCCTATAAGTCCTTTTGTAAGTACCAAAACAAAATATTTAAAACTTGCACAAAACTTGCTTGGCAATTTAAAAATATTTAGTTTTCAGTATAATGACCTTAAATTAGTATAATAAAAATTATCAAGAAAGTTTGAATGATATCCCGAAGTAACTTGTTGGAGGCATTTTTGTCTCATCCCTATATATTTTTTTATTTTAATATTGTTTCAACACATGCAGCTGCATAGTTACACGGGGTAGGTTGAAATAAGTTCTTAAATTGACTTGCATGAAAGTGAATGTGTATTTATTGACAGTTGTGGTTATACAAATATGGGAGTTAAACGGGCTGAAGTGATATTCGGTCAGATTTGGGCAGATTTTAGTTTGAATCAGTTCTAGGTGAATGGTGGTGAATGACGCTTTGCAAATTTTTGTGGGTATTTTTATAGTTTTGGTTATTTGAGTTTCCGTAGATATTTCAAAGGTAACACTACATAAGGGGATGCCATATGGTTCTATAGCAGGCGCGCTCATTTGCCTAGGTAAGGAAATTTGAGCGCCGAATACCCGTATTGGCAAGTGAGTTTTCCTCTGAGGAGCCCTGATATGAGGTGATTACTTGGAGAATATAAAAATTTTTGTAGACTTAAGGTGCATTCACTTGATTTTGGGACAATGACTTATATTTATCAATGTTGAATTTGCTCTATTTTGGACATGAATTTTTGACTATTGGATCGGATTTACTGTTTTGTCCTAGGTGATGGGATGGATGAGTAAGGTCTAGACCTTGTTCAAGTGCTCAATCATCTTAGTTACTAAATTAGGAAGACAGTTTTTTTCTACCAAATAATTGCCTGTAACATACTATATAACTTGATGATCTATACATTAGATGGTTCAATCTGGATAGGTTATCTTTTTTATTTATATTTTTTTTTATATTTGCAACGCCCTCCCACCCACGTGGACAGATTTTTAACTTCTTGGTGTAGCCATTCAACTGAACTCATCATTTTGGCTGTTTTATTAAGCAAACATTTTATCTCATAATATAAAAGAAATGATTTTTCACCTCAATAGATTTAAGCTATCCCGTTAAACTGCCGTAAATAATTCCAAAATAATTTTCCGTTAAATTTGCCGTAAATCATTCCTATAATCAAGCTAGGTACGATACGAAAACGTATGAGGCCTACTCCTAGAATATCGAGAAGTGAAAGTGCTATCCTATAAGTAATTACATTTACCATATAACTGATGTATTTTTAGGTTTTTACTTCAAGGTTTTATCCCTTCCAACATCCTCACCCCCCCCCCGCCTGCGAAAAAATAAAAAAATTTTTGCATATTCTCAATATCACACTTAAGGGCTGTCGAAAATTTTATGCGCTTCTAGAGTAAACACACTTCTACAATAATTTATTAAAGCCTTTTGCTAAGCTTTTATCAAAGAGAAATCTCGCAGGGTAACTCAGGCTCACCCCCTCCTTTAATCCTGCCGGTCTATGTTTCCCTGATTTTTCCTTTTAGAACAGCTTAGAAAACGGATTTTTAGTTTAACATACATAACCAACAAACACAAATGCACAAACAGAGACAACAGGGAACTGTGCTCAGAATGAATGCTAGCTATGATCAAAAATTTGTTATCAATTACTACAAAAACTAAAATATAATAAAAACAAGAAAAAAAACTCCCAAACATGGCAACTTGGGGAAGGAGAGAGACAAATTAGACCACTTTGGAGTTGGAATCTTTCAACACTATGCATAAAAAAGCATTAAAATAAAAGATTACCCGTCGTCATTGATAAATAATATGTTCAGGTTGTTTTTAGGAGTGCCAAAATATCAGATATGATTTTTAGGCATGAAAAGCAATTATATGTGCCTAAATATTGTGCCTAAATATTATATGTGCCTAAATACAATAAATTAAACGGAGAAACCCAGACTGTAATGCATTCAATGCGCTTAATTTTAATTTCAGCTATTTGTAAATAATGTTTGGAACCAGCTCTATCAATTTCTTTTTCAAGAGTTTCCCAAATAAATGATCTTTCAGGATCCATGATTCTTTATCCTTGTCAAAAGCTTTGATAGTTTCCTTCTTAAGGAACTTGTGAATCTATATCAGTCTGCTCAAGGCTAATTTTGAGGGTTCGCCAAACTTCTTACTTCAAGAAAAGGGAAAGAATCTCGTAGTAAAAGGATACAACCATTTATTTAACTTCGAAAAGATTTCCATGAAACATTAAATGGACAAACTACTTTTAATGTTAAAAAGTTGTGATTCGAAAGGGAAAAGGCATATTCATTTTCAAAACTAAACGAATAATGGCTCTTTTACACGCCACAGAAACTTTTATACTAGCCCTTCACCTAAAGACGTTATATAATCATACAAAGCATCCGTAACGTAGGCTGTGTTAAATAGACTGGAGCTTGACTTAGAATTTAACGTTACGTAAAATTATTTTACGTTATAGGAAAAGCCACTATAGCAGCAAGAATATAAAATTTCTGGATGAACAATTTGTAAATTTCGAAAATAGATTAATAAGCCTCTCCTAGAAAGCCTTTCATATGTGATCTGAGTTTGAATCTCCATCTCCATCGCACATTTTAATTCTTGAATAGTTTACTAATAAGGAACATGGTGATATTAGACGATGATTATGATGGTTTGAAAAGTTTTTGTGTTGTTCTAATGTGAAAGGACTTGGATAAATGTGGAATGTCAAACTTAATGTAACATAACCTAGTCACTTAGCATAGAAAATTATGCGGCAGTGTCAAAGCCACTTAAATTTTGAAAACGACAGTTTATGGCCATTAGAAAGAAAAAAAAAAGAAAGGAAATCAGATAAATATTTTACCGGCTTGCAACAAGGAGTCCTCAGTGTTGTAAGTGATAAAGAACACAAATCATAATAATCAATTGATTTTTTATAATAAAAATAATGATAATTTAATTTAACCCATATCGTATACAAAAAAGACATTTGTTGAGTATAAGAAAAAAGAAGAAAATACACTACCTTATAAGAATATATGAAAACTTGAAAACCTTAAAAACTTCACAAGAGCAAAGTAAACAAGGGAAAAGAAAAGTAAGCAAGACACGAATACATGAGAAAATAAAACTGTCATAGGCAACGCAATAGCGCTGCCTAAGTAAAGCACGATGTTGGTACAATGTTTTTTTTTTTTTCTTAGACCAGGGTACTTCTTATCGAAGTAGCTGTCGCAGAAACTTCGAAAAGGACTCATTCGATTGGAAATTAGAAGGGCTTGTGCCTTTTATAATAGCCGAAAGTGAGTGGAAGGCAACTAACACCCCTCTCACACTCATCATTTCCCAAAAAACATCCCATCAAAATTTTGAGATAGCCATTTTGTTCAACGTGGTTGAAAGGTCGGGAAATTATGTCTTTGAGGATGACACTTCACCCAAAGTCCTCAAGGCAAGGGTTGTAAGTTATGCCCTGGGAACATATAAGGTTTTTACAGAAAGCGTTGTCGTAGAAACTTCAAAAAGGGCTCATTTGATTGGAAATTGAAAGGGTTAGTGCAATTTGTAATGGTCGAGAATGATTGAAGGGCACCTAACTCCCCTCTCACGCCCACCATTTCCCCAAACATATCCAATCAAAATTTTAAGATAGCCATTTTGTTCAACGTAGCTGAAAGTTCTGGAAATTAGGTCTTTGAGGAGGAACCCCTCAGTCCTCAGGGCAAGGGTTGTAAGTTATACCCTGAGGGCATCTAAGGTTTTTGTAAAAAGCGTTGTCGTAAAAACTTCAAAAAGGGCTCATCCGATTGGAATTTGAAAGGGCTAGTGCTCTTTTTAATAGTCGAAAGCGACTGGAAGGCAACTAACCCCCGTCTCAAGCCCACCATTTCCCCAAACACATCCAATCCAAATTTTGAGGTAGCCATTTTGTTCAACGTAGTTGAAAGGTCCAGATATTATGTCTTTGAGGATGACAATACCCCTACAGCCCGCAGGGCAAGGGTTGTAAGTTATGCCCTGGGTATATAAGGTTTTTTTTTTTTTATAGAAAACGTTGTTTTAAAAACATTGAAAAGGGCTCATTCGATTGGAAATTGAAAGGGCTAGTGCCCTTTTTAATATTCAAAAATGATTTGAAGTCAACTAAAACCCCCCTCACGCCCTGCATTTCCCCAAACATATCAAATCAAAATTTTGAGAAAGTCATTTTTTCAACGTGGTTGAAAGTTCTGGAAATTGGGTCTTTGAGGATGACATCCCCCCCCCATAGCCCTCAAGGCAAAGTTTGTAAGTTATACCCAGAGGGCAACTAAGGTTTTTGTAAAAAGCGTTGTCGTAAAAACTTCAAAAAGGGCTCATTCGGTTGGAAATTGAAAGGGCTAGTGCTCTTAGTAATAGTCGAAAGTGATTGGAGGACAACTAACCCCCTTCTCGCGCCCACCATTTCCCCAAACATACCCAATCAAAATTTTGAGTTAGCCATTTTGTTCAACGTAGTTGAAAGGTGCGGAAATTAATTCCTTGAGGATGACACTCCCCCACATCCCTCAGGGCAAGGGTTGTAAGTTATACCCTGGAGCATATATGGTTTTTGCAGAAAATGTTGTCACACAAACTTCAAAAGGGACTCATTCGATTGGAAATGGAAAGGGCTAGTGCTCTTTTTAATGGTCGAAAGTGATAGGAGGGCAACTAACCCTCCTGTCACGCCCAGCATCTCCCCAAAGACATCCGATCAAATTTTTAGAAAGCTATTTTGTTCTACGTAGTTTAAAGGTCCGGAAATTATTTCTTTGAGGATGACCCTCCCCCTACAGCCTTCAGGGCAAGGGTTGTAAGTTATACCCTGGGGTATATTAGGTTTTTACAGAAAAAGTTGTCGTACAAACTTCAAAAAGGGCTGACTCGATTGGAAATTGAAAGGGCTGGTGCCCTTTTTGATAGTGGAAAGTGATAAAGAGGGCAACTAACCCCCCTCTGACGCTCACCATTTTCCAAAACATATCTAATAAAAATTGTGAGGTAGCCATTTTGTTCAACGTAGTTGGAAAGTCCGGAAATTATTTCTTTGAGAATAACACTCACCCTACAGCCCTCAGGGCAAGGGCTGTAAGTTATACCCTGAGGCATATAATGTTTTTACAGAAAACGCTGTCATAGAAACTTCAAAAATGGCTCATTCGATTGGAAATTGAAAAGGCTAGTGCTCTTTTAATAGTCGAAAGTGATTTTGGGCAACTAAACCCCTTCTCACGCCCACCATCTCCCCAAACACATCCGATCAATATTTTCAGAAAGCAATTTTGTTCTACGTAGTTGAAAGTTCTGAAAATTAGCTCTTTAAGGATGACAACCCCCTCACTGCCATCAGGGCAAGGGATGTAAGTTATACCTTGGGGGCATATAAGGTGTTTATAGAAAGCGTTGTCATAGAAACTTCTAGACAGGCTCATTCAATTGGAAATTGACAGGGCTAGTGTCCTTTTTAATAGTCGAAATTTATTGGAGGGCAAGTAACCCCCGTCTCACACCCACCATTTCCCCAAATACATCCGATCCAAATTTTGAGATAGGCATTTTGTTCAACGTGGTTGAAAGGTCTAAAAATTGTGTCTTTGAGGATGACACTCCCCCCACAGCCGTCAGGGCAAGGGTTGTAAGTTATACCCTGGGGGGCGCATAAGGTTTTTATAGAAAGCGTTGTCGTAGAAACTTCAAAATGGCTCTTTCGATTGGAAATTGAAAGGGATAGTTCCCTTTTTAATAGTCAAAAGTGGCATTTTGTTCAACGTCGTTGAAAGGTCTGGAAATTATTACTCAGAGAATGAAAAACCCCCACAGCCCCCAGGGCAAAGGTTCTAAGTTATTCCCTGAAGACATATAAGGTTTTTCTAGAAAGTATTGTCGTAGCTTCAAAAAGGGCTCATTCATTTGGGAACTGAGAGGGCTAGTGCCCTTACCATAGACAGCGCAGTAGCGCTGCCTAAGTAAAGAACGATGTGGGCACAATGTATTATTTTTTTTTTCTTTTAGACCAGGGCACTTTGTATCGAAGTAGCTGTCGTAAAAATTTCGAAAAGGGCTCATTCGATCGGAAATTGAAAGGGCTAGTGCGCTTTTTAATTTTCAAAAAAGATTGGAGGGCAACTAACCCCCCTCCCATGCCCACAATTTCCCTAAACATATTAAATCAAAATTTTGAGATTCCCATTTTGTTCAACGTTGTGAATAAGTCCGGATATTTTGTGCTTGAGGATGACAGCCCCCCCCCCCTCAGACCCCTCTGAGCAAGGGTTGTAAGTTATACTTTTGAGACATTCAAGGTTTATGTAGAAAGGTTGATCGTAGAAACTTCTAAAAGGGTTCATTCGATTGGAAATTGAGAGGGCTAGTGCCCTTTTTAATAGTCGAAAGTGATTGGAGGGCAGCTAAACCCCCTCTCACGTTCACAATTTCCCCAAACACATCCAATCAAAATTCTGAGATAGCCATTTTCTTCAACGCAATTAAAAGTTTTGGAAATTTGGTAGTTGAGGATGACAAACCCCCACCCATAGCCCTTAAGGCAAGGGTTTTAAGTTATGCCCTTGCGGCATATAAGGTTTTTATAGAAAGCACCGTCGTAGAAACTTCAAAAGGGGCTCATTTGATTGAAAAATGAGACAATTAGTGCCTTTTTTATTAGTCGAAAGTGATTGAAGGTCAACTAACCCCCCTCTCACACCCACCATTTCCCCAAACACATCCAATCAAAGTTTTTAGATAGCCATTTTGTTCAACGCAGTTGAAAGGTCCAAAAATTATGTCTTTGAGGATGTCAAACCACCCACAGCCCCCAGGTCAAAGGTTATAAGTTATATCCTGTAGGCAAATAATGTTCTTATAGAGAGCGTTGTAGAATTTCCAAAAAGGACTCATTCGATTTGGAATTGAGAGGGCTAATGCCCAAAGGGCATATAAGGTTCTTATAGAAAGTGTTGCAATAGAAGCTTCAAAAAGGGCTCATTCGATTGGGAATTGAGGGGACTAGTGCCTTTTTTATTAGTCGAGAGTGATCAGAGGGCAAATGACCACCCTCCCCCCCCTACGCCCATTATTTGTCCGAAAACTTCAAATCAAAATTTTGAGATAGCCGTTTTGTTGAAGGTATTTGAAAGGTCCAGAAATTATCTCTTTGAGGATAACAAATCCCTCCAGCCCTCAGGACAAGGGTTGTAAGCTATGTCCTGGGGGTATATAAGGTTTTATAGAGAGCGTGGTCATATGAAATTCGGAGGGGCCTCATTGGATTGGTAATCTGACGCTCTAGGGCTTTTTTTAAGAGTCAAAGTGATCGAAGGGCAGCTACCCCCCCCCTCCACACACACACACAGACATACACATGCGTCGTATTGTCTTGAAATGTATCTAATAGAAATTTTTAGATAGCTATTCTATTCAAAATAGTCTAAATATCATATAACAAGACTTTCGGTGTTAAAAGAAACCCCAGAGTTTAGGGAAAAGGGTCGTAAGGTATATCCAAGGGGTATTTAAGGGTTTTGTGGAAGGGATGGCTGTTTAACTTTAGAAGAGGTTCATTTGGTTGAAAATTCGAAGTTCTAGTTCATTTTTAAGCGTCAAAAGTGATTGATGGCATTTAGAATCCCCTCCTCCCCTACTACCTCTCCTTTCACCAAACACATCTGATTGAAATTTTGAGATAATGATTTTTTTTCAAAATAATCCAAATAACATATAATAATGTCTCTAGGGATGACACAACCCCCCAGCACCCTGGAGATAGGGTTGTAAGTTATTTTATGAGGGCACATAAAAATTTTATGGAATGGGTGGTCGTATAAACATCAATTGGGGCTTATTTGACTTGAAATTGGAAGTTATATTGCCCTTTTTAAGAGTCAAAGTTATTTGAGATCAAACGGCCCTCCCCCTCCACGCTCGTCATTAGCCTTAACACCTCCAATCAAAATTTGGAGATAACAATTTTATTAATCGTAGTTGAAGATTTTGGAAATTATGTCTGTGAGCAAGACAACCCCTCCCCCTACAGCTCTCAGGGAAAGGGTTGTAAGTTATGTCCAGGGGGTATATAAGGTTCTTATACAAAGGGTGGTCGTATATGCTTTGGAGGGGACTCGTTGGATTGGTAATCATAGGTTAACTTCTAGTGCCCTTTTTAATAGTCAAAGTGATCAGAGCCCAGCTACCCCTCCCCCCGCCCAACACCACGCACAAACAAACACGTCGTGTTTTCTGTTTTCCTGAGATGTATCCAATAGATATTTTGAGACAGTCCTTTTATTCAAAATAGTCCAAATATCATATAACAAGGCTTTTGAGGTTGACACAAACCACCAGCGCCTGAGGGCGAGGGTTGTAAGTTATGCCCCGGGGGCATTTAAGGTTCTTATGAATGGGATGGCTGTATAAGATTTAGAGGTGGCTCATTTGGTTGAAATTGGAAGTTCTAGTTCCCTTTTAAGAGTCAATAGTGATGGAGGTTAAGTAGCACCCCCCCCCCCTACCCAACTACCCATCTTTTCACCAAATGAATCTGACTGAAATTTTGCGATGGCAATTTGGTTTAAAATAGTCCAAAGAACATATAACAATGCCTCCAGGGTTGGCACAACCCCCCAGAGCCCTGGGGCAAGGGCTTTACGTTATGTCTTGGGGACATATAATGCTTTTATGGAACTGGTGGTCGTATTAAATTCAAGTAAGTCTCATTTGATTTGAAATTGGAAGTTATAGTGCCCTTTTTAAGAGTCAAAATGATTTGAGAGAAACCTTCCTCCCCCACGTCCATCATTTGCTATAACAAATATCCAAAAAAGTTTTGTGATATCAATTTTTTCAGCATTGTTGAAAGGTTCAGTAATTATGCGTAGCAATAGTTGTATTAGTAGTAGTACCATTAGTAGTACTATGCAAATAGCACCATTTTTTCAACATCCCCTTCAACACACGACATCCCCTTAAGCCAGAATATAATTTGTACTTTGCTGAAAAAATTCTTTTAAAGGTTTTCACTTTTATAACTTTAAGAAGTCAAAAATTAATTAAGGTTTTAAGGAATAAATATCAGCATGTGTAGATTAAACTGACAATGCACATTCTTTCAGTAAATTCATTTGAATTTTTTTCAGTAAAGTACAAATTATATTCTGGCTTTTAGAAAACATAGGGATTTTGAATCCTACTACTATTAATTTCTGCTTGTTTTGAGTTGGACTCTGTTATTTATTTTAATTTCTGTTTGTTTTGGGTTTCATTTATTTATTTATACTGATTTGTGGTATTTGTATGATTGGTAGATTATTTGATTCTATTTTTGTTCATTTTTGGTTTTTGGAGTTCTTTGCTGTTTCTTGAAAAACTGATTTTGTGGAAAAAGTTTTTTAATTAATTTACGAAAAAAGGCGGATAAAACAGTGAAACACACCAAGACTTAATGGAGCATTATTTAATGCTTTAGGACTTGATATTTTAAATGTTTGAATAATATCTGTTGCTGAATATATTAGTATTACGAAATTAAATTAGTATTACTGAAAGATCGGGAAAGATAAAGCAGAAATTAAAGAAACCGGTAATAGTCGATCTTGATCCGTTCTTAGTTACTTTTTTTTAGGATTACTGCTAACATCGGCATAAAAAAAGTACGGAAGGGTCAGAAAAGCTCGAGCATAGCCTAGCTAAGGCTTGTCTTCAATAGTGGCTTCGGTTTTCAACAATCTTCGAATAATCTATCTTAAGTTTTTTTTTTTAACATACCTAAGAACTTGAAACCAGAAAGAGCTAAGTGATCTACAAACATCACACGTTGATCAAACAGTTCGTGGTAACCACTCTATATAGATAATCTATTATTTATATACAGTGGTGGTAATAAACTGTAAGTAGGGAGTGACGCGGCTAAATAGTAACCGAAACTCTAAGCAACAGAGTGTTGATAACAATGGATACATCAAAAGAATCGAATTTGATACTTAATCAAAATGTATATAAATTCATCAAGTTTAATGGTACCCATCAAAAGTTACGAGCCAGAGAAAATTTCCCTAACGTTTGAAAAGACCCAAAACATCAAGTGATCTTCATGAAAATCGTAACATCATATTCAGCATATCAGATAACCCTACTTTAGAGGTTTCAATATTCTAATATTATAATCTTGGTTTGATTAAAATTTTGCTTAGGAAATTCTTAGTTTTAAAACAACTTGCGTGTTTTTGGTGATTAGGGGATTATTTATCATGACAGGGTAAGATAAAGGCTAAGGAGCATAATTTTATTTTTATTTGAGATAAAAAGCTTGATTCATTTGAAATTTGTTTGGTTCTGGCTTGAGAGTTTAACTCCATATTGTTGAAATTAAATCTTTTGTAAACCGCTCCTTAAAATTACTTCAGGCGGAAAAACCTTTTGACGTACGACCAGTGGACGCATTCTTGGTCGCAAGGGGCGAATTGGAATCATATACTATGTGTCGGGGCTAGACCAAGTCGACGGGAAGTAATTGCTCATACTTTAATCTCAGCATACATTTCTGTACGCGCCCATCATTCAAGTTTGCCTGCTTATTTGAAATAAGAAGTTCCGCCCATTTTAAATTCACTTGGTTCTGACTTGGAGTTGACTCCACGTTGTTTAAGTCATATTAAAAAAAACCGTTTACAGGTATTTCAGATAGGAAAACCTTCTTAAGTGCCTCTAGTAGATAGGCTTTCGATCACATGGGGTGAACTTTTATCATGTACTATAGATGTCGATACCAGAAAAAGTCCACGGGAAGTAATTGCTCGTACTTCTTAGGCTTAGTTTGTATCTCAATGCACTTCAGTGGTAGGCCACCCCTTTCATAGCTGAGACTAATTTCATATTTCTAAATTATTTTTTTTTAGCTTTTATCTTATCCTTCAATTATGACCACCCCCTTCCCTTGAAAAAAAAAACAACAAAAAAATGAATAAAAAATTAATTGATGATAAAAAAAATTCTATAGAATATTCTACACCATGCATTCTTCCCACATTTTGGAATCCAGGTAGAATGTTAATTAATCCATTCTTTCTTCATTCCTTTTATTTGTCTAGCTTTCCAATCGGCTGCTCAATTTTACATATGAGGGACTTTTTTGGGGGGTAATTGTCTAAGGAAAGGATTTTTCGGAGGAATTTTCCCAGGGGTGGATTTTTCTGGCGAGAGGAAGGTCATTATCTGCAGAGGGAATTTCCCGGAGAGTCCGGGGTTGGAATCGGCCTAGAACAGTTTGGAAAGAGATTCTTGGTGATACATCTACAAAACATAGGTTCCTTAGTTTCTTCTGTATATGCTACTGACTCGTGTTTTCCTTTTATAACAATTTTAGAAAATGATAATTCTACTGGTACCCTGTTGCCTGTGTATGGAGATATTACAATGTAGTCTACTTTACTATATTGATTTTGACATTACGACATTACTATGTTGATGTACCCAAATTAGTAATCGCCATCCCGGTTTCTAGATACTTTTTAAGTTCCTGGGTGATGAAATTAGTAAGCTACTGCCCTGGCTTCAGATCCAACGAGGCCCGACCCAAGTACCAAAGAAATGACTTGGTTTCAACGCCAAAAAAATATTTTTGCCTCCTCCTTTTTTAAAAAATTTCCACTCCAAATAATATTTCTGACTATACAAATAGAAACAGGTCTCAGCACTAAATAAATATAATTTATTCCACTCCATTCCTTCATGTTTATATTAGCCTAAATCTGAATTCCACTTGATTCAGTATTTCCCTGTTATCTTTGTGCGATTTGAATATGAGTTAGCAAATGCGAGGTCAGCACCCGGGAATGATTTAGTATCCCAATAAAATAGCCAAGTAGTATCTAATGGAGACGAAATATTTACGCTGGGGAACATAAAAATACTAACCCACAATAGAGAACGGTGGCTATTCAGTCTTTTAAATCATTGGGGCTATAAAAAAATTTCGTGATAAGACTTGAGGTCTTTGTTATGCTCCAGATATATGCTTCCATTAGAGAGACAATGTATTTCACAAAAAGTAAATAAATTAATACAAAAAATATGATACTTAAAGTACCAAGAGTATCAAAATAAAAATATTTTTTGCCTACTAGGTATATCTTAGTTATAAATTGGAAATTCTTCAGAGGGAGTGGAGAAATATGTTGGGATCTTCATGAGATATGGTTCACGACCGTCAAAATGTAATCTTAATCTCTTTCTATAATTTATGTATAATAAATCAGGATCATTCCTTAATTTTCCTCAGAATGATCACGAATTAAAAATGGCGTAAAATGTTTGTATATGTTACCGTGAATGTCCGAACTGGCAAATGTCAGCATTCAGCAGACCCACCCCCAATTATCTACATCATCTGCTCTATGTTATGGCACAATGAGGGCAGGGTGACACAAAATCCTTGCGTAACTCTGATTTGAGCAGGGTTGACTTTCTACCTAAATGCATCAGTAGAGGCTCTGTTTTTTTTTGTTATGGGCTATTTGCATTGTTTGCTACCCCCTACCCTCTGAGAAGTCAAGGATTATATTGCTCTCTAAAAGCTATTTTGAATTGACAACCGTTTGGTACAAAACAGAAACTTCAATTTTTATTTGGTGCGTTACGGGCTATGAAGGTGAACAGGGGTGCGTAGGGTTTTGTTTCACTGACTGGGCTCCCTCTCTTGAAAAAGGGGTGCTAATGCTCAGAATTTAAAATAGAGAAGACCCACCCCCAATTATCTACATCATCCGCTCTATGCAATGACACAATGGCGAAGGAAAAAGTAATTCAAGGCTGACACGTCACTCTTTACTACATTAACGGTATTGTGCTGACTGTAAAGCGGCCTGAGCAGTACATTTAAACGTTGTAGAATAGAGGCCAAGTGTCTGCCAGTGAGTCTTCGTGCGGCTTAACACTGCAAAAAGTTTGAAAAATAGTCTATAGTAGGGGTACTACTGCATACGACACATGATTCATGAGGGTGGTGACAACCCCAAAAACTTTTAAAGAAACCTCTTTTTGGTATGTGCCATGATTCTGCTTCCAGTAGAGTCAATCAGAATGTATACTATATCAATAGCAAATGCGTTAAATAAGCAACGTATATTTAGTCTTTAAAAATAATTGTAACTGATAATCATAATCAGACTTACCTGGTAAGTCAAACTGATAAGTTAGTTATCTATTCAGAATTAGATTGGTAGATTTCTACACAATCATCGTGCAATTCAATTTTCAGTTAGACATTTAGCGTCTTATTGTAAAAACCATTTATAGAAGAGATGCATGGACTCAACCCCTCTTCTCCCAAGAACTGAGATATTGAGAACAGGTGTCACAAATTTGAAATTATCTCAAGTATTTTGTAATATGGAATTTTCCACTTTCCCCGTTTTATTGGGTTTTCTGATCAATTTCGATTCCTGGCGAAGCTAATGTAACGTTGTAACGTTGGAAATTTAACTAGAAAGTGTTTACACTTAAAGCTATTATTTCTCCATTATAACGAACATGACCCGACCGGAAGTTTACCAAAATGGTACAAAAAGATGGTCGCTCTCTCGTCAAAATTGAATAAAAACGAGAGACTAAGGACGCAATCTATTCCATCCCCAAAGAGGACAGGTTGGAATATGATCCTCAAATGGCAAAACTAGTGTGATAGGGCACACTTCCCAGTAAGTTTGGTATAGAGATGACACTAGAAATGATAGTAATAATGATAGTAATTTATTGACATCCTCTGTCCTTCTCTTAATGCTGTTCTCTTTGTAAGAAAACCAGTAGAGGATTTTTCCTTAGGTGAGGAGGAGGGTACATTCTAGGCAACTATTTTTTTAATTTTTTGGAACAATCCAAGGCTAACCTAGGTTACATTCCTAATTTACTAGAAAAGTGTCAAAACTTATAACTGACAGTTTCATATTACAACCAATAGGCTATGTCCTTCCAGGAAGTTAACTAAAAATTACAAGAGTATAATCACTGGCTTGGCAAGAGAGTATTTAAGCTACTAATAGCTTTGCAAAACAAATGCGACCTGTCTAGAATTTTAGCAAAAGACTGTTAAGAGGAAGCTCATAAGAATCTCAGACAATATGGCTGGTCTCAGACGATAGCAGGAAGATTTAGAAATGGAACAAGTTCATAAATGTCAAAATTTTTCATGGGTCTCCTTGAATGGACAATTGTCAAGCCTCTTAAGGATATGGTTTCTCAATAGGAGCAGATTGAAGAGCGAAAATACAAGCAGAGAAAAAAGCGGAATTTAGGTAAAGAGGATGTGGCGAAAGGCTTGCGAGGATTTTTTTTTTTTTTTTTTTTTTTTTTTTTTTTTTTTTTTTTAATGTGGTCAGTCACCACTCTGGACTGTACCATATCCAAAAAGACAATAATGACGCTTAAGAGAACCCTTAAGAGAGAGGGAAGTAACATTTTGTCTAAAATGATGAAATATCATATCCTCTTTTCCTGAGTCAAAGACAGCGTACTAGCACTGACTAAGAAAATAATGATATGGCTTACACGTATCATTTGTTTGTTTGTTCTTTTCATTTGACCAGACCACTTTCTAGGGAAAGAGCGGTCATAGGAACTTTGCAGGAAGCTCATTCGATTCGAGAATTGGAAGTTCTAGTGCCAATTTTAACAGTCAAAAATAGTTGGAGGGCAACCATACCCTTCCATCACGCTTTTAGCTATCTGCTCCTTAACTCCAGCAGAAAAGCAGAGTATCAAGTATGTTTGATCGTGGGTGTCCAAAAATTGTAAGGGTGATGAGTTAAAACTCCTAGAGAATGTTTTGGGGGATGTTGAAGCAAATTAAGAGACACTATGAGCATCCAGGCTATCAAAATAATGCATCTGCAACATCTCAGGACTCAGGAACGGCTAAGGGTATTAATTTGAAACCTTCAGGGATTACTCAGGGGAATAATGACCTAAATCAAAAGACACTACGTGCATTAAGCTTGTCAAAATGACGTATCTGCAAGTATATTAGGACATAAAGTTGAAACTTTCCGTGACTAATGAGGGGATCTATATTGTTTAAATGGTTTATGTATGATGCCTCAGGAACGGCTAAGGGTATTAAGTCGAAACTTTCAGGGAATGTGGAGGGGGGGGCTCTACACTAAATCAGAAGACCCTATTTGCATAATGGTCGTCAAAACGGTGTATCCATAACATCTTATGACGGTGAAAGATATTAAATTGAAACCTTCGTGGAACGCTTAAGGGGATATTGAACTAAATAAAAGGCACTATTTGCATCCAAATTGTTAGAAAAACAGCATCTGTAATATATCAGGAATGGCTAAGGGTATTAAGTTGAAACATTTAGGAAATGCTGAGAGGTATTTTGAGCCAAATAAAAAGCCCTTTTGTGGATTTAGGTCGCCAAAATGCCGGATCAGCTCATCAATTGTGTCAAAAAGGTGTATCTGTAATATTTCAGGAGCGGCTAAGGATATTAATTTAAAAACTTTCAGTGGATGTTGAGGGGAATGCTGAGCCAGAATCAAAAGACTCCATGCAATTAGGCTCCTGAATTGGCGAATATGCATTATCACAAGTACAGCAAAGTGTATTAAGTTGAAACTTTCAGTAAATGTTAAGGGGAATGTTGAACTAAATGAAAGGACACTATGTGCATCCAAGTTGTCAGAAAGGTGTATTTGCAATTTCTCACGAACGGCTAAGGTTAATGGGTTGAAATTTTCAGTGAATGCTGATGGAGATCTGAACCAAATAAGAAGTACTATGTGCCCTAAGTTTATCAATAGGTCGTATCTGCAAGGATTCGGAAAGACTAAGGGTATTAAGTTGAATATTTCAGGTAATTTTGAGGGGGTTATTGAAATAAATCAGAAAACACTGTATATATCCAGGTTGTAAAAATGCGGTATCTGAAATATATCAGGAACAGATTAGGTTGCTAAGTTGAAACTTTAGTGTGTTTGTGTGTAAAAGACACTATATGGTGATATCAGTATCATCCTCGGAATAGAAATGGGCTATCGAAATGGAGAAATTCATAGTTGTTCGTGCCCTGTTTTAGAGTTTAAACTGATTGGAGGGCAACCAGGCCCCTTCTCCTGTGTCCTGTTTTCTTACCCACAGCCCACAACCCAAAAAACATGATTGAACTTTGAGATAGTCACTTTATTAAAAATGGTCGAAAGATTCAACAAGTATTTCTCAAAAGATAACCTTTCTTCCACAATCCCTGGGACAAGGGACGTAAATTGCAGGATTTGTCTATTGTTTATACCTAGATTTTTTAATGAAAACGGGGGGCATGGTTGATCCTGCATGTGTAATTATCTCAAATTTTTGGGGATCATATCTTGCGCCAAGAATATCACACATTTGCCAGGGAGGGAGAAGGGAGGTCTTAATGTGGACCAACGAACAATTTGTTCGTAATGAGTATTTTAAGTGAGATATTACAGATCCTCATTAGGGTAAGATTAGCAGATATTCCAAAAAGTATACTCTGAAAACGACACGCCTGCTCGAGTAAATCAAACACGTCAATGTACACCAGATATTTAAGACTTTTTGAAGGATCTTGGGATTGGCTTAATGAATCGAGTGGAAACTCCGAGAAAGTCTCGGAGGGTAAAGTGGATGTATAATTTTATACATTTATACTTGCAAATTATGCAGAATTTCAATTCATTTGGATATTACCCCCTTCTCCATCCATCTGAAATTAAATAGTAAAACTGCTATTAATATTTGTTGCAAAATCTTGTCAGAAAATAAAAACAGTATATCAAAATCTTAATTTTTAAGCAAAAAAATATTCCATGTCAGTAGGGAAGCCCTTTCGACTCCCGGGCGAACACCGTGCTGCCATCTATAATTGATTTTAACGCCGACAGGTTATAATTTCTTCAAGCATTAAAAGAAGGGAAGTAGATTTCTGGGAAATTGCTTTGCATAATCGAGGGGAATTATTGATCCACGAAAGGGGAATTAAGAAACATTATGGTTTCTTTGATCTTTAGGTCTGAGGGATAAATGGTCTTTAGTGACAAAGATAAATTGATATTCTATTTTTTAAATATGGCTTCTCTGATCTTTAGTGACAGAGATAAATTCGGGAATTCTATCGAAGCCATAATAGTGTAACCAAGAACACCTATGAGATGAAGAGATTAACGCGGGAAATGGTTTCATGGGAATTTCAAATGTGACAGCGCAGGGATACCGAAACAAAGGAACACGCAAAAATTACTTTTAGGGGATTATTTGGGCGAAACCGTTTGAGATATTTTAGAAGATGATTTGGGCGAAACAGTTTAAGACATTTTAGAAGATGATTTTAGAAGATGATTTAGAAGATGATTTGGGGTGAAACTCTGTGGTCGTTATAGTACACAAGTTCCATTTGAACAATGTTGTGAGGTCCCCTACCCCAACCCCAAAGGGCCCCCCGGGCCCCAAAGGCCCCACGGGCTTCCAAAGGGCCTCCAGTGCCCCCCAAGGGCCCCCCGGTGCCCCCAGAGGAACCCCCGGTGCCCCAAAGGGCCCCTGGAGCCCCCAGAGGCACCTCCCCCGTTTTTTTGATTTTTTTTTGAATTTTTGTTAACATAGTATTTTTTTGAAATTTTTTTTTACATATCGTCAGAGTTTTAGTTTAGAGTCTTAGATTAGAGTTTTAGTTAGAATTATAGTTTAGTTTAGTTTTAGTTAAGAATTTTAGTTTAGAGGCGTTGTTTAGTTTTAGATAAGAGTTTTAGTTCAGAGTTTAGAGTTTTAGTTAGAGTTATAGTTTAATTTAATTTTAGTTAAGAGTTCTAGTTTAGACTTTAGAGTTTTAGTTAAGAGTTTTAGTTTAGAGTTGTTGTTTAGTTTTAGTTAAGAGTTTTAGTTTAGAGTTGTAGTTTAGTTTAGTTTTAGTTAAGAGTTTTAGTTTAGAGTTGTTGTTTAGTTTTAGCTAAGAGTTTTAGTTTAGACTTGTAGTTTAGTTTAGTTTTAGTTTAGAGTTTTAGTTTGATATTAGCTTACACTTTTAGTTAGAGCTATAGTTTAGTTTAGTTGTAGTTCAGAGTCTAGAGTTTCAAGTTAGACTCTCAGCACTCTGAGTTATAGTTAGAATTATATTTTTTTAGTTTTAGTTAAGTGTTTTTGGATTTGTAGTTTAGTTTTAGCTAAATGTTTAGTTTAGAGTTTTAGTCTCGAGTCATAGCTTAGAGTTTTTCATTGCACTTTTAGTTTAGTTTAGTTTTAGATAGGAGTTTTAGTTTAGAGTTTCAGTTTGGTATTAGCTTACAGTCTTAGTTAGAGTTATAGTAGTTTTTGTTTAGAGTTTAGAGTTTTAGTTTTGAGTCTTAGCTTAGAGTTTTAGTTGGAGTTATAGTTTAGGTTAGTTTTAGTTAAGAGTTTTTGTTTAGAGTTTAGAGTCTTAGCTTAGAGTTTTAGTTAGAGTTTAGAGTTTTAGCCTAGAGTCTTAGCTTAGTTCTATTCGTAGTTGAAGTTTAGAGTTTTTGTTAGAGTTATAGTTTAGTTTTAGTTAAGAGTTTTAGCTTAGAGTCTTAGCTTAGAGTTTTAGTTAGAGTTGAAGTTTAGTTTAGTTATAGTTAAGGATTTAGAGTTTTAGCTTAGAGTTTTAGTTAAAGTTGTAGTTTAGTTAAGTTTTAGTTAAGAGTTTAGAGTTTTAGCCTAGAGTGTTAGCTTAGAGCTTTAGTTAGAGTTGAAGTTTAGTTTAGTTATAGTTAAGAGTTTAGAGTTTTAGCTTAGAGTCTTAGCTTAGAGTTTTTGTTAGAGTTCTAGTTTAGTTTAGTTTTAGTTAAAAGTTTACAGTTTTACCTTGGAGTCCTAGCTTAGAGTTTAGTTAGAGCTCTAGTTTAATTTAGTTATAGTTAAGAGTTTAGAGTTTTAGCTTAGAGTCATAGCTTAGAGTTTTCGTTAGAGTTGAAGTTTAGTTTAGTTTTACTTTATAGTTTTAGCTTAGAGTCTTAGCTTAGAGTTTTAGTTAGAGTTAGTTTAGTTAGTTTTAGTTAAGAGTTTAGAGTTTACTTGAGTCTTAGCTTAGAGTTTTAGTTGAGTTCTAGTTTAGTTAGTTTTAGTTAAGAGTTTACCTAGAGCTAGCTTAGAGTTTAGTTAGGTTAAGTTTAGTTTTAGTTAAGTTAGAGTTTTACCTTAGAGTCTTAGTTGAGTTTTTGTTAGTTCTAGTTTAGTTTAGTTAAGAGTTTAGAGTTTTATCTTGGAGTCTTAGCTTAGAGTTTTAGTTAGAGTTCTAGTTTAGTTTAGTTTTAGTTAAGAGTTTAGAGTTTTAGCTTAGAGTCTTAGCTTAGAGTTTTAGTTAGAGTTGAAGTTAAGTTTAGTTATAGTTAAGAGTTGAGACTTTTAGCTAGAGTCTTAGCTTAGAGTTTAGTTAGAGTGAAGTTGGTTTATTTAGTTAGAGTTTAGAGTTTTAGCTTAGAGTCATAGCTTAGAGTTTTTGTTAGAGTTATAGTTTAGTTTAGTTTTAGTTTAGAGTTTTACCTTAGAGTCTTAGCTTAGAGTTTTAGTTAGAGTTGAAGTTTAGTTAAGTTTTAGTTAAGGGTTTAGAGTTTTTAGCTTAGAGTCTTAGCTTAGAGTTTTGTTAGAGTTCTAGTTTAGTTTAGTTTTAGTTAAAGTTTAGAGTTTTACCTTGGAGTCCTAGCTTAGAGTTTAGTTAGAGTTCTAGTTTTGTTTAGTTTTAGTTAAGAGTATAGAGTTTTAGCTTAGAGTCATAGCTTAGAGTTTTCGTTAGAGTTGAAGTTTAGTTTAGTTTTACTTTATAGTTTTACCATAGAGACCTAGCTTAGAGTTTTAGTTAGAGTTCTAGTTTAGTATAGTTTTAGTTAAGAGTTTAGAGTTTTATCTTGGAGTCTTAGCTTAGACTTTTAGTTGGAGTTCTAGTTTAGTTTTGTTTTAGTTTAGAGTTTTACCTTAGAGTCTTAGCTTAGAGTTTTAGTTAGAGTTGAAGTTTAGTTTAGTTATAGTTAAGAGTTTAGAGTTTTAGCTTAGAGTCTTGGCTTGGAGTTTTTGTTAGAGTTCTAGTTTAGTTTAGTTAAGAGTTTAGAGTTTTATCTTGGAGTCTTAGCTTAGAGTTTTAGTTAGAGTTCTAGTTTAGTTTAGTTTTAGTTAAGAGTTTAGAGTTTTAGCTTAGAGTCTTAGCTTAGAGTTCTAGTTAGAGTTGAAATTTAGTTTAGTTATAGTTAAGAAATTAGAGTTTCAGCTTAGAGTCTTAGCTTAGAGTTTTTGTTAGAGTTCTAGTTTATTTTAGAGTTTTACCTTAGAGTCTTAGCTTAGAGTTTTAGTTAGAGTTGAAGTTTGGTTTATTTTTAGTTAAGAGTTTAGAGTTTTAGCCTAGAGTCTTAGCTTAGAGTTTTAGTTAGAGTTCTAGTTTAGTTTAGTTTTAGTTAAGAGTTTTAGCCTAGAGTCTTAGCTTAGAGTTTAGTTAGAGTTGAAGTTTAGTTATAGTTAAGAGTTTAGAGTTTTAGTTTAGAGTCTTAGCTCAGAGTTTTAGTTAGAGTTGAAGTTTAGTTTAGCTATAGTTAAGAGTTTAGAGTTTCTAGCTTAGAGTCATATCTTAGAGTTTTAGTTAGAGTTCTAGTTTAGTTTAGTTTTAGTTAAGAGTTTAGAGTTTTAGCTTAGAGTCTTAGCTTAGAGTTTTAGTTAGAGTTGAAGTTTAGTTTAGTTTTAGTTAAGAGTTTTAACTTTGAGTTTTAGAATAGATTCCTAGCTTAGAGTTTTAGTTAGAGTTGAATTTTAGTTTGGTTATAGTTAAGAGTTTAGAGTTTTAGCTTAGAGTCATAGTTTAGAGTTTTAGATAGAGTTGTAGTTTAGTTTAGTTTTAGATAATATTTTTAGCTTTGAGTTTTAGCCTAGAGTTCTAGCTTAGAGTTTTAGTTGGAGTTGAAGTTTAGTTTAGTTATAGTTAAGAGTTTATAGTTTTAGCTTAGAGTCTTAGCTTAGAGTTTTAGTTAGAGTTCTAGTTTAGTTTAGTTTTAGTTAAGAGTTTTAGCTTAGAGTTTTAGCCTAGAATCTTAGTTTAGAGATTTAGTTAGAGTTGAAGTTTAGTTTTGTTATAGTTAAGAGTTTTAGAGTTTTAGCTTAGAGTCTTAGCTTAGAGTTTTAGTTAGAGTTATAGTTTAGTTTAGTTATAGTTAAGAGTTTTAGCTTAGAGTTTTAGCCTAGATTCCTAGCTTAGAGTTTCAGTTAGAGTGGAATTTTAGTTTATTTATAGTTAAGAGTTTACAGTTTTAGCTTAGAGTCATAGCTTAGAGTTTTAGCTAGAGTTCGAGTTTAGTTTAGTTAAGAGTTTTAGCTTAGAGTTTTAGCCTAGATTCCTAGCTTAGAGTTTCAGTTAGAGTGGAATTTTAGTTTATTTATAGTTAAGAGTCTAGAGTTTTAGCTTAGACTCTTATCTTAGAGTTTTAGTTAGATTTCTAGTTTAGTATAGTTTTAGTTAAGAGTTTTAGCATAGAGCCTTAGCTTAGAGATTTAGTTAGAGTTGAAGTTTAGTATAGTCATAATTAACAGTTTAGAGTTTATAGTTTTAGCTTAGAGTCTTAGCTTAGAGTTTTAGTTAGAGTTCTAGTTTATTTTTACTTAACAGTTTTATTTTAGAGTTTTAGCCTAAAGTCAAGGAGGGGGACAATAGATATTGATGACAATACTAAACTAACATAACCACAAAATCCCACATTATTACATAGAAATACCAAAACTATAGGTTAGATTAGGTTAGGTTAGAGGTTAGGTTTCTCCACGTTTAAGTTAGGTTAGCTTATCATGAGTACTTCAACTCTAACTAAATTTCTAAGCTAAGGTTCTAAGCTAAAACTCTTAACTAAAACTAAAGTAAACTACAACTCTAACTAAAATTCTAAGCTAAGACTCTAAGCTAAAACTATAAACTCTTAACTATAACTAAACTAAACTTCAACTCTAACTAAAACTGTAAGCTAGGACTCTAGGCTAAAACTGTAAGCTAAAACTCTTAACTAAAACTAAAGTAAACTACAACTCTAACTAAAATTCTAAGCTATGACTCTAAGCTAAAACTTTAAACTCTTAACTATAACCAAACTAAAGTTCAACTCTAACTAAAACTCTAAGTTAATTTAGTAGGAATTTAGGCTAAAACTCTAAGTTAAAACTCTTAACTAAAAATAAACTAAACTTGAACTCTAACTAAAGCTCTAAGCTAAGACTACGCTAAAACTCTAAACTCTTAACTAAAACTAAACTAAAGTAGAGCTCTAACAAAAACTCTAAAGTAAGACTCTAAGCTAAAACTCTAAACTCTTAACTATAACAAGACTAAACTAGAACTCTAAGTAAAACTCTAAGCCAAGACTCTAAGGTAAAACTCTAAACTCTCAACTAAAACTAAAATAAACTAGAACTCTAACTAAAACTCTAAGCTAAGACTCTAAGGTAAAACTCTAAACTCTGAACTAAAACTAAACTAAACTAGAACTCTAACTAAAACTCTAAGCTAAGACTCTAAGCTAAAACTCTAAACTCTTAACTAAAACTAAACTAAACTAGAACTCTAATTAAAACTCTAAGCTAAGACTGCAAGCTAAAACTCCAAACTCTTAACTAAAACTAAACTAAAATAGAACTCTAATTAAAACTCTAAGCTAAGACTCTAAGATAAAACTCTAAACTCTTAACTATAACTAATCTAAACTTCAACTCTAGCTAAAACTCCAGGCTAAAACTCTAAGGTAAAACTCTAAACTCTAAACTAAAACTAAACTAAACTTCAATTCTATCAAAGACTCTAAGCTATGACTCTAAGCTAAAAACTCTAAACTCTTAACTATAGCTAAACTAAACTTCAACTCTAACTAAAACTCTAAGCTAAGACTCTAAACTAAAACACTAAACTAAACTCTAAGCTAAGACTCTAGGCTAAAACTCTTAACTAAAACTAAACTAAACTAGAACTCTAACTAAAACTCTAAGCTAAGACATTAGGCTAGAACTCTAAACTCTTAACTAAAACTAAACTAAACTTCAACTCTAACTAAAACTCTAAGCTAAGACTCTAAGGTAAAACTCTAAAATAAAACTAAACTAAACTAGAACTCTAACAAAAACTCTAAGCTAAGACTCTAAGCTAAAACTCTAAACCCTTAACTATAACTAAACTAAACTTCAACTCTATCTAGAACGCTAAGCTAAGACTCTAAGGTAAAACTCCAAACTCTTAACTAAAGCTAAACTAAACTAGAACTCTAACAAAAACTCTAAGCTAAGACTCTAAGGTAAAACTCTAAACTCTTAACTATAACTAAACTAAACTTCAACCCTAACTAAAACTCTAAGCTAAGACTCTAAGGTAAAACTCTAAACTCTTAACTAAAACTAAACTAAACTAGAACTCTAACAAAAACTCTAAGCTAAGACTCTAAGGTAAAACTCTAAACTCTTAACTATAACTAAACTAAACTTGAACTCTAACTAAAACTCTAAGCTAAGACTCCAAGTTAAAACTCTAAACTCTTAACTAAAACTATACTAAACTTGAACTCTAACTAGAACGCTAAGCTAAGACTCTAAGGTAAAACTCCAAACTCTTAACTAAAACTAAACTAAACTAAACTAGAACTCTAACTAAACTCTAAGCTAAAACTCTAAGCAAACTCTAAACCCTTAAAAACTAAACTAAACTTCAACTCTAACTAAAACTCTAAGCTAAGACTCTAAGGTACAACTATAAACTAAAACTAAACTAAACTAGAACTCTAACAAAAACTCTAAGCTATGACTCTAAGCTAAAACTCTAAACTCTCAACTATAACTAAACCAAACTTCAAATCTAACTAAAACTCTAAGCTAAGACTCAAGGCTAAAACACTAAACTCTTAACTAAAACTAAACTAAACTAGAACTCTAACTAAAACTCTAAGCTAAGACTCTAAGCTAAAACTCTAAACTCTTAACTATAACTAAACCAAACTTCAACTCTAACTAAAACTCTAAGCTAAGACTCTAAGCTAAAACTCTAAACTCTTTACTAAAACTAAACTAAACTAGAACTCTAACAAAAACTCTAAGCTAAGACTCTAGGCTAAAACTCTAATTTCTTAACTAAAACTAAACTAAACTAGAACTCTAACAAAAACTCTAAGCTAAGACTCTAGGCTAACACTCTAATTTCTTAACTAAAATAAACTAAACTAGAACTCTAACTAAAACTATAAGCTAAGACTCTAAGCTAAAACTATAAAGTAAAACTAAACTAAACTAAACTTCAACTCTAACTAAAACTCTAAGCTATGACTCTAAGTTAAAACTCTAAACTCTTAACTATAACTAAACTAAACTAGAGCTCTAACTAAACTCTAAGCTAAGACTCTAAGGTAAAACTCTAAACTCTTAACTAAAACTAAACTAAACTAGAACTGTAACAAAAACTCTAAGCTAAGACTCTAAGCTAAAACTCTAAACTCTTAACTATAACTAAACTAAACTTCAACTCGAACTAAAGCTCTAAGCTATGACTCTAAGCTAAAACTCTAAACTCTTAACTAAAACTTAACTAAACTACAACTTTAACTAAAAGTCTAAGCTAAGACTCAAAGCTAAAACTCTAAATTCTTAACTATAACTAAACTAAACTTCAACTCTAACTAAAACTCCAAGCTAAGACTCTAAAGTAAAACTCTAAACTCTTAACTAAAACTAAACTAAACTAGAAATATAACAAAAACTCTAAGCTATGACTCTAAGCTAAAACTCTAAACTCTTAACTATTACTAAACTAAACTTCAACTCTAACTAAAACTCTAAGCTAAGACTCTAAGCTAAAACTCTAAACTCTTAACTAAAACTAAACTAAACTAGAACTTCAACAAAAACTCTAAGCCAAGACTCTAAGCTAAAAACTCTAAACTCTTAACTAAAACTAAACTAGAACACTAACAAAAACTCTAAGCTAAGACTCTAAGGTAAAACTCCAAACTCTTAACTATAACTAAACTAAACTAGAACTCTAACAAAAACTCTAAGCTAAGACTCTAAGCTAAAAACTCTAAACTCTTAGCTAAAACTAAACTAAACTTCAACTCTAACTAAAACTCTAAGCTAAGACTCTAAGGTAAAACTCTAAACTCTTAACTAAAACTAAACTAAACTAGAACTTCAACAAAAACTCTAAGCTAAGACTCTAAGCTAGGACTCTAAGCTAAAACTCTAAACTCTTAACTAAAACTTAACTAAACTACAACTTTAACTAAAACTCTAACTAAAACTCTAAGAATCTAAACTAAAACTCAAAACCAAACTCTTAACTAAACTAGAACTCTAACAAAAACTCTAAGCTAAGACTCTAAGCTAAAAACTCTAAACTCTTAACTAAAGCTAAAGTAAACTAGAATTTCAACAAAAACTCTAAGCTAAGACTCTAAGCTATGACTCTAAGCTAAAACTCTAAACTCTTAACTAAAACTTAGCTAACTACAACTTTAACTATAACTCCAACTAAAACTCTAAGCTAAGACTCTAAACTAAAACTCCGAATTAAAACTAAACTAAACTATACCTCTAACTAAAACTCTAAGCTAAGACTCTAAGCTAAAACTCTTAACTAAAACTAAACTATAACTCTAACAAAAACTCTAATATAAGACTCTAAACTAAAACTCTAAATTCTCAACTAAAACTAAACTAAACTTCAACTATAAATAGAATTAAGCTAAGACTCTAGGCTAAAACTCTAAACTCTAACTAAAACTCTAAGCTAAGACTCTAAACTCTAAACAAAAACTCTAAACTTAAAACTAACTTAAACTATAACTCTAACTAAAACTCTAAGCTAAGACTCTAAACTAAAACTCTAAACTAAAACTACTATAACTGTAACTAAGACTGTAAGCTAATACCAAACTGAAACTCTAAACTAAAACTCTTATCTAAAACTAAACTAAATTAAAAGTGCAATAAAAAACTCTAACCTATGACTCTAGACTAAAACTCTAAACTAAACGTTTAGCTAAAACTAAACTACAAATCCCAAAACACTTAACTAAAACTAAAAAAAATATATAACTCTATCTATAACTCTAGGTGCTGAGAGTCTAACTTGAAACGCTAGACTCTGAACTACAACTAAACTAAACTATAGCTCTAACTAAAAGTGTAAGCGAATATCAAACTAAAACTCTAAACTAAAACTAAACTAAATTACAACTCTAAACTAAAATTCTTAACTAAAACTAATCAACAACTCTAAACTAAAACTCTTAACTAAAACTAAACTAAACTACAACTCTAAACTAAAACTCTTAACAAAAATTAAACTAAACTGCAATTCTAAACTAAAACTCTTAATTAAAACTAAAACTCTAAAGACTAAACTAAAACTCTTAACTAAGAGTTTTAAGCGCCGGGGGTCCTTTGGGGGCGCCAGAGGCCCTTTGGGGGCACCAGGGGGGCCCTTTTGGGGCCCGTGGGGCCTTTGGGGACCCGGGACCCTTTGATGTTGGGGTAGGGGACCTTACAACTTTGTTCAAATGAAACTTGTGTATTATAACGACCACAGAGTTTCACCCCAAATCCTCTTCTAAATCATCTTCTAAAATCACCTTCTAAAATGTCTCAAAATGTTTCGCCCAAATCATCTTCTAAAATGTGTCAAACGGATTCGCCCAAACAATCCCTTAAAAGTCATTTCTGCGTGTTCCTTTGTTTAGGCATCCCTGTGCTGTCACATTTGAACTTCCCATGAAACCATTTCCCCCGTTAATCTCTTTATCTCATAGGTGTTCTTGGTTACACTATTATGGCTTCGATAGAATTCCCGAATTTATCTCTGTCACTAAAGATCAGAGAAGCCATATTTAAAAAATAGAATATCAATTTATCTCTGTCACTAAAGACCATTTATCCCTCAGACCTAAAGATCAAAGAAGCCATAATGTTTCTTGATTCCCCTTTCGTGGATCAATAATTCCCCTCGATTATGCAAATCAATTTCCCAGGAATCTACTTCCCTTCTTTTAATCCTTGAATAAATTATAACCTGTCGGCGTTAGACTCAATTATAGATGTCAGCACGGCGTTCGCCCGGGAGTCGAAAGTGCTTCCCTACTCATGTCTTAACCTAGAAAAAAATGCATGAAAAGAAATGAACAGAAACTAATTTAATAAATTCCGAAAACAAGTTTTTCATACATAAGTGAAGAGCTATATAAAACAGTTCATGTTAAAGAACTGTAAGAAAGGATTGACTCGGCTCAAAAGTAACCAAAACACTTAAAAAACTAAGTTTTGATATCAATAATTGGTTATGAATCAGAATAATTGGTTTTTTATGTTGATTCCAAATATATAAGACTATTTAAGCATAGTTTTACATATCAAACGCCAAGAGCCTGAAATAATTTGTTTGATTTTCAAAAAAAGGGGGAAACAAACCCAAAAATTCAAGGAATATTAAAGAAAATACTCACCATCAAATTCAGCGTATCAGAGAACTGTAAAGGTCTCAAGCTCCCATTTGAAAAAAAATAATATTCTGTATTTTTTGTCCGAAGAAAGATCACGGATACTTGTTCATTTGATTTTGTTTTTTCCCAAGGGTGATCGTATCGAACCCATGGTCTTATAATATCGAGAGAGGGCTGTTTCAAATGGATATTAAAAGTTTTAGTGGCTTTTTTTAAGTGACCAAAAGATTGGAGGACAACTGGCCCCCTCTTAAGCCCCTTCCCTCCAAGTAATTCGTTCAAAACTTTGAGATGTCCATTTTGTTTAGCATGGTTTAAAGGTTCAATAACTATGCCTTTGAGAATAACATGAGCCCCCGAAACTCCTGGGGAAAGGGCTGTAGGTTATGAGATTTGACATCTGTTTGCGTATAGGATTTCTTATTGGAAAGTATGTAGACATTTTTCAGGGGGGCCGGTTTTGCATGAGGGATTTTCCTTGGGGAGAATTTCCATGGGGAGGGAAGTCCTAGGAGATAAATTCTCCCGAGCAAATTTTATATTGGGGAAATTTGATCGAATTCCTTTACGAAATTCCTTTTATTTTTCTTACTTTCTCTTTACCGGCTCAATTTCGCATGTTTACAGGTTCCAGGGTAATTGTCCTGGGGAAATTTTTAGTGGAGTTGTAATTGTCTGGAGGATTTTTCCGTGGGGAGAGGGGAGGGCTGCATTTTCCATGGGAGAAATTCTCCATGGGGATATTTTCCACAGGGGTAGCTTTCCATTGGGGTCGGGGGATTCCCTTTAAACTTTTCACAGAGTAGGGGAATTTGCGACATGATTTGAAAATGATAAGAAATTAAAGTGTCTTTCAAATGAAATTATGCCAGGGAGAATTTTTCAGACGGAATCATCCACAGGAAATTTTCTGGGGGAAAGTTTTGGCGAGAATGGAATTGTTCAGGGGAATTTTCCGGGTTGTGGTACTTTACGTGGGAGTAACTTTCCATGGAGGCATTTTTTGTGAGGAAGGGAATTTTTCATGGAGTCGGAGCCGAATATTCCGACATTTTTTGAAAAAAGATCAAAAATTAAATAAAAATAAGAAAAAAATTCAACTGAAAGTATGGAGCAACATTAAAATATTAAATTTTGAATTTTTGTCACAATTAATTAAAACTACACCTGAAACACAAGAGTTTAAATGTTGCAATTAATTAATGTTGAATGGTTGCAATTAATTAGACCAAAGACGCAAAGAAATACAGTCATATTATAGTTCAAGCTCAGAACGAACAGAAATCGCCACTATTGAATAAATGAGACCCCGAAAGAACAGAAGTTGCAACGAATAATCAAGTCCAACTTAAAATGAGCAAAAATTAGGGCTAACACCCATAATCCTTCCAAAGACCAGACTGTCTTTTGCGCTTTAACCGAAAAATTATATACTTCGAGAATTTTTATTTTTTTTCATTTGTCATTATAGCAACATCAAAAATATCCTATCTCAGGGCTAATCAAGCTCTACCAATAAAATTTAAACTACCCGTCCCTTTCCTTCCTTCTCGATTAGGTCTGGAATTTACTATGGATCAGGGATGTAAAGGCCCCCCCCCTTTTCAGAACCCAGTTTGCCCTTTTCCAAGCTGAAAATGAGTGTCTTTAGCATACCTTTGCCTTATATTACTTTATATATCTGTTCTCATTTTTCACTTGGTCATTATCACTTGATTTGAAAAAAAAACTGGCTACATCTTTGTCCCCCGCCTCCCAAGATTTTAAAAAAATTACGCGCCTGCTCTCAAAGCCTCTAAAGAACTTTTAAAGGTACTGTTCTATTAACCGGGCTCTTTTATATAGTGCTAGTTTGGTTAATGCTATTGAAATGAAATAAGATAGGATAAATATATAATAGTTTAGAAACAAATTTGGGCTATATATTTGCACATTAGGGGGGGGGGGGCAAAGCATACCATATATTAGATATGTAACCTAACCTAACCTAGGTACGACCCCCCCCCCCCAAAAAAAAACAACAAAAAACAAAAACAACAATTTAAATACAGTTCTTGCCTTTGTTTATATCCCAGAAGGCATTGTAAACCTGTTTTCATCACCCGTATCGATCTATTTCGTGACTGCTATGCATAGCCGTATTCAAAAGAGCCCGGTTAATAGAACAGTACCCTTTTAAAATATATTTAACTTTCAGTAAAGCCCAAATGACACTCCGGGTTTTAAAAGGCTTATGGGTGTTTGCCCTTCTCTGATTTGGGGTAAAACTTTTTCGTTTGAAGTTTGAATTAGTTACCTATTTTAACTTCTATTTTTTTTTCTGGGTTTCATTTATGAATTGATAGTGCCATCTACTCGTTTTAATTTCGGATAATTACATGACCTTATTTCTTTTTTTTTTGGTTTGACATAGCTCTTTATTTTCTTTGAAAAACTGTTTTTTAAATTTCTCCTATCTTTTATTTATATACTAACTTTACGAAAGGGAAAACCCCTTCCCCCATGAAAAAGAGGGGTAGTGATGATATCGACTAAAATTCGTAGGGTCAATACAAGCATGTCCGAGAGACCATGATCCTTTGATAAAATTTGAAATTAGGAGCTTAATGGCATCTTAGAAAGTAGCTAATTTGCGTAAATATTACGTTCAGGACTGGTTCTAGATGTTCATTTATGGCAAAGGAAGACATTTTAAAGTAAATACCTCCACCCTTCTCTCCTAGAAAGGGCACCGACCATTGATGGCCTTGGACCAACTCTGTGAAAATGACTCAACATTTATCTTTAGGAGCTTGTGTGCCAAGAATTAACTTGCTCTGCTTGGTTAATATTAATGCTAAATCCTCCAATTATTAAGCCAACATTTTGTTTATAGTGTCCTTCACTCTTCAGTACTCTCATGTTAAGTATTAAAATCTTTGAAAACATCGTGGAAAAGCATTGAAAGAAAATAGAATCTACTTGTCTCCTTGTATAGATAGACTAAAGTACTGTTCAAGATATGGAAGAAGGAATTTTTCTAGCTGAGAGCAGAAGTTGACACTGTAAATTTTTTACCCCCCATTACTTCTATTGTCATGAGAACAAAGGATATTAGCAATACGAATTCTGAGATATTGATAGAATATAAGTGAAAGAATATATTGAGTGATTTTAAACATAAAAGAAAGCGTGTTTTTATTTGTATCTTCGATATCCAATAGAATAACCATAGGGTATAGGTTGTTAATCCAGAAATCCTTATGATAAAAATTTCTATTTTGCTATCCCTAATCCTCATATGTTCGACACCGGTCAGGAAATGCATGTTTTGGTAATATCCCCATTCTTTCTGGACTTAGAGAGGGTGGGGGCAGGTATTTCCATATCTTTTTAGTGCTTGTTTATGCCCTGGGCTAACTAATATTTTACCGTCGTGTTTTACGGACCTAACTAATTTCTCTTATATTGTATATGCAGATGATCTGTTACTTATTATCCGTTCGAAGTCTAGCTTTGTCAAATCGACCCAGTTTGTTTATAAGCTGTTTTGGTGGCATGATGCTAAACGCTGAAAAGTGTGAATATTTAGTCTTTAATCCCAAACACCGAAGTAGTGATCTGAGTTTTGGTTCTTTTTCAGTTAAGCTAGCTCCTGTGTTGCGTTGGCTTGGGGTCAGTATTTGCTCCTCTGTATCAGATACCAGTTCTAGTGCACTAACAGACATTAAGAATAAACTTAAGGCAGGTTATGCTAAAAGTGTTCTAAATCATGGGTGAAATTCTCGGAAGGCCTTGGCTAGACTTTACTCAAGATATTGTGATCATTCTATTCTTTTTCTGCCAGGTTTTCGCCCATCTTTTAATGTTAGTTATGTGTAAGACTTTAAAGCATTGTGTTTCCGTTACAGTGACTTTCTATTATATGTGCCTCGATAGTATAGGAATCGAAATATTATTCGACTGTTTAGTGCTACTGATATATTGACATCTTATAATAAGTTGGATACCAAGCTAAAAGAGGAGGCTTGCCTATGGTTAGGTCCTTTTCGTTCTCTCTTGCGATTATTTTGAGTTGCATTGCTGTTTTTATATTTAAGATTTTTTTTTGTATGTGTTTTCTATTTATTTTCCTTTGTTACTAATACTACTACTACTACTACTAACAAATCACTGCAGCACCAAGCTGCCAGAGGCCAACACTGCTACGCATATTTTCCTCTCAATTTCAAAAGATTATTAATATTTTGACTTTGTGCCCATCCTGAGGTACTAGAATCATACTTCCTTCTTTTTTTTATTCCTAATTTTAAGGCAGCAGGTGTTCTTATGTGCTGCTATCCTTTTACCTCCTCCAATCACAGGGTTGTAATTATCTTTTAAATATTCCTTTGAAGGTATCGACAGAGACATTTTTAAGGAAAACTTCTTCAGGAACATTATTCCTAGCCGAAGTGTACTGCCGAATGTAGCTAATCTTCAAATACTCATTTCTTAAAGTGTTGACGTGTTGTCTGTTCTGTCGGTCGTACAATGGACAGAGGGAGGCAGTGTAATAAAGCTTTATATAATTCTAAGATGTGATTATCTAGATGGGTGATAGAAGGCTTTTGCAGCGAAGAATGGTTCTCAGTTGTCTTACGCAGGAGGCTCTCAGTTGATTTAGGTGGGTGATCGATGGTCTACATCTCCACCGATCTCTCCAAGAGACATCGGTGAAGAAGCAGAATTTCAGGAGGTAAAGGTTGTCGACTCCTCTTATAGCTTTATTTTTCACGATAAAGCTTGGGTGTGTGTTTTGACACTTTCGGTTGGAAAGTTAGCAGCTCGATGGTGTTCAATGTATTTTAATTGACTATCCATGCATTAGACCTCTTTTCTATTTTCGAAAGACGCACCTGTAAGATCAGGGAGGTTTGCATTGGGCATTGAGCGGACGTCTAAATGTGTTGTAGTATCGTCAGCAAATGATGATGAGAACGTGTACGGCTGTCCCCTGTGTCATTTACGTAAACTAGGAAAACGCATAGGACCCAAGATACTACCCTGGGTATGCCTACATTTGTTACGCTTTTCAAGGAATAATCCTATTGAAATAACCCAGAGTAATAGATAAGAAAAAGACTTCTCAATCACATTCGACAAACGTCTGAGACACTATAACTTCAGAGTTTCTTCAGTATCACACAATTCCATACTCTGCTGAAAGTCTTTGAATGTCGAATGACAATATCCCTATGTGGAATTCTTTTGCTCAAAGTTTGCTCCAGTCCTGGTGCTGACCCACTAATTAGTCAATATCCAAATATTGTTCGGATGAAATTTAACCAGGTAAAAGACCCCTTGTTGAGTGGTTAGCCCAAAAAAGACAAGGTACTTTAAAGGTCAGTGCATTCTTCAGATGGGGAAAGAAGCTGAAGCATTTTATATTCATCCTCAGCAATGTAGGGGTGCCTTGGTATAGCTTCATATATCCCAGATTTGGAGCTAAACATTTTTCTCATCATTCAAGGTGGGACACCTTTTACTGTTTCCAATTCCACTTCAAGGCTTTTGAAGAAAAATGCAGAGATATAAGCACTTCCAATGAACCGAGCAGAATATCAGCGAATGTCGTAATCCATTTATCTCTACCGTCTGTAGAGTCCAAGCTGTCTATGTTACATGTCGTTGTTTCTAGGCCCATAGTTTGACTAGCTAAAGAACAGAGCAACAGTAGGACTACTTGCAAAGAACATTTTGATTAAAAACGTTTCGTTCATATTGCTGACTCAAAATGTCAAACAGGGGAATCCATCTGGTGAAATTTAACTTTTTAGTTCTTTTATAGGCTAGAAATTTCACATAATTTTCAATCAGATCTCCCCATCTGTCTCTCCAGATCATAGGCAGCTCGCTAGCGCTGCCTAAGTAAAGAATGATGTGGGCACAATGTGTTTTCTTTTTCCTCCATACCCGGACACTTAGTATCGAAGGAGTTGTCGTAGAAACTTCGGAAGGGCTCATTCGATTGGAAATTGGAGTGGCTAGTGCCCTTTTTAATAGTCAAAAGTGATTGGAGGGAAACTAGCCCCCCCTCCACGTCCATCATTCCCCCAAACACATCCAATCAACAGTTTGAGATAGCCATTTTGTTCAGCGCAGTTGATCTCCAGATACGAAATATGTTTTTGAGGAGGACACTCCCCCACCCCCTCGGGTCAAGGGTTTTAAGTTATGCCCTGAGGGCATATAAGAATGATGTTGGCACAATGTAATATTTATTACTTTTTCCTTTAGAGCAGGGCACTTCATATGGAAGGCGTCGTCGTAGAAACTTCAAAGGGGCTCATTCGATTGCAAATTGAGAGTTTCTAGTTCCCTTTTTAATAGTCAAAAGTGATTGGAGGGAAACTAGCACCCCCACGCCCTTCATTCCCCCAAACACATCCAATCAAAATTTTGAGATAGCCATTTTGGTCAGCGTAGTTGATTTCCAGATAGAAAATATGATTTTGAGGAGGATACTCCCCCAAATCCCTCAGGGCAAGGGTTTTAAGTTATGCCCTGGGGGCATATAAGTCCCACCCTCCCACGCCCTTCATTCCCCCAAACACATCCAATCAAAATTTTAAGATAGCAATTTTGTTCAGCGTAGTTGATTTCCAGATAGAAAATATGTTTTTGAGGCGGACACTCCCCCATATCCCTCAGGGCAAGGGTTTTAAGTTATACCCTGGGGGTATATAAGGTTTTTCAAGAAGGTGTTGTCGTAGAAACTTCAATAAAAGCACATTCGACTGGAAATTCAAAGGGCTAGTGCCCTTTTTAATAGTCGAAAGTGATTGGAGGGCAACTAGTTCCCCCCCGCAACCATCATACCTCCAAACACATTCAATCAAAATTTTGAGATAGCCATTTTGTTCAGCGTAGTTGATTTCCAGATAGAAAATATGTTTTTGAGGAGGACACTTCCCCACAACCCTCAGGGCAAGGATTATAAGTTATGCCCTGGGGGCATATAAGGTTTTTATTGAAATCTTTGTCGTAGTAAAGAACGATGTGGGCACAATGTGTTGTTTTTTGTTTTTTCTCCATACTCGGGCACTTCGTATCGAAGGAGTTGTCGTAGAAACTTCGAAAAGGGCTCATTCGATTGGAAATGGGAGTGGCTAGTGCCCTTTTTAATAGTCGAAAGTGATTGGAGGGCAACTAGCCCCCCACGCCCATCAATCCCCCAAATATATCCAATCAAAATTTGAGATAGCAATTTTGTTCAGCGTAGTTGATTTACAGATAGAAAATATTTTTTTGAGAAGGACACTCCCCCCACAACCCTCAGGGCAAGGGTTTTAAGTTATGCCCTGGGGGCATATAAGGTTTTTATAGAAGGCGTTGTCGTAGAAACTTCAAAACAGGCTCATTCGATTTGAAATTAAAAGGGCTAGTGCCCTTTTTTAATAGTCGAAAGTGATTGGAGGCCAACTAGCCCCCCCACATCCATAATTCCCCCAAACACATCCAATCAAAATTTGAGATAGCCATTTTGTTCAGCGTAGTTGATTTCCAGATAGAAAATATGTTTTTGAGAAGGACACTCTCCCCACAACCCTCAGGGCAAGGGTTTTAAGTTATGCCCTGGGGGCATATAAGGTTTTTATAGAAGGCGTTGTCGTAGAAACTTCAAAACAGGCTCATTCGATTTGAAATTAAAAGGGCTAGTGCCCTTTTTAATAGTTGAAAGTGATTGGAGGGCAACTAGCCCCCCACGCCCATCATTCCCCCAAACCCATTCAATCAAAATTTTGAGATAGCCGTTTTGTTCAGCGTAGTTGTTTTCCAAATAGAAAATATTTTTTTGAGGAGGACACTCTTTCACAGCCCTCAGGCCAAGAGTTTTATGTTGTGGCCTTGGGGCATATACCGTTTTTATAGAAGGTGCTGTCGTAGAAACTTCAAAACAGGCTCATTCGATTGAAAATTCAAACGGCTAGTACCCTTTTTGATAGTCGAAAGTGATTGGAGGGCAACTAGCTTCCCCCCTTACGCCCATCATTCCCCCAAACACATCCAATCAAAATTTTGAGATAGCCATTTTGCTCAGCGTGCTTGATTTCCAGATAGAAAATATGTTTTTGAGGAGGACACTCCCCCACAACCATCAGGGCAAGGGTTTTAAGTTATGCCCTGGGGGCATATAAGGTTTTTATAGAAGGTGTTGTCGTAGAAACTTCAAAACAGGCTCATTCGATTGGAAATTCAAAGGGCTAGTACCCTTTTTAATAGTCGAAAGTGATTGGATGGCAACTAGCCCCCCACGCCATTCATTCTCCCAAACACATCCAATCAAAATTTTGAGATAGCCATTTTGTTCAGCGTAGTTGATTTCCAGATAGAAAATATGTTTTTGAGGAGGACACTCCCCCACATCCCTCAGGGCAAGGGTTTTAGGTTATGCCCTTGGGGTATATAAGGTTTTTAAAGAAGGCGTTGTCGTAGAAACTTCAGTAAGAGCTCATTCGACTGGAAATTCAAAGGGCTAGTGTCCTTTTTAATTGTCGAAAGTGATAGAAGGACAACTAGCCTCCCCCCCCACACTCATCATTCCCCCAAACACATCCAATAAAAATTTTGAGATAGCCATTTGGTTCAGGGTAGTTGATTTCTAGATAGAAAACATATTTTTGAGGAGGACACTCCCCCATAACCATCAGGGCAAGGATTATAAGTTATGCCCTGGGGGCGTATAAGGTCTTATTGAAATCTTTGTCGTAGAAACTTCAAAATAAGCTCATTCGATTGGAAATTCAAAGGGCTAATGCCCTTTTTAATAGTTGAAAGTTATTGGAGGGCAACTAGCCTCCCCCCTCCATGCCCATCATTCCCCTAAACAAATCCAATAGAAAATTTGGAGATCGCCATTTTGTTCAGCGTAGTTGATTTAAAGATAGAAAATATGTTTTTGAGGAGGATACTCCGCCACAGCCCTCAAGGCAAGGGTTTTAATTTATGCCCTGGGGGCACATAAAGTTTTATAGAAGGCGTTGGCGCAGAAACTTCAGAAAAGGGCTTATTCGATTTGAAATTCAAAGGTCTAGTGCCCTTTTTAATAGTCGAAAGTGATTAGTAATATTTTTGTTGTTGTTTAGACCAGGGCACTTCGTTTCGAAGGAGTTGTCGTGGGAACTTCGAAAGGGGCTCATGCGATTGAAAATAGAAAGGGCTGATGCCCTTTTTAATAGTCAAAAGTGATTGGAGGGCAACTAATCCCCCTTCCACTCCCACCCTCAGATTTGCCCATTATGTTTAAAAACTAAATGTTGCCTTCAGACTAAATCAAAATGCACTGTGATAATGCTTAATCCCAATAAGGCATCTCAGCAGCATCCCAAGAACGAGTGAGGGTATTATGTTCAAACTTTCGAGGCTACATCTTCTCTTAAAATTTAACCAAATCAAAATAGTGTGAGTGTATCCAAGCTATCAACGAAAGTAAACAGATTTTTTTGCGAATGGTATCAAATGTTCCATTTTAGGTCAACTAGAGGAGGTATAAAACTAAGTTAAACAGTACTATTTGTGTCCAGATTTTTAAAAGGGTGTATGTTGTTAAAAATTGTTGAAAATTTTTTTCCAGCATACAAATAGCAAGCCAAACTATAAAGTCTTAAAAAACGAAAAAATTTAAAGTGTTATATTCTTTTTCCCTGAAAAGACTATGTCAGTATAAAACGAAAAGAAATTAATTAAAAAAAGTTTTTCCACAAAACAAGTTTTTCAAAGAAAAGTAAAGAATTCCATTAAACAAAAAATGAGCAAAAATCAAATCAAATAATCTACCAAGCTCGAAACTACCAAAAATCAGCATCGATAAATAAATGAAACCCAAAACGAACAGAAATTACAATAAATAACCGAGTCAAACTCAAAACGAGCAGAAATTAACATAAGTTGGGCGCAAAACCCCTATGCCTTCCCAAGGCCAGAACAAATTTTGCACTTTACTAAAAAAGTACAAATGAATGTGCATTGTCAGTTTAATATACATATACTGATATTTAGTAATCAAAATGTTAAAATTATTTGATTTATTAAAGTTATAAAAGTAAAAACATTTATATTTTTTTTTAGTAAAGTGCAAATTTTGTTCTGGCCTTAGGAAGGCATAGGAGTTTTGTGACCAACTTATGTTAATTTCTGCTCGTTTTGCGTTTGACTCGGATATTTATTGTAATTTCTGTTCGTTTTGGGTTTCATTTATTTATCGATGATGATTTGTGGTAGTTTCGAGCTTGGTAGATTATTTGATTTGATTTTTGCTCATTTTTTGTTTAATGGAGCTCTTTCCTTGTCTTTGAAAAACTTATTTTGTGGGAAAAGTTTTTTTAATTAATGAAATTAAAAAACAGCTTTTACAGTGGAATTATAGGAAAGTAGTGTCAATTTTGGCATCTAAAGAGTTACCACAGACTACCAAGCAATAGAGCATTAATTTCGAATCACTATGGCGGAGGCAATCGCCCCCTCTAATTTTGAAAATTGTCATTTTGTATTTCTATTTTTTTTAACAATAAAAAACGCGACCACTTCCTTCTTTTGTATCTTCATAAAAAGAAATCGAACAAGTTCAAATCTCCTTACCCCCTGCTTTGTTGTGAATTTGGCCAACGCTTAGAATCAGAAAGCGCGTAAATATGTTTTTTCTTCCAAATATGGAAAGAATACTTAGAAGAAAGTGAAAAAAAATTATAATTTTCATTATGTGTTTAGTCAAAAATTATAATTTTTTTTCACTTTCTTCTAAGTATTCTTTCCATATTTGGAAGAAAAAACATATTCCTTGAGTTTGTTGAATATAAATATAATACACGGGAAATCAAATTAGATTTAGTTTTTGTCGATTTAACCAGTATTGTTAGAACAATGGTACTCCTGGAATTCTTATTGTTCTGTTCTTTAAGCAATTGAAAATTGTGTTCAATTTTCAACACTTAAAATTACTATAAGTCGCAAAACCTGCTGCAGAGACATAAATTTCAGACGAATTTGAAAGTAAAGAAAAAAATCATTCTTAGAAGCAATTCAGATAATTGCTTCTAAATAAATACAGGCGGAGGAGGAAGAAGGCCCCTCAAACGTACACTCAAAAGGGCCCACTGGTTTGTCCACAAGTCCCATGAATTGCAAACCTTCTACCAGTAATGGGTTAAATTGCATGGTGATGCAGAACACCATCGCGGGAGGATCCTCTATTGGAGGACAACTGCGGCAGGGCGTAAGATCCAGATCTATGGACAACGGCCTCTGCAAAGGGCTGCCTCGACCTTTTCGGGGTACCTGCAAGACTGGGGACCTTGCGGTCAACTCTATTCCCACTTGAGGAGTGGCGTCCCTCGAGGAAATTATAGCCTAGTAAACGACACAGCATTCGCACGGAATTCTGACTAATGGACAATTTTTCTGGGCTTAGTATGTTTTGATGGGCGTCTTTGGGCTGAAAAACCTCTTCCTAGCTAATTTATCTATTTATGGGTTGCCTCCCCGTAGTAGCATAATATTTGTAGGCATGAATATATAATGAGTCGGAGGTAATAGGCTTGAGACTGTCTGTGCAGGATTTCGACTCTTGTTGATAGAAGAGCATCGCCAAGTGCTGAAAACCATGTTGTGACCAAGATGGGCCCAGGATTGCACAAAGCCTTCATTCATACTGGAGGTCCCAGGGACTTCTTGCTGTCCGGTTCTAAGCCGGCTTAAGCACTTCGGTGTAGACTTGAGAAGATATGTGATCCCCGTCCTGTACTGGTATCCGGGATCATTGCTTTTCCTGAGGCGAAAATAATTTCAATGATTTAAAGAACATGAAAATTGGAACTTGGAATGTTACGACGTTAAAAAATGACCATCGTATCGACATTTTGACTGATGAATTCAGACGATTCGAACTGGATTTATTAGGAATTTCAGAAACTCATATCCCAGGGGTAGGAAGCATGAAATTAGGTGATATAGAATTTGTTTACTCAGGCAGGAAGGATGGGGTACATAGACAGGGAGTAGGGCTCATGATGAATAAGGAAGCTGCTAAGTCTTGTTTAGGCTGGGAAGGTATTAATAATAGAATACTAATTGCTCATTTTATGACTAGAAAGTTCAGGGTATCGGTTATAGTAGTATACGCCCCTGTAGAACCGACTGACAAAGATACTAGTGACTCAGATGAATTTTACTTACAGTTACAGGAGCAAATAGACAGGGTCCCAGGTAGAAATATGATGTTATTACTGGGAGATTTTAACGCCCAGGTTGGTAGAAATAGGGATAGATGGTATCCCAGCCTAGGTAAATTTGGTGTAGGAAAAGAAAACAGTAATGGATACAGACTTTTGCAATTTGTAGGTATAACAATCTAGTTATAACCAATACGGTGTTTGTCATAAAATGGCTCATAAGTTAACATGGTATTCACGTGACGGTAAGACAGCAAACCTTATTGATTATGTTATAGTAAACCGAAGACTGGCAGGATCAATACAAGATACTAGGGTATATAGGAATGCTGTTATTGATGTTAAAAGTAAAGATCACCATCTAGTAGTGTCAAGGGTTAATCTAAAGTTGAAATATCAGAAGGGTAACCACCTCCCGGGAAGTTATGATGTTGGTAGACTCCACGATGAGAATTTAAGAGAAACTTTCCAGGAACAGTTGAATACTAAACTTGAGAGTTTAAAATTTGATAATGTGGAAGATGGTTGGAATGATTTTAGAAGAATAACTTGTGAAGTTGCTGAAGGCGTATTAGGGAAAAAAGCTAGAACTGCAGCTAAGAATATTAGTGAAAAAGCTTTATGTTTAATAGAAAGGAGAAAGGACTTGCACAAGAATTATCTGAGTGATAGATCGCATGAAAACAAAAGTAATGTAAAGAAAGTGGAGAAAGCATTAAAATATGAACTAAGGAGGTGTGAAGTGGAGGCCATGGATAAAATTGCCGAGGATCTGGAAGATGCAGCTAGACGGCATAATAGTAAAATATTGTACTGGCACGTTAACAAATTGAGAGGTAGTAGTCAATCCGGACTTGGCCCAGTTAAAGATAGGAATGGGGTCACAATTAGCGATAAGGAAAAAACTAAAGAGAGATGGGCCGAACATTTTGAGAATTTGCTAAACCGAGATAGAGTTGCAGGAAAAAATATAGAGGAAAATGAAAAAGTTTGTGATACCTTGGATGTGAAGGAAGATTTGTTTTGTGAGGAGGAATTAGCAACAGTACTAAAAGGATTAAAGAATAATAAGGCTCCAGGTGCTGATAGGGTGGTAAATGAGTTTCTTAAATATGGTGGCTCTGAGGTTAGAAATAAGTTACTGAAGATTATGAATATGATTTTCGAAAAAGGGGAAGTACCTAACGATTTTAGGAAAACCTTAATTAAGCCACTTTATAAGAAAGGTGATAAAAGTGAGTGTGGCAATTATCGAGGCATTAGTTTGGTCTCTGTCGGTAGTAAATTACTTAGTAATATGATACTTTTTAGACTGAGAGATGCTGTAGACAAAGTTTTAAGAGAAGAGCAGTGCGGTTTTAGAAAAGGTAGAGGATGTGTCGACCAAATTTTCACTCTTAGGCTAATAATTGAGAAGTGCCTGAGCTTTCAAACACCTTTGGTCCTCAGTTTTATAGATTATGAGCAAGCGTTCGATTCTGTTGATAGAAGAGCTTTAGTAAAAGTTTTATCCTTGTATGGTATACCAGACAAATACATTAAAGTGATTAGTGCTATGTACGAGAATAACACTGCTGCGGTTAAGGTAGGCAATGAGGTTAGCAGCTGGTTTTGTATTAAATCAGGAGTTAAGCAGGGTTGTGTTCTATCTCCCTTTGTATGGATTATTTTGATGGACTTTGTTTTAAGGAGCACAGGAAAGGCAATGGGAGACCACGGAATCAAATGGGGAGGAAAAAGTCTCCTGGACTTGGATTATGCTGATGATTTAAGCATCCTAGATGAAAGTGTGAGCAAAATGAATGAAGTTTTAGAGGTTTTGCGAGTTCAGGGTGCTAGAATTGGTTTGAAAATTAATGTTAGGAAGACTAAGTCACTAAGTCTAGGAATAAGTGAAGATGAAAAGGTGACGTTGGGTAATGAAAAGATTGATCAGGTGGGCAGCTTCACTTACCTTGGTAGTATTATTAGTAAAGATGGTGGGAGCAGTGAAGATGTTAAATATAGAATAGCCAAGGCTCAGGGTGTTTTTTCACAGTTAAAAAAAGTCTGGAAGAATAGGAAGATAAGTCTGCAAACCAAGATTAGAATATTAGAAGCTACAGTGATGACAGTGGTCAAATATGGCTCTGAAGCATGGACGCTCCGAAAAGTGGATGAAGATTTGCTAGATGTTTTCCAGAGAAATTGCTTAAGGATTGTTCTGGGTACCAGGCTGACTGACCGTATTTCAAACAATAGGCTATACGAAAAATGTGGTTTAATACCGCTTTCTAGGGCTATAATGAAAGAAAGGTTGAGGTGGCTAGGGCACGTTGTGCGGATGAAGGATGACAGATTGCCGAAGATTGTCCTTTTCGGCCAACCATCTACGGCTAAACGGAAAGCAGGTCGTCCCCGTCTGGGGTGGGAGGACGTCATAAAGAAAGATTTAAAGGAAATGGGAACTCCGTGGGCGGGTGTAAAAAGGGAGGCTTTGAATAGATTGGGGTGGAGGAGGAGCGTGCGTAGCTGTGTTGGCCTCAGGCGGCTTGGTGCTGCGGTGAGTTGTTAGTAGTAGTAGTAGTAGTAGTCTCTTTCCTTCTTATTATTGAAAATGTGTTTGCAAATAAAGAGCATGTAATCATTGTAATCTCTTATCTATGAGTCAAGTTTTATTTGTATTATAAGTTTCCCAGCATTGGCGTGATTCGGATTCGTTGAATCAAACAGTTCGTGGTAACGATATATCAAAAGAATCAAATTTCAATGCTGATTTCAAATATATAATTTTCATCAAATTTAGTCCTACCAATCAAAAGCTACGCACCTGAGAAAATTTGACTGATTTTCGAAAAAAGGGGGAAAGACCCTCTAAAAGTTATAGAACCTTGATGAAAATCACATCATCATATTCAGCGTATCAGAGAACCCTACTGTAGAGGTTTCAAGCTCCTATCTACAAAAATGTGGAATTTTGCATTTTTTGCTAGAAGAAAGAGCACGGATGTGTGTTTATTTGTTTTTTTTTGTTTTTTTTTCCCAGGGGTGATCGTATCGACCCAATGGTCCTTGAATATCTTAGGAGGACTCATTGGATCGGAAATTAAAAGTTCTAGTGCCCTTTTTAAGTGACAAAAAAATGGAGGGCAACTAGGCCCCCTCTCACGCTCATTTTTCCCCAAAGTCCCCTGATCAAAATTTTGAGATAGCCATTTTGTTCAGCATGGTTGAAAATATGATAAATATGTCTTTTAGGATGACTTAATCCCCCGAAGTCTCCAGAGAGAGGGCTGAAAGTTATGAACTTTGCCCAATGTTAACATATAGTATTGGTTATTAGGAAGCATACAGACGTTTTCAGGGGGGATTTTTTCTGGTAGTAGGGGGGTTGGTGGGTTGGGGTTATGTGGGAGGGTCTTTCCATGAAAGAAGTGTTCATGGGGGAAGGGACATAGCTATGAAGGGGTTTCCGGATTTCCCAGCATTGTTTAAAAAAAGATCAGAAATTAAAAAAAAAAAACAATTTTTCCAACTGAAAATAAGGAGTAACATCAAAACTTAATACGAACAGAAAATATTAGGTGTATGATTGGGTTCACCTCCTAGTCGGTACCTCGCTCTTTAAGCCAAAGATTTTTTAGTACTTTCATAAGAGCTATTTATTCTAAATAATGACCTTTGGGCTTAAGGGGTAATTTTTAAAGAATTGGAACAAAATTCGAACTTTAGCTTAAAGAGCGAGGTATTGACTAGTAGGCGAGCCCCCTAATATACGTATTAAAAATACGAGTATATGAATATAGAAGTTCGTTACGTAAGTTAATTCGTAAGTTACGTTTATTTATTACTAATAAAAACGTTGCTAAATAAAATTAAACAAGTTTTGAGAAAGCCATTTAACCAAATAAAAGTAAAATTAATATACAAATTTTGTTTTAATTATTCATGTACGGTGAGCCAAAATCAATCAATCAATCAATCAATCAATTTATTCAATCAATAAACACAACAAAATACACTTCAATATAAACTCTCCCGTAAGGCTCTATGGCCAGAAAAAAACAGGGGAGAAACAAAAATGAAACAAATACAAGTATTTTCAAATACCAAATATAAAAATGAAAAATAGTTTTTTTGATGATGAATGTAGTTCCTTTAAAAAGGAGTTGGAGGAGTTATTAGATTTGGTAAATGCTTGCTCTATAGAGGAAGAAAGGCAGAGCTTGTTTTTACTTTTTAAGGAAAGGAGAAGGGAATATAATAGGCTAAAACGGAGGAAAAACGAGAGAAAATTAGAGAGGAACAGAAAGAGATAGAGATGGCTTATATGGTAGGAGATAGAAAGCAATTTTGGTCAGGAATAAGGCAGGAGAATGGACAAGGAAAAGGCCAATTACAAATCCCTGAAGCTGATACTTGGCCTAGTTTTCTTGAGAGTATAGATGAAGATTCTAGTGGCCTTGATAGTGAAGAATCAAGGGTTGCTCCACAGTTTCCGATGAAAGAAAAAGATTATGAGTTAGTGAAGGAGGTAACCTTAAATGAAGTTAGGAAAGTAGTTGAGAAGATGAAGGGAGGATCAGGGCCAGGAATAGATGGTATACCAGCAGTTTTGTTAAAGAGGTTTCTTGATGTTTTTTTGCTAGTTTTAGTGAATATTTTTAATAGAATTATAAGTAGTGGTGTATGGCCTTCCCTTTGGAAAGTATCGATTATGGTACCTCTATTTAAGAAAGGTAGTCCTAGTGATCATGATAGCTATAGGTTGATAGCATTAGCGCCTGCACTTAGTAAAATTTTAGAAAAGATTTTGGACAATCGGTTGAATGAATGGTTGGAGGGTTATTGGGTAATTAAAGAGGAGCAGGGGGTTTCAGGAAAGGGTATAGTACGTCGAATAGAGCATTTGTGTTAAGTGCACTGATAGAGAAGTATGGATCAGGTAGAAAAAAGCTGTATGTTGCGTTTCTAGACTTAAGAAAGGCATTCGACAATGTAGATAGAGCTCTCCTTGAAAAGTGTTTAAGAGATGTAGGTCTACCTTTAAGTTTTATTCGTTTATTTGTTGGTATGTATTCTGGGACTAAGTCTATGGTCAGGGTTGCAGGTTCGGGATTTTCCAGGTTATTTGACCTTAAGAAAGGAGTGAAGCAGGGCATTGCCATGTCCCCGAGACCAGGCCGTATCCAGATTTTTGTTCAGGGGGGGTTTTACTAATTTTTGACTTTTTTTGGGGGGGTTTACTAATTTTTCACTCAGTTTCGACTAATTTTTCTGATTTTTACCTAGGTTTTACTAATTTTCGACTTATTTCGAGGAGCTTCAGAGTCGGCAAGGGAGCTTCAGATGTTACTGGGTTTAATTGAGGAATACTTACAAATGAATAAGTTACAGCTGAACGTTATGAAAACTAAAGTGGTTGTTTTCATTAAAAGGAATGAAAAAGTAGATATATATTTGTATTTGGAGGACAACAATTAGAAGTAGTTGAAAAAGTAAAGTATCTTGGTTATATCTTCCAAAGTAATGGTGGATGGAGTTTCTCATATTAAAGAAGTGTTAAATAGGGGAAGAGCTGCAACATTTTCACTTTTCAGGAATAAGAATTAGTGGAATAAAGAATTTGTCTTTGCATAAGAGGTTTTTTTTTTATCTAAGATTATGCCGATTCTCCATTACGGGGCAGAGATCTGGGGACATGAGAACGCTGCCCAGTGAGAAAGCGTTCAGCTAGGTTATTTTAAGAGATTGTACGGGTTGCATAGAATGACCCATACCCAGTTTCTTAAAGGAGACCTTGGACCGTGGTCTCTAAAAGTTATAGGACAGTCCAAATGATAAAATTTTGGCTAAGGGTTTTACAGTTACCCAGTGATAGGTTACTGAAGGCTGCATATGATGAATTACTTCAGCTAAATAGGAAAAGATCTTGGCCTTTTAAAGTTAAAGAGGTATTGGATAAGACAGGTTTTTCTTTCGCATGGAATGATGGCCTTGGACCAACTAGTCAACAATTACAGTTGGACAAGGAAATTAAGCGGGTGCTGGAGGACCAGACGATACAGAAATGGGGTGAGGAGATTAAGAATTCGGAAACTTTAAGGTATTATAATGAGGTTAAGATAATTTATGGTCAGGAATTTTACTTTAAGTTAAATTTACCGTCTAGATACCCTTACATATTGGATGCAGCTACGATCTAATTGCCTTCCGATTCGTTCGAGATTGAAAGTTTTTGAGAGGAGGAATAGTGTCCCGGACGGCAGGTTTGCTTGCCCTCTTTGCCAAGAAGAGGAGGAGAATTTGGAGCATTGTCTGAGTCGTTGTCGAGGTCTTTTGGGGGTAAGGGAAAATTTATTTGGGAATGATGGAGTGCTGCTTCCTGATGCCTTGAAAAGTACGTCGTCACAATTCATTTGTCTAGTGGGAAGATATCTTGATGAGTATTTTGCAAAAAGAAGAGAGTAGTTTTTATTTTATTTTATTTTTATTTTTTTTCTTTATTATTGTGACGAGTGCTGTAATTTGTTAATCTTGTATGTTATTTGTGTACATGGCCACATTTTGGCTTGAAATACACGTTATCTATCTTATCTTATAATGCATTGCATTTCAACCTTTCAAAGACTCAACACACACACACGCACACACACACAAAACAAAACAAAGAAGAGAAAAAAAAACAATAATTAAAAGACCAAAACAAAAAGCGATTTTATGAGACCCCCCCCCACACAAAGAAAAGGATATGGGACAATCCAATAAATTAAACCAAATTCCAAATATATATTTGAAACCAAACCACAAAAATTATTATACAAACTCAATACCCCTCAAAACAAATGTTTCCAACCCAGGCTAGTGTCACCCCCCCCCCCCAAATAATAATAATAAAATTAACAAAAACATATTTAAACATGAAAAAATCAAGACATTAAAAAATTTCTTAAGATTCTTTTGAAAGTACCAAACGAGTGACATTCTTGAGCTGACTAGGGTAGGCTATTCCAAACGATATGACAAGCAGTTAATGGATTAAAGTCAGACCTCGCCGATGGAGTAAGTAAAATATTTATATTCCTTGAATTGCGAAGATGATGCGAAGACCTATCAGTGACAAAAGAAGGAGTAGTTTGAAGGGCTGTGGGAACATCACCATGAATTTGATGAAAAGTGAAAGATGCGCACGAAAGAATGTAGAGTGACTGACAGCAAAGCAAGTAATAGGCTAGTTGGATTAGTTCTAGAACAATTTGTTACCTGTATAAGCCTTCTTACCTTATCATATAACTTAGAAAGTGGTTTCAAAAAAGAAGAGAAAATTGACATCCATATTGTAGGGCAATAAGAGACGTAGGACTGAACTAAGCAATCGAACAGAATTTTTAAAACGGATCCAGGAAAAATGTGTTTTAGCTTCCTCAAAATTCCAAGACTCCTTGAGATCTTCATATTAATTAGTCCAATATGATGCTTGAATGAAGGTTTTCATCGAGAAGAATACCGAGAAATTGGACATATCGTTCCTTAGGTCTACTGAGAGAGCCCCTTGAAAGCAGGATATTAGATAACTCAGGGCACGCCAGAGAAATACGGGAACAAATTAAAAAAACTTGACTTAGCAACATTTAGGGCAAGGCAATTTGTATCAAACGAAAGAACGACTCTCTCAAAAGGTTAACTAATTTGGGAAGCATCTCAGACTCAGTTCTTACTACAGTACCAATGGTACTGTCTTTAGCGAAAGCAGCGAGAGTGTCCACATAGTGCGAAAATGATGGATTTTTTTTAGCATTGAAAGATTCAGGATGACATAGGCGACATCAAACTGTAGGTTTTTGATTCATAACCGCAACTATAAGGTCATTAACATAAATCGAAAACAAAAACGGTCCAAGAACAGAACCTTGAGGAACACCAAACTCAACTTCAGACGAAAAGTGGGAAGGGGAATCTACGGAGATAGTTCTACCTGACAAATAAGAATCAAACCAAGCATGAGCCTGCCCTCTTACACCATTGTGTGGTAGCTTATACAGCAGAATCTCATGAGTTAAAGAGTCAAAAGCCTTACGGACATCTAGGAATATAGCTGCAGGAATCAAACCAGAGTCAAGCGTGGTGTGGAGAACATTTAAAAGAGCCACACACGCATGCTCCGCAGAATGTCTAGCTCAGAATCCAAACTGAAAATCATGAAAAAATCTTTTAGCATCTAGAAAAGCAAGTAGACGGGAAAGCATGGTCTTTTCAAAAATTTTGCTAAAAACAGACAGCAAAGATATAGGACGATAATTGTCTGGGTCACTTCTTGGTCCACCTTTACATAAAACAATTACTCTAGCTCGCTTAAGAGAACTGGGAAAAATCCCATTTTCAAAAGAAAGATTTATAAGCTTTGTCAATGGAGAAATAATTGAAGGAAGAGTTAAATTAACTACCATAGCTGGTATACAGTCAGGGCCAGACGACGAAGAACCCTTCAAGCTATTTACAATCATGGCTACTTCAACATCAGAAGCCGGATATAACACCATCGATTTAAGACAAGGCGGACCAAGATAAGATTTGTAATATGGTCGTGACTGTGAAGACCTGACTGAAGAAGCAGTGGTTTTCCCAATATCGGCAAAAATGATGTAAATACTTCTTGAACAGATGGAATACCCTCAACAACCACATCACCAACTACAAGACTTGGAGGGATAGAAGGAGCCGGAGAAGAACGTTTGAGGACAGAATTGATCACTTGCCAAGTTTTTGGAATATCTTTCCTACAATCCGAGAATTTTTTGGAATAATAAAGGAATTTAGCCTTCCGGCATAAAGAACTGAAAACATTCCTGTAGAGTTTGAATTGCTGAAGACGTGCAGCATTCAAAGATGGCTTTGCTGACTTAAAAGCTTTCCAGAGATTTTTTTTCTTCTCCAACTCTTTAGAAGACCAGGGGTCATCCATGGGTTAAGAGGAATAGATCTTTTTGACCTTGAAGTAGAGGAGGACAGAGCACATGCGTCAAAAATAGACTCCTTTACTGACTCATAAAAGGAATCAAACTTAGAACAAAAATCATTATCGTCACCAAAAATATTCCATGTCTTCTCAGCTAAATGGGATCTAAGCCAGATCAATTCATTGAAGCCAAACCTAAAAGAAGCTGAAGCAGATGCTGGAGTGTCCCTATTCAATGTTTTTTCAAGGATAAAACTGGAAAATACAGGAAAAGGGTCTGAAATATCACTCACTACAACAGAAATCCGAACCAAATCAAGAGACGAAAAAATGTTATCAATTAAAGACGCTGACGTATCAGTTACAAGTGTTGGAACACAGATTGTTGGTAGAACCCCAGCAGTGAGCACATCTGAGAGAAAATCCGTCGTAGTAGAGAAAAATCCATCGTTCAAAAATTAAATAAAAAAAACGAGTTTTTTTAGCTGAAAGTAAGGAACGACTTTAAAACTTAAAACGAACAGAAATTATTCCGTATATAAAGGGGCTGTCCCCTCCTCAACGCCTCGGTCTTTACGCTAAAGTTTGACTTTCTCACAACTCTTATTTTTTTTAAACAATAAAAAACTTTAGCGTAAAGAGCGAGGCGTTGAGGAGGGGACAGCCCCTTTCATATACGGAATAATTTCTGTTCGTTTTAAGTTTTAATGTCGTTCCTTAATTTCAGTTAAAAAAAACTTGTTTTTTTATATTTAATCTCCTTTTAAAGTTGAATTCAAATAACACCTGAGACTCACATTTACAATCGTTCTAAGTCGTGTTTTATTTTATACATCTCTGTCAGTTCTACCGTATCTCTATCATGACAAATAAGTGAATGCCATTTTCTAAGCTAATACAATTTTGACTTAGCGTTCTTATATGTGAAATTGCAAGCAGTCAATAAAACTTATTTCTCTTCACCTCTTTAAAATTATTTTTATTCTGTTCTTGTCTATATTCCGTTTCTTTGTAAGACTATAGATGAAACAACCTAATGAATGTTCCAACGGAATTTTCTAAAACGCCAGTCTGTTCCAATGGTCTCTTTTGGTCATATTTTTCTTAGAATTAGCGTTTGCTTAAGTTTTCGAGGCAGCAAGAACACTAAAAATGATATATGATTATTTCAATTGGTTAAGTGGGAACTTCTACAACGATGTATATTTTAAAACTATGAAAGCCCAGGAACTGATTTTTTTATGAAGAAAACCTCCATGTGCAGTTAAGCAGTCTTACACTTAGTTGGGCACCAAGTTTGAAAATAAGAAACATGCGTAAGAAATCAGAAAAATAGAGCCAAAAAAATATTATCATGGAGCTCTAGAAAACGTAACTTTCCTGACTACTATAGCAAAAGACAAACACTGTCATAAATCTAAGCTATGCGTTAAATTGGATTTTATTAAAATTATTCAAAATAAAACACTTAAAAATGTCGAAAGTTGTATAGTTATATAAGCACAACGACATTATGCCGCTGACACGCCTAAGGATTGTATTTCGTATTTTCACACTACATGAGATAGCTGATAAGAATTATTTGCTTTTCTGTCAAACAATTTGTGGTAACGAACTTTAAGTAAGGAACGACTAGGTTCAATAGTAACCAAAACTCTAAAAAAATATTTCGACAGAATAGGCCTATATCATAGGCAACGCGCTAGCGCTGCCTAAGTAAAGAACGATGTGGGCACAATGTGTTTGTTTTTTTTTTCTCCATACACGGGCACTTCGTATCGAAGGATTCGTCGTAGAAACTTCGAAAAGGACTCATTCGATTGGAAATTGGAGTGGCTAGTGCCCTTTTTAATAGTCGAAAGTGATTGGAGGGCAACTAGCCCCCCCCCCCACGCCCATCATTCCCCCAAATACGCCCAATCAAAATTTTGAGATAGCCATTTTGTTCAGCATAGTTGATTTCCAAAAATGAAAATATCTTTTTGAGGAGGACACTCCCCCACAATCCACGGGGCCAGGGTTTTAAGTTATGCCCTGAGGGCATATAAGGTTTTATAGAAGGCATTGTCGTAGAGACTTCAAAAAAGGCTCATTCGATTGGAAATTCAAAGGGCTAGTGACCTTTTTAATAGTTGAAAGTGATTGGAGGGCAACTAGCCCCCCCCCCCACGCCCATCATTCCCCCAAATACATCCAATCAAAATTTTGAGATAGCAATTTTGTTCAGCGTAGTTGATTTTCAGATAGAAAATATCTTTTTGTGGAGGACACTCCCCCACAACCCTCGGGGCAAGGGTTTTAAGTTATGCCCTGGGGGCATATAAGGTTTTTATAGAAGGCGTTGTCGTAGAGACTTCAAAAAAGACTCATTCGATTGGAAATTCAAAGGGCTAGTGCCCTTTTTTAATAGTCGAAAGTGATTGGAGGGCAACTAGCCCCCCCCACGCCCATCATTCCCCCAAATACATCCACCCCAACAGCCCTCGGGGCTAGGGTTTTAAGTTATGCCCTGGGGGCATATAATGTTTTTATAGAAGGCGTTGTCGTAGAAACTTCAAAACAGGCTCATTTGATTGGAAATTCAAAGGGCTAGTGCACTTTTTAATAGTCGAAAGTGATTGGAGGGCAACTAGCCCCCCCCCCACACCCATCATTCCCCCAAACACATCGAATCAAAATTTTGATATAGCCATTTTGCTCAGCGTAGTGGATTTCCAGGTAGAAAATATCTTTTTGAGGAGGACACTCCCCCACAACCCTCTGGGCAAGGGTTTTATGTTATGCCCTGGGAGCATATAAGGTTTTATAGAAGGCGTTGTCGTAGAAAATTCAAAAAAGGCCAATTCGATTGGAAATTCAAAGGGCTAGTGCCTGTTTTAATAGTCAAAAGTGATTGGATAGCAACTAGCCCCCCCCACGCCCATAATTCCCCCAAACACATCCAATCAGTATTTTGAGATAGCCATTTTGTTCAGCGTACTTGATTTCCAGATAGAAAATATGTTTTCGAGGAGGACACTCTCCCCCAACCCTCAGGGCAAGGGTTTTAAGTTATACCCTGGGGGCATATAAGGTTTTTATAGAAGGCGTTGTCGTAGAAACTTCAAAACAGGCTCATTCGATTGGAAATTCAAAGGGCTAGTACCCTTTTTAATAGTCGAAAGTGATTGGAGGGCAAATAGCCCCCCCCCCACGCCCATCATTCCCCCAAACACATCCAATCAAAGTTTTTAGATAGCCATTTTGATCAACGTAGTTGATTTCCAGATAGGAAATATGTTTTTTAGGAGGACACTCCCCCAAAACCCTCAGGGCAAGGGTTTTAAAATATGCCCTGGGGGCATATGAGGTTTTTATAGAAGGCGTTGTCGTAAAAGCTTCAAAACAGATTCATTCGATTGGAAATTCAAAGCACTAGTACCCTTTTTAATAGTCGAAAGTGATTGGAGGGCAACGAGCCCCCTACCCCAGGCCCATCATTCCCCCAAACACATCCAATCAAAGTTTTTAGATAGCCATTTTGATCAACGTAGTTGATTTCTAGATAGGAAATTTGTTTTTGAGGAGGACACTCCCTCACAACCCTCAGGGCAAGGGTTTTAAGTTATGCCCTGGGGGCATATAAGGTTTTTGATAGAAGGCGTTGTGTAGAAACTTCGAAACAGGCTCATTCAATTGGAAATTCAAAGGGATTGTAACCTTTTTAATAGTCGAAAGTGATTTGAGTGCAACTAGCCCCCCCCTCACGCCCTTCATTCCCCCAAACACAGCCAATCAAAATTTTGAAACAGCCATTTTGTTCAGCGTAGTTGATTTCCAGATAGAAAATATGTTTTTGAGGAGGACACTCCCCCATATCCCTCAGGGCAAGGGTTTTAAGTTTATTCCTGGGGGTATATAAGGTTTTAAAAGAAGGCGTTGTCGTAGAAACTTCAATAAAAGCTCATTTGACTGGAAATTCAAAGGGCTAGTGCCCTTTTTAATAGTCAAAAGTGATTGGAGGGCAACTAGCAACCCCCCCCCCATACCCATCATTCCCCCAAACACATCCAATAAAAATTTTGAGATAGCCAATTTGTTCAGGGTAGTTGATTTCCAGATAGAAAACATATTTTTAAGGAGGACACTCACCCACAACCCTCAGGGCAAGGATTATAAGTTATGCCCTGGGGGCATATAAGGTTTTTATTGAAATCTTTGTCGTAGAAACTTTAAAAAGGGCTCATTCGATTTGAAATTCAAAGGAATAGTACCCTTTTTAATAGTCAAAGGTGATTTGAGGGCAACTAACCCCCCTCTCTCGCCCACCTTTTCCCAAAACACATCCAATCGAAATTTTTAGATAGCCATTATATTGAACGTAGTTAAAAGTTTTGGAAATTAGGTCTTTAAGGATGACAACCCCTCCCCCCACAGCCCTCAGGGCAGGGGTTATAAGTTATGCCCTGGGGGCATATAAGGTTTTTATTGAAATCTTTGTCGTAGAAACTTTAAAAAGGGCTCATTCGATTTGAAATTGAAAGGGCTAGTGCCTTTTTTAATAGTTGAAAGTGATCGGATAGCGACTAACGCCCCTCTCACGCCCACCATTTTCCCAAACAAATCCAATCAAAATTTTGATTAACGTAGTTGAAAGTTCTGGTAATTAGGTCTTTTAGGATGATAACGCCCTCAGAACCCTCAGTGCAAGGGTTGTAAGCTATGCCCTGGGGGCATATAAGGTTTATATAGAAAGTTGTTGTATATGATTTATAGAATAGATTTTAGTCTTCCTCAAATCCAATTTTTATATGTTTAAAAACTAAATGTTGACTTAAGATTAAATCAAAATGCACTGTGATAATGCTAATTCCCAATAAGGCATCTCAGCAGTATCCCAAGAACGACTGAGGGTATTATCTTCAAACGTTCGGGGCTACTTCTGCTCTTAAAATTTAACCAAATCCAATAGCGTAAGTGTACCCTAGCTATCAAAGAAAGTTAACAGATTTTTTTTGCGAATATCAGCAAGTTTTCCATTACAGGTCAACTAGAGGAGTTATGAAACTAATTTAAACAGTACTATTTGTGTCCAGATTTTTAAAATGGTTTATGCTGTTAAAAATTGCTGAAAATATTTCTCCGGCATACAAATAGCAGCCCAAACTATAAAGTCTTAAAAAACGAAAAGATTTAAAGTATTATTTTCTTTTTCCCTGAAAAGACTATGTCAATATAAAACGAAAAGAAATTAATTAAAAAACTTTTTTCACAAAATAAGTTTTTCAAAGAAAAGTAAAGAACTCCATTAAACAAAAAATGAGCAAAACTAAAATCAAATAATCTACCAAGCATGAAACTACCACAGATCGGCATTGATAAATAAATGAAACCCAAAACGAACAGAAATTACAATAATTAACCGAGTCAAAGTCAAAACGAGCAGAAATTAACATAAGGTGGGCGCAAAACCCCTATGCCTTCCCAAGGCCAGAACAAAATTTGCACTTTACTGAAAAAAATACAAATGAATGTGCAGTGTCAGTTTAATATACAGATACTGATATTTAGTAATCAAAATGTTAATATTATTTGATTTATTAAAGTTATAAAAGTAAAAACATTTATGTTTTTTCAGTAATGTGCAAATTTTGTTCTGGCCTTGGGAAGGTGTTGGCCTCGCGCTAAACGGCCTTGCAAGAAAGGCCTTACTATTGCACTAAGCTGTATCGGACAGAATAATGAAGGCCCGCTTTGGGCACAAGCATGGCAAGATGACAATTTTCGTATGCTATGCCCCCACCGACGATTCCGACAACGTAACCAAGGAAGAGTTCTACTCTGCTGTGTCCAGATGTCTGTAAACAGTTTCCCCCCACGATGTCACTGTTCTTCTCGGTGACTTCAATGCTACAGTGCGATATGATATGGGTGTTTGGCGTGGCACAATTGGACCTGTTTCCCCCGACCCACTGAACGATAACGGCCTTTGCTTACTCGAACTGTGTCGATCCCATGAATTTGTGGTGTAGTACGACGGTCGCACAAAGAAGATGATTAACTACGTCATTATTTCTAAACGCTGGAGATCATCGCTGAAGAACTGCAGAACTTACAGATCAGCAGAGCTCGGAAATGTAGATCACAGGCTTGTGTGTGCTGATGTCCAGCTTCGCCTCCATGCACAGCGATTGGAAAGAAAACCAGTAGCAGCGGATATTGGGAAACTAAAGGAGCCAGATACTCGCCAGAAGTATAGTGTTGAGATATCAAATCGCTTTGAGCTCCTTGGAACACTCAACAGCAGCGAAGACGCCTGGAAGTATTTTAAATCGCAGACCAGCGAAGCAGCACAGCTGATGCTTGGCAAGCGAAGTTTCCCGAAGAAATCGTGGCTAACTAACGAAACACTGCAGGTCATAGAGCAAAGGCGGAGGGCAAGACTTCTTGGGGACATGGCCACCTATCGAAGGCTCAATGGAGTGCGGAACAGACTTATTCACCGAGACGGAACTCAGTTTGTTGCAAGGAAAGCCGGTGAAATGGAACTAGCAGCAAAAAGGAAAGACATGGGTAGCCTGTTCAAGCACCTCCGCGATCTCACAGAAAATAAAACACCAGCATTGAGACCCGTCCTATCCAAAGATGGGACACTTCTCTCTGATGAGGGTTCTTGTCTCGAGCGGTGGAAGGACCACTTCTGCTCACTCCTGAAAAAAACTAGCCCGTCTATGCCTCCTACTGATAGTTCCAGCCAACTTGGCAGTCCAAGATCCGAAGCAGATGCTCCTCCAGACGAGCCTTTCAGCCCCTCAGAAATTGGAAATGCAGTAAAAAGGCTCAAGAACAATAAAGCTGCCGGTATCTGTGGCCTGATTTCGGAGCTGCTAAAATATGCAGGTCCTGTCATCCTCCTGTTTCTACACACCCTGTTCTCTACAATCTGGCAAACCGAGATAATTCCCGAAGATTGCCGGAAGGGTGTCATTATTCCTTTATGGAAGAGGAAAGGCTCTAGAAGCGACTGCTCGAACTACCGTGGAATAACCCTACTGTCTGTCCCGGGAAAACTTTTCTCAATGGTTCTATTAGATCGATGTCGAAATATCATTCGTAAAATCCGGCGACCGGAGCAAGCTGGTTTCATGTCGGACCGTTCAACCATCGAGCAGATTTTTACGATCCGACAAATCATAGAAAAAGCCACGGAGTTCCGACAAAAAGCTTTTTTTGCCTTCGTCAACTTCCGTGCTGCGTTCGACTCAGTGGACCGAGAAGCTCTTTGGCGGATTAAAAAATCGACAGTTCTCCCTGAGAAATACTGCAGACTCTTCAAAGCTCTACACCATGGCACGGAGAGCTGTGTTCAAGTGAACGACCGGCGCAGCCCGTTCTTCCAAATCACGACAGAAGTGTGCCAAGGATGTGCAGTGGCCCCAGAGCTCTTCAATGTCATCATAGACTACGTTATGACAAGGACTACTTCACGTCTCAGCTTTGGAATCAAGTTTGGAGATCGTGTCATTACAGATGCTGATTTTGCCGATGACTTGGCCATTCTGGCGGACTCCATGGAGCAGTTGCTGGAAGCGCTTCGAATCCTACGAGAAGAGGCTGCAAAAGTAGGACTGCAAATAGACTGGACTAAAACGAAAATTATGGCCATAGACCTATCCTCTCCTGCTGCCAATCCTTCAGTTAGCCTGGATAGCACCACTAGCATCGAAGTTGTCCAAATGTTCACCTACCTGGGCTCCATAATTTCTTCAGATGGCTCGCTTCTTTCTGAACTACAAGCGAGAATATCCAAAGCGTCTTCTGCCATGGGCAGACTGAACCGTCACCTCTGGCGAAAACCAAACATCAGTCACACAACGAAGCTGCGGATTTTCAACGCCCTCGTCGGCTCTGTGATGCTCTATGGAGCTGAGACGTGGCAAGCTTCAGCCGTAACCCTCAAGGCAATTGATGTCTTTCAGTCGAAGAGCCTGAGGAGAATCGAAGGTCTACGATGGCTCGACTTCGTCAGCAATGAGAAGCTGCTGCAGCTCACCAAGCAGTCTCGGTTTTCGACCCAAGCAGCCGAGCAAACACTACGATGGTTCGGACAGCTATTCCGAATGCCTCCACACATACCTGCGAAAACGATCCATGACTTCGACCCTGTCAAAGCCGGTTGGAAAGTGACCTCGCGGCCGACCGAAGAAACGATGGTCTGACAGCCTGTCCGAGTTCCTGACGATGGCAAATATCAGGTTGAGCGATGTGCAAACGCTTGCCATGGACCGAAGTGGATGGAGGAGGCAGACGTCACTCTCTACGCCGAGCAGCGCCCGGCAGGAGACATAAGTCAAAGTAAGTCAAGTAAGTCAAGTAAAATTTTGAACTGATGAGCTTTTAGCAATTAATATCATTATGCATCAAATATTCAGTTTAATTTATTAGTTCTTTTCAAGATTGGTCAAGACTAATATAGTTTCACTACAAGCAAAATTTGGATACTGCCCCCTTCTTTAACTGTAAAAACCTAAAGCCTTCTGCGTCATTGGTGCTTCACTGAAAACGAATTACTCGTAATTACAAATGTATTATTTTCCAGTTCTTACAGCATTGAAAATGAAAATAAAAATTACAGTGAAAAAAATCTTGAACTGATGGATCTTTCAACAATTAATATCATTATATATCTAATATTCAATTCTATTTTGTTTATACTTTCCAAGACTGTTCAAGACTCATATAGTTTGGCCATTTTTTTAACTCTGCCATTTTTTGTAACTAATCGTGTTAGTTTGTTATGAAAACATTCTATGGCTTCTAGGCATTTCTATTTGAGCGGAAAACTGCACCTCAAACTTTGTGGAACATGCATTTTCTTGCATGAAACACCAAAATATAATAAAATGTCAAGTTTCACAGTGTTCCACCACTCGCAAGCAAGTGTCACTTTTGATTGTTTATTTAATTTCTGTTCGTTTTAAGTTTCTTTTATACTTTAATAGCAAAATATTTGTTTTCGTTTTAAGCTTGATTTTCATATTCAATCTAAGCATTACTCGCTTTAAGATCTATTTATTCATTTATACTATTACTTGTTGTATGTTTTTTCCTATGATTGTTTATTTAATTTCTGTTCGTTTTGGGTTTCATTTATTCTTTAATAAGAATTTTTGGTCGTTTTGAGTTTAAATTTTAACAGGTATTTGTATCTCCTGAGCTTAAGTTTAAAAGGGCCTTTACTTTTCTTTGAAAAACTAATTTTTCAGAAAGTTTTTGTTAATTAATAATAATAAAAAATTGGAGCCGTATGGCCTTTACTATAGGCAACGCTACAGCGTTGCCTCTGATTTTTTTTTCCCCAGAGGCCCTTCATATGGAAGGGGTCGTCGTAGAAGCTTCAAAGGGGGCTCATTCGATTGGAAATCGAGAGTTCTAGCGCCCTTTTTAATAGCTGATAATGACTGGAGGGCAACTACCCCCCCCCCACGCCCATCATTCCCCCAAACACATCCAATCAAAATTTTGAGATAGCCATTTTGTTCAGCGTAGTTGATTTCTGGATAGAAAATACACTTTTGAGGAGGATACTCCCCCACAACCCTCAAGGCAAGGGTTTTAAGTTATGCCCTGGGGCATATAAGGTTTTTATAGAAGTCGTTGTCGTAGAAGCTTCAAAACATGTTCATTCGATTGGAAATCAAAGGGCTAGTGCCATTTTTAATAGTCGAAAGTGATTGGAGTGTAACTAGCCCCCTTCCCCCCACGCCCATCATTTCCCCAAACACATCCAATCAAAATTTTCAGATAGTCATTTTGCTCAGCGTAGTTGATTTCCAAATAGAAAATATGTTTTTGAGGAGGACACTCCCTCAGAACCTTCAGGGCAAGGGTTTTAAGATATGCCCTGTGGGCATTTAAGGTTTTTATAGAAGGCGTTGTCGTAAAAACTTCAAAAAGGCTCATTCGATTGGAAATTCAAAGGGATAGTGCCCTTTTTAATAGTCAGAAGTGATTGGAGGGCAACTAGCCCCCCCCCCCCCACGCCCATCATTCCTCCAAACAAATCCAATCAAAATTTTGAGATAGACATTTTGTTCAGCGTAGTTGATTTTAAGATAGAAAACATGTTTTGAGGAGGACAATCCCCCACAACCTACAGTGAAAAAAATCTTGAACTGATGCATCTTTCAACAATTAATATCATTATATATCTAATATTCAATTCTATTTTGTTTATACTTTCCAAGACTGTTCAGACTCATATAGTTTTGCCATTTTTTTTTAACTCTGCCACTTTTTGTAACTAATCGTGTTAGTTTGTTATGAAAACATTCTATGGCTTCTAGGCATTTCTATTTGAGCGGAAAACTGCACCTCAAACTTTGTGGAACATGCATTTTCTTGCATGAAACACCAAAATATAATAAAATGTCAAGTTTCGGAGTGTTCCACCACTCGCAAGCAAGTGCCATCGGTATTTTTGAATCCGCATAGTCAATTTAGGGGGTGGAGGGTAGGCTAATTCTCGTAGCATCCCCATTCCGTCGTAGTATGGTTCACATTTTCAACACCTGGCGTCCGGACTATCATATAATCTACCAAGCATACAAGTACCCCAAATCAGTGTCAATAAATAAATGAAACCCAAAACGAACAAAAATTAAAATAAATATTAGAGTCAAACTCAAAACGAGCATAGATTAATGTGAGTAGGGTTCAAAACCCCTATGCTTTCTAAAAGCAAGAATGTAATTTGTACTTTACTGAAAAAAATTCAAATGAGTTTACTGAAAAAAAAATGTGCATTGTCAATTTAATATACATATGCTGATATTTATTCCCTAAAATCTTAATTAATTTTTGATTTCTTAAAGTTACAAAAGTGAAAATATTTCACAGAATTGTTTTCAGTAAAGCGTCAATGACGCAGTAGGTTGTAGGCTTCTGCAGTGAGACGATACCCAAACTATCGTTTGTAGTTATTTTTACTGTAGAGTTGTGTGTACTGCATGATTCAAGGAATATTACCCTTTAGTGATAGAGTTAGTCGCATATTGAAAACTCAAACGCCTACTTGTTTGATGTGTGGAGACGAAGTGCTTGACGGACTATTGCACGAATAGATTCAATGCCCCTCGAACGGTGGATTACCCCAAAGATTATTTGAAATATTAGAAAATGAAGGAATAAAAACAACGTCTGTAGAAGAAAAGAAAAAAGCTCTAAAGCTGTCATTTTGTGTTAAGGTAAGCAAAGGAATTATGCGCTGTGTTTGTTAGTGACAAGTGTTAGCATGCATGTGTGGAAAATGCGGAAATGTCAGAAGCAGGTCAAAATTCCTTTGGCGAATCTTTGGCTTGAAAGTTATGTGAATGACTTGGGACGGAGTCGAGTATGGAGGGAGAGAGTAGATGTGGAATGGATGAGTAAAACTGAGTTTTAATTTTGAAAATTTAGATTTAATTCGTTTAAATTATTAAAAATACAAAAAAATAAAATAAAAAAAGATTAAAAAAAAAAATTGAGGAATTGATGTTAGTATTATGATAAATCATACTAATTTTTTTTTGTTGGTTTTGTTTGATTTTTGAGTAGCCAAATGGGTATTAAAAAGGTTTTAGTAGTTTATTTGTTTGTTATAAAAGAAGGATTAGAATGGCGTGCCTAATGATATTGTAAGGGCACAGTTTTCTACTCCTCCTAGGTTTGTTTCCGGTTGAGGGAAGGCTGGGAGGATGGATGATGATGTATAGTTGATTGAGAACAAGGTTTTATGAAAATTATTTGTCTGTTATTAATGTATTTCCACGGTGAAAGGGGTGCCCTATGGCAGAAGGGCACCCTGCTAAACCGGGAATGGTACTTTTTTTGCGGTTTTGAATTTTTTTGTAGTATACCTTGTCTTTGTCAATTATGTTTGGCTACCCAGATCCAAATTTCAAAAAAATTAAAGTTGTTTTTAAATTAGTGTAGGTGGCATTAAAGTTTAAAATTAAGCGAAAAAGATTATTATGTCACCGAGAGGAGAGGAGGTGGGATTAGAAAAAAAAAGATTTATTTATTCATTTACATTAATATATATTGTATGTTTGTTCGCATTGATTGTTTATGTAATTTCTGTTCGTTTTAAGTTTCATTTATACTTTAATAGCAAAATCTTTATTTTCGTTTTAAGCTTGATTTTCATATTCAATCTAAGCATTACTCGCTTTAAGATCTATTTATTCATTTATACTATTACTTGTTGTATGTTTTTTGCTATGATTGTTTATTTAATTTCTGTTCGTTTAGGGTTTCATTTATTCTTTAATAGTAATTTCTGGTTGTTTTGAGTTTGAATTTTAACAGGTATTTGTATCTCCTGAGCCTAAGTTTAAAATGGCCTTTACTTTTCTTTGAAAAACTTATTTTTCGGAAAGTTTTTTTTTAATTAGTCTCAAAAAAGGGGAAACGCCTGCAAAAAGTCAAGCGTTCTTAATAAAAATCAAACCATCAGAGTTCAACATATCAGAGAACCCCACTGCAGAGGTTTCAGTTTCATATCTACAGAGGAGTTGAACTTCCGTATTTTTATTGCCAAAAGAAAGATCACGTCTGCGTATTTATTTGTTTTGTTTTTTATCAGGGGATGTCGTATCAAACCAACGGTTCTAGCAGATCCGGAGAGGCATCATTCGAACGGAAATTATAATTAAATATTAAGATTTTTGTTTTTCAACTGCCAAGTAAGGAGCAACTTTAAAACGAACAGAAATTATTCTCTATATGAGGAAGGGGGTGCCCCATAATCTATTTTTCGATTTTTACAGATAAGTTTGAATTGTTTACAATTCTTTAAGAAAAACTGCTCAAACAGAAGATTAATCTGGATAAGAAGTATTTTGAAGGAACTTTACGTAAAGAGTGAGGGGTTGAGGAGGGGGCAGCAACCCTCATATACTGAATGTTTTCTGTTCGTTGAAAGTTGAAATAACTTTTTTTTAAATTAATTCTCAAATGGTAGCTCAGCAAGTTAAGGTAAATAAGTATCAGTTTGTAATTGAATGCTAAAACTACTACTACTACAACTAATAATAATAATAATAACAACTCATATTGTTAATCCTCCATTTGAGAGCAGTTTGGAGAAGAGTTTGTAGCAATTACGTCAGAAGGGGGAACAACGACGATTAGAAATACTTTTAAATTTGTTACTTATTGTATTCACATACAAAAAGAACAGTGTAAATGCACATTTTATATATTTGGCCTACAATTTGTGTTACATTAGACATTTAAGATAAAATAGATGACACTGGCCCATCATTATAAATTTAGGTTTAGAGTTTCAAAGAATGAACTGAGTTCTTAGCTCTGCTAATTTTGATCCCTATTAATTCAATACATCATTCCATTTTGACGTTTTAATTGCAAGCTTGCTGTCATGCTTGATGATTGAGTGTTTTTATTCGCTGTTTTTTATTTGACAGAACTGTCGACAGATATTCAAAGTAATACAGCATCACGGACTTGAACCGTACAGCAAATAGCACAAAGATACATTGTTACAATTTGGAGCAATACGGAGTACTACACACGGACTACTTGATTATACTACAAGGGTGGAGCCGATCAGACAATATTTGGCCGTCTCACTATAGTGTCTTGTAATGTAGGCTATTCAGAAGAGTCATGAGGTATGTAATGCAATCAATATCTATATTTTTGTTAATTTGCTTTTATGAAAAGCATAATTTAAAGAACAATGCTCGTTTTCTGGAACAATGCTCCAATTTTTGAAAAATTCTTTTTATATTTCTCGTTCATGCTACCAGAATCCCTTCACAAATCGAAAGGACTTAAAGCCTATAGTTGCCTTTTTCTAAGATAATTGATCAGCACTAATTCATGAGAGAGGCGGGGTGGAGGGTAAGGGTTTGTTTATTTTCTTAATGTAAATACAAATAAAAAGTATTTTTCAGAATCTTGGGGGGGGGGTGTGTAATTTGGCATTTTTCATAGAAGGTCCAGAGGGCAATTAACTCCACCTTCCCCATCTAATTGGTACTGCTGTACTGGAACTGTACTGGAACAACTTTTCGTGGTTGCATGGTTTTGGTGTTTAGCACCATTTATGCTGCAAAATGTCTTCCTGTACGCAGCTCTTTTTTGATCTCTTGAATTTTAATCAAAACACCCCTTAAAAGTCATAGAACTTGAATGAAAATCACACCATCGGATTCAGCGTATTAGAGAACCCTACTGTAGAAGTTTCAAGCTCCTATCTGCAAAAATGTGGAATTTTGTATTTTTTTGTCAGAAGAAAGATCACGGATGCGTGTTTGTTTGTTTTTTGTTTTTTTTTCTTTTTATTTCCCCAGGGATGATCGTATCGATCCAGTAGTCCTAGAATCTGATAAGAGCGCTCATTTGAACGGAAATTAAAAGTTCTAATGCCATTTTTAGGTGACCAAAAAAATTGTAGGGAAATTTGGCTCCCTTTCGCACTCATTTTTTTCCTGAAGTCACCCAATTAAAATTTTGAGATAGCCATTTTGTTCAGCATCGTCGAAGATCTAATAAATATGTCTTTTAGGATGACTTATTCTCCCACAGTTACCAGAAGAAGGGCTGCAAGTTATGAACTTTGCCCATTGTTTACATATAGTATTGGTTATTGGGAAGTATGCAGACATTTTCAGGAAGGATTTTTTTTCTGGTTTGGGGTGGGGCTGGAGGAGGGGGTTACTCGGAAAATATTTCCGTGGAGGATGTTTCCTTGGGGTAAGGGACATTTATATGAAGGGGGTGCCGGATTTCCCAGCATTATTTAAAAAAACGATCGGAAATTAAATTGAAAAAAAAACAAGTTTTTTCAACTGAAAGTAAGAAGCAACACTAGAACTTAAAACGAACAGAAATTATTACGTATATGAGGTGGTTCTCCCCCAAGTCAATACCTCGCTCTTTACGCTACAGTTTTTTTTTTTTTTTTTTTTTTTTTTAGTGCTGTCAAAAGAGCTATCTATTCTAATTAAACGGCCTTTGTGATTCAGGGGTTTGTGGTTTAAACAAAATTTTAACTTTAGCGTAAAAAGCGTGGTATTGACTAAGGGGAGAATCCCTTCATATACGTAATAACATATACATATTAAAAAAAAACAATAAAAAAAAAGCGATACGGCTCAATAGCAATCGAAACTTTAAAAACTGTATTTTGATGTCAATAAATGTATCAAAAGAATGGGCTTATAATGCTGATTCTAAATATATAAATTTTATTAAGTTTAGTATTACTCATCAAAGGCTAAGAGCCTGAGAAAATTTACTTGATTTTGGAAAGAGGGGAAAAGATCCCATACAAGTTAAAGAATTCTAATGAAAATCATACCGTCATATTCAGCGTATCAGAAAACCCTATTACTTAGGTTTCAAGCTCATATCTGCAAAAATGTGCAACTTCAGACTTTTTGCCAGAAGAAAGATCACGGATGCATCTTTTTTTTCAGGGGTAATCGTACCGACCCAGTGGTCCTAGAAAATCAAGATAGAACTCATTCGAACGGAAATTAAAAGTTATAGGGCCCTTTTCAGTGACCAAAAATGCTGGAGGGCAACTTGGCCCCCTCCAACGCCCCCTTTTTTGCTAATTTCGTCTGATCAAAATTTTGAGATAGCCATTCTGTTCAGTATAGTTGAAAAACCCAAAAAATATATCTTTGAAGGTAACAAATTTCCCCTAGAGCCCTTATGGAAAGGTCTTAAAGTTTTAAATTTCCCAATTGTATACGTATAGTATTTGTTTTTGGGAACTATGCATGTATTTTTTTTTTTTGGGGGGGGGTGAATTTTCTACTGTTTTTTTTTTCACAAGGAAGATTTTCCATGGGGAGGTAAGTTTACAGGGAGGAAACTTTTCACGGGAAATTTTACACTGGGGGTATTTGCCAGAATTCCAATACGAAATTCTTTTTATGTTTGTTGCTTTCATTTTGCCGACTCACTTTTATGCGTGGACATGTTAAAGGTAATTGTGTGGTAAAATGTTAAAGGTAACATGTTAATGGTAAATGTGTAAAATATCACCAAGATTGAATTAGCTAGAGAATATTTCTGTAGGGAGGAGGGATCTTTCTGTGGAGGTGGAGCCAGATTTCCTGGCATTATTTAAAAAACGATCAGAAATTAAATGAAAAAACAAATTTCTTCAACTGGAAGTAAGAAACATTATTAAAACTTAAAACAAAACAGAAATTATTATGTACATGTTGGGGTTCCCCGTCCTCAACACCTTACTCTTTATGCTGAAGGTTGAATTATGTCCCAATTCTTTATGAACGACACCTGAAACACAAGGGTTGTTAATTAGAACAATTGCAAGTTGGACATTTCTTGCAAGTTGGACTGGATTTCCTAGCATTATTTAAAACACGATCAGAAATTCAATTAAAAAAGACAAGTTTTTTCAACTGAAACTAAGAAGCAACATTAGAACTTAAAACGAGCAGAAATTATTACGTATATGAGGGGGGTTCGCCCCCAAGTCAATACCTCGCTCTTTACGCTACAGTATTTTTTTTTAGTGCTTTCAAAAGAGCTATTTATTCTAATTAAACGGCCTTTGTGATTTAGTAATTAAGTTTTTAGTACTTTCATAGTTTTTTAGTACTTTCAAAAGAGCTATCTATTGTAATTAACCGGCCTTTGGGATTCAGGGGTTTGTGATTCGAACAAAATTCGAACTTTAGTGTAAAGAGCGAGGTATTGTCTAGGGAGTGAACTCCCTAATATGCGTAATAAAAACATACGAATATAGAAATTCGTTACGTAAGTTAATTCGTAAGTTACGTCAGAACAAAATTCCGAGAAAGCCAATTAGCCAAAAAAAGGAAAATTAATATGCAAATTTCGTTTTAATTATTCATGTACAGTGAGCCAAAATCTAAGCTGAATTAATTCAAAAACGTTCAGAAATTAACTAAAAAAAACAAGTTTTTTTTAACTGAAAGTAAGGAGCGACATTAAAACTTAAAACAAACAGAAATTATTTCCGTATATGAAAGGGGCTGTCCCCTCCTAAACGCCTCGCTCTTTACGCTATGATTTGACTTTCTCACAACTCTTATTTTTTTTAAACAATAAAAAACTTTAGCGTAAAGAGCGAGGCGTTGAGGAGGGGATAGCCCCTTTTATATATGGAGTAATTTCTGCTCGTTTTAAGTTTTAATGTCGCTCCTTACTTTCAGTTGAATTTTTTTTTTAATTTGTCAGTAAGGGATCAACTTAGACGGGGAGTGCAGTCGTTTCTGGCTCTTCGAAGTCTGAAAACTGTTCAGTGACTACGTGACTCCGTCTCGTAGTCACGTAAAATTTTAGGCACTGAGTACAGAAATTTTTGTAGTTGTCGGAGCTTACCTCAAAATGCCCATGGCAAAAGCACAACTGAAAGAGCTCATTGCATTTATAATCATAGGCAGCGTAATAGCGCTGCTTAAACAAAGAACGATATTGGCACAATGTATTATTATTTTTTTGTTTTCTTTTTCTTTACCATACCAGGGCACTTCGTGTCGAAGGAGTTGTCGTAGAAACTTTGAAAAGGGCTCATTTGATTGGAAATCGGAGTGGCTTGTGTCCTTTTTAACAGTCGAAAGTGATTGAAAGGCAGCTAACACCCCTTCCACGCCCACCATTCCCCCAAACACATCCAATCAAAATTTTGAGATAGCCGTTTTGTTCAGCGTAGTTGATTCCCAAATAGAAATTATGATTTTGAGAAGGACACTCCCCCACAGCCCTCAGGGCAAGGGTTGTAAGTCATGCCCTTTGGGCATATTTGGTTTTTATAGAAAGCGTTGTCGTAGAAACTTCAAAACAGGCTCATTCCATTGGAAATTCAAAGGTCTAGGGCCCTTTTTAATAGTCGAAAGTGATTTGAAGGCAACTAACCCCCCTCTCACGCCCAACTTTTCCCCAAACACATCCAATCAAAATTTTTAGATAGCCATTTTGTTCAGAGTAGTTGATTTCCAGATAGAAGTTTTGTTTTTAGAAGGACATTCCCCCACAGCCCTCAGGGCAAGGGTTGTAAGTTATACCCTGGGGGCATATAAGGCTCTTATAGATTGCGTTGTTGTAGAAACTTCAAAAAGGACTCATTCGATTGGGAATTGAAATGGCTAGTGCCCTTTTTAATAGTCAAAACTGACTGGAAGGCAATTAACAACCCTTCCACGCCCACCATTTCCCCAAACGCGTCAAACGTGTTCCACTCAGTTTAAAGTTCAGGAAACTATACCTTTGATTAGAACACTCCCCCACAGTCTACAGAAGAAGGGTTATAAGTTATGCCCTGGGGGCATATACGTTTTTATTGAAATCTTTGTCGTAGGAACTTGAAAAGGGGCTTATTCGATTGGAAATTCAAAGAGTTAGTGCCCTTTTTAGTAGTCTCGAAAGTTCATCGTCAAAGAACGATGTTGGCACAATGTATTATTATTATTTTTTTCCATACAAATGAATGTGCATTGTCAGTTTAATATACATATACTGATATTTAGTAATCAAAATGTAAATATTATTTGATTTATTAAAGTTATAAAAGCAAAAACACTCATATTTTCTTCAGTAAAGTGCAAATTATGTTCTGGCATTGGGAAGGAATAGGGGTTTTGAGCCAATTTATGTTAATTTCTGCTCGTTTTGAGTTTGATTCGGTTATTTATTGTAATTTCTGTTCGTTTTGGGTTTCATTTATTTTGGGTCTCATTTATTCTCGTAGAATGTAAATACATGATTTGATTCAGAAAAGAGCGATCTATCATTTGATGAGATAAAAATTATAGGTTGTGTTGAAAATATTTTGAGTAAAACGCCAATATTCCGAAAATTTTCTTTTTTTGGGGGGGGGGGGGATTTTCTTGTTCAGACGCTTATATATTCTTGCAGAATCAAGTCTCGACTTGTTTTTAATAACAACCTGTAAAGGATATTCTCATGGTTTGAATGATGTGCAGTTTGATTCATTTTATTTTTTTTAAGAGCTAAAAAAAATTAAATAAAACTTGATCATTGTATGCTAATTTCTGAAAGCTATGACGTTATTTAAAAAAAAAATATCTGTTGCCCATTTTTTGGAAAACAGGCACATGGTTTGACTCCTAATGACGAGCAAAATTCAAATAAAGCATAAAAATATACTTCTCTACGCAAAAATTTCAGAAAAACTGGAAAAAATAAGAAAAAGTATATTAAAAACCTTGTTTCGAAAATTAAATAGGGGTTAACTAAAAAAATAAAGGTTTTTGGGAAAACTAAAAATACCCCGAAAAATAACGAATATGGGGGTTCACCCCCATATTCGTTATCACCTCTCCAGATTACCCTAGAATCCACCCTCAAACCAACTGCGGCAAATGTGAGCCACCTCTTGAAAGATAACGTTCCCTGGATCACGGACTAAGAACTTACAACTACTTTAAACAAAATCGCTATCTCAAAATTTTGATTGGATGTGTTTGGGGAAATGGTGGGCGTGAGAGGGACATTATTTACTCTCCAATCACTTTCAACTATAAAAAAGGCACTAACCCTTCCAATTTCCAATCGAATGAACCCATTTGAAGTTTCTATGACAACGCTTTCAACAAAAACCTTATATGCCCCCAGGACATAACTTGCAAGCCTTGCTCTGAGGGCTGGGGGGGAGTATTGTCATCCTCAAAGACATAATCTCCAGAACTTCCAACTACGTCGAAGAAAATTGCTATCTAAAATTTTGACTGGATGTGTTTGGGGGAATGGTGGGCGTGACAGGGGGGTTAGTTGCCCTCCAATCACTTTCGACTATTAAAAAAGACACTAGCCTCTTCAATTTCTAATCGAATGAAACCTTTTGAAGTTTCTATGACAACGCTTTCAATATGCCCCCACAGCATAACTTGCAAGCCTTGCCCTGAAGGCTGGGGGGGGGGGGTTGTCATCCTCAAAGAGCTAATTTCCAGAGCTTTCAACTGTGTGGAAGAAAATTGTTATCTCAAAATTTTGATTGGATGTGTTTGGGGAAATTGTGGGCGTGAGAGGGGGCCACTTGCCCTCCAATTACTTTCGACTAGTAAAAAAGGCACTAGTCGTTTCAATTTCCAATCAAATTATTCCTTTTTGAAGTTTCTATGACAGTGGCTTCTATAAAAAAAAACCTTATATGCCCCCAGGGCATAACTTACATCCCTTGCCCTTGGGGCTGTGGGGGGAGTGTCATCCTAAAAAAAATGATTTCCGGGCTTTTTAACTACGTCGAACATATTGGATATCTCAAAAAAATGCTTGGATGTGTTTGGGGAAATACTGGGTGTGAGAGGGCTGTTAGTTGTCCTCCCATTGCTTTTGACTATTAAAAAGGGCACAAGCCCTTCTAATTTCCAATCGAAACAGTCCTTTTTGAAGTTTCTACAACATCACTATCTATAACAACCTTATATGCCCCCAGGGCATAACTTACAACCCTTGCCCTGAGGGCTCTGAGGGAGTTATTATCCTCAAAGACTTAATTTCTAAAACTTTTAACTACGTTGAACAAAATGGCTATCTCAAAATTTTGATTGGATGTGTTTGGGGAAATGGTGGGCGCGGAGGGAGGTTAGTTGCCCTCCAAACACTTCCGACTGTTAAAAAGGGCACTAGCCCTTTGAATTTCCAATCGAATGAGCCTTTTTTGAAGTTTCTACGACAACACTTTCTATAAACATCTTATATGCCCCCAGGACATAACTTACAACCCTTGCCCTAAGGGATGTGGGGGACTGTCCTCCTCCAAAATATAATTTCAATCTGGAAATCGACTACGCTGAACAAAATGGTTATCTCAAAATTTTGATTGGATGTGTTTTGGGAAATGGTGGGCGTCGAAGGGGTGTTAGTTGCCTTCCAATCACTTTCGACTATTAAAAAGGGCACAAGGCACTCCAATTTCCAATCGAATGAGCCCTTTTCGAAGTTTCTATGACAATTCCTTCGATACGAAGCGCCCTGGTGTAAAAAAAAAATAATAATAAATAATACATTGTGCCAACAACGTCCTTTACTTAGGCAGCGCGATAGTGTTTTTTTAAGGATAAACTCTTAGATGAGTACACTTTCTTTTCTTATATAAATGTGAAGAATAAAACAATTAATAAATATTTTTACATGTCATCTTAAGATACAACAGAAAAATTTAGTAATTAAATAATCAACTTACGGAGAGCCCTGGTGATGACTTATGACGAAAATGGAATTCCTGGTGTGACACCTATCTTGACAGAATGCATTGAACATCACCCAGTCAACAGGCTTAATGAATTCCCTTTGGCTTTAATAAAGTTTTAAGATATGATTTTATCAAACAGTTCGTGGTAACGAACTGTAGGCAAGGAGCGACCCGGCTCAATAGTGACCGAGAATCTAAAAAAAAGAATTTTAATACCAATGGATACATCAAAGAATCAAATTTTTATGCTGATTTCAAATATATAAGTATCATCAAGTTTAGTCTTAACCATCAAAAGTTACACGCCGGAGAATATTTGCCTTATTTTCGGAAAAAGGGGGAAACACCCCCTAAAAGTCAAAGAACCTTAATGAAAATCCCACCTCTAGAATCAGCATATCAGAGAACGCTACTGTAGAGGTTTCAAGCTCTTATGTGAAAAAATGTGGTATTTTGTATTTTTTGCCAGAAGAAAGATCACGGATGCGTGTTTATTTTTATTTGTTTGTTTTGTTTTTTTCCCAGGGGTGATCGTGTAGACGCAGTGGTCGTAGAATATTGCAGGAGGGCTCATTTAACGGAAATTAAAAGTCCTAGTGCCCTTTTTAAATGACCAATAAAATAGAGGACAGCTAGGCCCCCTCCCACGCTGATTTTTTCCCCAAAGTCACCCGATAAAAATTTTGAGATAGCCATTTTGTTCAGCATGGTCGAAAAACATAATAACTATGTCTTTGAGGATGACTTAATCCCCCATAGTTCCCGAGGGAAGGGTTGTAAGTTATGAACTTTGCCCAATGTTTACATATAGTATTGGTTATTATGGGAAGTATACAGACGTTTTCAGGGAGGATTTTTTCTGGAAGTTGGGGGGGGGAGGTTAAGGGGTTACCTAGGAGGATCTTTCCATGGAGGAACTTTTCATGGGGAAGGGAAATTTTTATGAAGGGGCGCCAGATTTCCCAGCATTATTTAAAAAAACGATCACAAACTAAATAAAAAAAAAACAAGTTTTCAACTGAAAAACCTTTCAACTGAAAACTTTTCAACATCAAAACTTAAAACGAACAGAAACAATTACGTATATGATTGGGTTTGCCCCCTAGTCAATACCTCGCTCTTTACGCTACAGTTTTTTTTACTTTCATAAGAGCTATTTATTCTAATTAACGGCCTTTGTGATTAAAAGGTCATTCTTAAAGAATTGGAAAAAATTCAAACTTTAGCGTAAAGAGCTAGGTATTGTCTAGGGGGGTGAACCCCCCAAGTATATATAATAAAAATATACGAATATAGAAGTTTGTTACATAAGTTAATTCGTAAGTTACGTACATTTATTACTAATTAAAACGTTCGTAAATAAAATTAAACAAATTTCAAGATAGCCATTTAGCCAAAAAAAGAAAAATTAATATGCAAATTTCGATTTTAATTATTCATGTACGGTGGGCCAAAATCAAAACCTGCATTAATTTTAAAACCTTCAGAAATTAAATAAAAAAAACAAGTTTTTTTAACTGAAAGTAAGGAGCGACATTAAAACATAAAACGAACAGAAATTATTCCGTATATGAAAGGGGCTGTCCCCTTTTCAACGCCCCGCTCTTTACGCTAAAGTTTTTATTGTTTTACAAAATACAGTTGTGAGAAGTTTCCCAAGGGAAGGGCTGTAAGTTATGAACTTTGCCCAATGTTTACATATAGTATTGGTTATTATGGGAAGTATACAGACGTTTTCAGGGAGGATTTTTTCTGGAAGTTGGGGAGGGGTTAAGGGGTTACCTAGGAGGATCTTTCCATGGAGGAACTTTTCATGGGGAAGGGACATTGCTATGAAGGGGTGCCAGATTTCCCAGCATTATTTAAAAAAACGATCAC
>CM051272.1:14365290-14370290 GCA_027921565.1 Artemia sinica
AAACTAAATAAAAAAAAAACAAGTTTTCAACTGAAAAACCTTTCAACTGAAAACTTTTCAACATCAAAACTTAAAACGGACAGAAACTGTTACGTATATGATTGGGTTTGCCCCCTAGTCAATACCTCGCTCTTTACGCTACAGTTGTTTTTTACTTTCATAAGAACTATTTATTCTAATTAACGGCCTTTGTGATTAAAAGGTCATTCTTAAAGAATTGGAAAAAATTCAAACTTTAGCGTAAAGAGCTAGGTATTGTCTAGGGGGGCGAACCCCCCAAGTATATATAATAAAATATACGAATATAGAAGTTTGTTACATAAGTTTAATTCGTAAGTTACGTATATTTATTACTAATTAAAACGTTCGTAAATAAAATTAAACAAATTTCAAGATAGCCATTTAGCCAAAAAAAGAAAAATTAATATGCAAATTTCGGTTTAATTATTCATGTACGGTGGGCCAAAATCAAAACCTGCATTAATTTTAAAACCATCAGAAATTAAATAAAAAAACAAGTTTTTTTTAACTAAAGTAAGGAGCAACATTAAAACTTAAAACGAACATAAATTATTCCGTATATGAAAGGGGCTGTCCCCTCCTCAACGCCTCACTCTACGCTAAAGTTTGACTCTTACTCACACTCTATTTTTTAAAACAACAAAAAACTTTAGCGTAAAGAGCGAGGCGTTGCCAGACTACCAGAGAGGCTGACTACCAGAGAGGCTTTTCACAAACCCAGACTGCAAAAACAATTGAAGAATCCATAGGCTGTTACTCCAAAGAAGAAGAAGAAGATCAGGAGTCATTTGAAGAGACTGCTCTGCTGTTATAGTATGGGCTTTCACACATGGCTTTTTTTTTAGACTGAAACAGAAATAAAGAAAAAGCGCATAAGCAGTGCAGAAATTCTTATTTGAATAAAATAATGAGAGACACATGGAACCCCCTCAAAATAAAATTTAATAAGTTCAGTTTAGTAAAACATGTTTTTGTTACTTCCATAAACATGAGAATATCCTTCTTTTGACATTCTTACTTTTCAAACCTTTCATCTAGTTCTAAAAAGAAATTCCTATCTAATAAATCAGTTCTTTCGTAGCAAGAAACAACATTAAAAACTGACACAAATCCATTTATTTTGTTTTTCCATTTGATTTGAAGCGACCTAATTTGTTGAAAATAAGCCGCATAGAATGACATAGAAAAATAGATTCCATTGTTTCTGGAAGAAGCTTGTAGTTCCAAACATTGACTGAGCTAAATGCAAAAAAAAAAAAAAAAAAAAAAAAAAAAAAAAAAAAAAAAAAAATCCGATTTGCTGAGGTATAAGTAGATTTGCCATTTTGGTCCAGATTGAGTTTCTCGGCTGACATATTTTCTGAAATAAGGGGAACCATGTGATATTCTGTTATATTCGACACTGACAGCACCTCAAAGATGCATCATGCAAAAATTTGAACATCAAAACGTAAATATGGATATCAAAAATCTTGCTTGAAAAGTGCTTCTTTCAAGAACATTAATTTAAAAAAACTTTTCTCCACAAAATAAGTTTTTCAAAGAATAGTTAAGAACTTCATTAAACAAAAAATGAGCGAAAATAAAATCAAATAACCTACCAATAAAATCAATAAAATCAACTATACTGAACAGAATGGCTATCTCAAAATTTTGATCAGACGAAATTAGGAAAAAAGGGGGCGTTGGAGGGGGCCAAGTTGCCCTCCAGCATTTTTGGTCACTGAAAAGGGCCCTATAACTTTTAATTTCCGTTCGAATGAGCTCTATCTTGACTTTCTAGGACCACTGGGTCGGTACGATTACCCCTGAAAAAAAAGACGCATCCGTGATCTTTCTTCTGGCAAAAAGTACGAAGTTGCACATTTTTGCAGATATGAGCTTGAAACTAAGTAATAGGGTTTTCTGATACGCTGAATCTGACGGTGTGATTTTCATTAGAATTCTTTAACTTGTAGGGGATCTTTTCCCCCTCTTTCCAAAATCAAGTAAATTTTCTCAGGCTCGTAGCCTTTGATGAGTAATACTAAACTTAATAAAATTTATATATTTAGAATCAGCATTATAAGCCCATTCTTTTGATACATTTATTGACATCAAAATACCGTTTTTTAAAGTTTCGATTGCTATTGAGCCGTATCGCTTTTTTTTTATTCTTTTTTTTTTTAATACGTATATGTTATTACGTATATGAAGGGATTATCCCCTTAGTCAATACCACGCTTTTTACGCTAAAGTTAAAATTGTGTTTAAATCACAAACCCCTGAATCACAAAGGCCGTTTAATTAGAATAGATAGCTCTTTTGACAGCACTAAAAAAAAAAAAAAAAAAAAAAAAAACTGTAGCGTAAAGAGTGAGGTATTGACTTGGGGCGAACCACCTCATATACGTAATAATTTCTGTTCGTTTTACGTTCTAATGTTGCTTCTTACTTTCAGTTGAAAAAAACTTGTTTTTTTTTTTCAATTTAATTTCTGATCGTTTTTTAAATAATGCTGGGAAATCCGGCACCCCCTTCATATAAATGTCCCGTACCCCAAGGAAACATTCTCCGTGGAAAGATTTTCCCGAGTAACCCCCTCCTCCAGCCCCACCCCCCACCAGAAAAAAAATCCTTCCTGAAAATGTCTGTATACTTCCCAATAACCAGTACTATATGTAAACAATGGGCAAAGTTCATAACTTGCAGCCCTTCCCCTGGTAACTGTGGGGGATTAAGTCATCCTAAAAGACATATTTATTAGATCTTCGACTATGCTGAACAAAATGGCTATCTCAAAATTTTACTTGGGTGACTTCAAGAAAAAAAATGAGTGGGAAAGGGAGCCAAATTGCCCTCCAATTTTTTTGGTCACCTAAAAAGGGCACTAGAACTTTTAATTTCCGTTCAAATGAGCGCTCTTATCATATTCTAGGACTACTGGATCGATACGATCATCCCTGGGGAAATAAAAAGAAAAAAAAACAAATAAACACGCATCCGTGATCTTTCTTCTGACAAAAAATACAAAATTCCACATTTTTGCAGATAGGAGCTCGAAACTTCTACAGTAGGGTTCTCTAATACGCTGAATCCGATGGTGTGATTTTCATTCAAGTTCTATGACTTTTAGGGGGTGTTTACCCCTTTTTTCGAAAATAAGTCAAATTTCCTCAGGAGCATAACTTTTGCAAAATGAATGAAGTTTTAGAGGTTTTGCGAGTTCAGGGTGCTAGTATTGGTTTGAAAATTAATGTTAGGAAGACCAAGTCACTAAGGCTAGGAATAAGTGAAGATGAAAAGGTGACGTTGGGTAATGAAAGATTGATCAGGTGGGCAGTTTCACTTACCTTGGTAGTATTATTAGTAAAGATGGTGGGAGCAGTGAAGATGTTAAAAATAGAATAGCCAAGGCTCAGGGTGTTTTTTCACAGTTAAAAAAAGTCTGGAAGAATAGGAAGATAAGTCTGCAAACCAAGATTAGAATCTTAGAAGCTACAGTGATGACAGTGGTCAAATATGGCTCTGAAGCATGGACGCTCCGAAAAGCGGATGAAGATTTGCTAGATGTTTTCCAGAGAAATTGCTTAAGGATTGTTCTGGGTACCCGGCTGACTGACCGTATTTCAAACAATAGGCTATACGAAAAATGTGGTTTAATACCACTTTCTAGGTCTATAATGAAAGAAAGGTTGAGGTGGTTAGGGCATGTTGTTCGGATGAAGATGACAGATTGCCGAAGATTGTTCTTTTCGGCCAACCATCTAGGGCTAAACGGAAAGCAGGTCGTCCCCGTCTGGGTTGGGAGGACGTCATAAAGAAAGATTTAAAGGAAATGGGAACTTCGTGGGTGGGTGTAAAAAGGGAGGCTTTGAATAGATTGGGGTGGAGGAGGAGCGTGCGTAGCTGTGTTGGCCTCAGGCGGCTTGTGCTGCGATGAGTTGTTAGTAGTAGTAGTAGTATAACTTTTAATGGGTAAGACTAAACTTGATGAAACTTATATATTTGAAATCAGCATAAAAATCTGATTTATTTGACATATCTATCGGCATCAAAATTCAGTATGGGATATTCTGTGAAGAATATTCTTCAGTCCTAGCCACCCCACTCTCACTTAAAATGTCAAGACACTACCTAGTTAACAAAAATCAAGATGAAGTATCAAAAGTTACAGATAGTCACTCCAAATCTTTGTTCGAGAATATACGCTTTAGATTAAAGGGCTGGACACACGTAGGCTTTTTCGCTGCCGTTTTACAAAAACGGTGCCGAATTTCATCGTGATTGCTGAAAGTAGAAAATCCTCCATTGTTTCCTTCTCTTCAGCACTAAATCAAAAAGAACTAAATAATAATAGTAATAATAATAATTAAATATTTAATATAAAAAAGTTTGTAATTTCATAAGGAAAGAATTTAAAATTTGATTAAAATCTTCATAATTCAACACAAATTTAAAAAGAACAAAAATTTTAACAATAAAATAACTCAATAATAATAATAAAAAAACTGAACAACAAGTTGAGATCAATCATGCAACTATTGATAACCTGGAGTTGACTATTGATGTCCATGATGTTTAGTTTTGCAAATCTCGTGCAAAGGACCTATTGAGCTGCTGAAATTGGTGCCCAAAAAAGCAAAGTGTGTCAAGCCCCTAAGATCCCTTGATCAGTCAAGCTTATCTTAATCTGTACTTCAAGAAGAAGTGCATTTTCCTGGTCTTTTCATTCATCTGTGGTGTGAGACATCCAGATATTTTATTCGATCTTACTGCTATTCGAAGCTACAGTATTAGGCGCAGGTTTTGGCACAATTTCGACAAGATCTTACTGCTATTCGAAGCTACAGTATTAGGCGCAGATTTTGGCACAATTTCGAAAAGATCTTACTGCTATTCGAAGCTACAGTATTAGGTGCAGATTTTGGCACAATTTAGACAAGAAAGGTTCAGTGGGTACAGAGCTTTCACTGTTCTAAGAAGGCTGAGGCTAGCTT
>CM051272.1:14375290-14737790 GCA_027921565.1 Artemia sinica
TCTTTCTCACAACTGTATTTTGTAAAACAATAAAAACTTTAGTGTAAAGAGCGGGGCGTTGAAAAGGGGACAGCCCCTTTCATATACGGAATAATTTCTTTTCTTTTATGTTTTAATGTCGCTCTTACTTTCAGTTAAAAAAAACTTTGTTTTTTATTAATTTCTGAACGTTTCAAATTCATGCAGGTTTCGAATTTGGCTCACCGTACAAAGAATAATTAAAACAAAATTTGTATATCATTTTTTTTTACTAATAATAACCTTAATAACCTAATTTTGATTTTTGTTCCAGTTGTTAAAGAATGACTCCTGAATCGCAAAGGCTATTTAGTTAGAATAATAAACTCTTTTAAAAGTTAAAAAAGAAACTTTAGCGTAAGAGTGAGCTATCGAGGAGAGGCAACCATCTCATTTACGTAATATAATATGTTTCTGTTAAGTTTTAATGTTTCTTTTCTTTCAGTTGAAAAAACTTGTTCTTTATTAATACTGATCGTTTTTTTAAATAATGTCGGGAAATAAAGATCACCCTCCATGAAAAATTCCATCTCCCCACCAAAATTTATCCATGGAAAGATTTTCCCACGCACCTTATATTAGCGATATTTGCAGAACTGATTTTGTAAGGCCTAGTACAAAAAAAAAAACGGCCAAAGAGGTCGAAATTATTTTTGTGAAAATGAGAGTCATAAGTTGAGCAATTCTCAAATCACATGAAAGAAAATATCTCTAAAAGATATACGTAATAATTATGTTCGTTTTTAAGTTTTAATGTTATTCCTTACTTTCAGTTGGAAAAACTTGTTCTTTTTAAGGAAAATTAAATTCTAAGATAGGCAGGAAAATAACACAAAAAAAATTATTGCTTATACCAGCCATTATTTAAAAAATTCAAACTTTAGCATAAAGCCGGAGACATTGACGAAGGGGCAAGCTTCCTATTATACGTAATATGAGGGTTTTGCCCCCTCGTCAATAACTCTCTCTGTATGCTAAAGTTCGAATTTTGTTCCAATTCTTTAAGAATGACCCCTGAATCACAAAGACCGTTCAATTAGAATAAATAGCTCTTTTGAAGCTACTAAAAATACTCTAGCGTAAAGAGCAAGATATTTAGGAGGGGACGAACCCCCTTATATACGTAGTAATTTCTCTTCGTTTTAAGTTTTCATATTAATCCTTACTTTTACTTGAAAAACTGGTTTTTTATTTAATTTCTGATCGTTTTTTTAAATAATGCTGGAAAATCCAGCTCCCTCTTCATGGAAATTCTCTTCCTCCATGAAAAATTCCTCCATGGAAAGATCCTCCCACATAACTCAATCCCCGACCCCCTCCCCCCACCAAAAAAATCCCTCATAGCGTTGCCTATAGTAAAGGCCATACGGTTCCAATGTTTTACTAGTTATTATTATTTATTTATTTTTCCCAGAGGCACTTTATATGGAAGGGGTCGTCATAGAAACTTCAAAGGGGGCTCATTCGATTGAAGATCAAGAGTTCTAGTGCCCCTTTCAAAAGTTAAAAGTGATTGGAAAGCAACTAACACCGCTTCCAAGCCCACCAGTTCCCCAAACACATCCAATCAAAATGTTGAGGTAGCCATTTGTTCAGCGTAGTTTGATTGCCAGATAGAAAATATGTTTTTTGAGGAGGAAACTCCTCCACAACCCTCAGGGAAAGGATTTTAAGTTATACCCTGGGGGCATAAAAGGTTTTTATAGAAAGCTTTGTCGTAGAAACTTCAAAAAGGACTCATTCGATTGGACATTCAAAGTGCTAGTGCCCTTTTTGATAGTCGAAAGAAATTATAGGGAAAATAACCTCCCTCTCAAGCCCACCTTTTCCCCAAACACATCCAATCAAAATTTTGAGATAGCCATTTTGTGCAACGTAGTTGAAAATTCAGGAAATTAGGTCTTTAAGAATAACAATCCCCTCCCCCACACAGCCCTCAGGGCAAGGGCTGTAAGTTATGCCCTGGGGGCATATAAGGTTTTGTAGAAAGCTGTGTCGTAGAAACTTCAAAAATGACTGATTCGATTGCAAATTCAAAGTGCTAGTGCCCATTTTAATAGTCGAAAGTAATTGGAGGGAAAATAACCTCCCTCTCACGCCCACCTTTTCTCCAAACACATCCAATCAAAGTTTTGAGATAGCCATTTTGTTCAATGTAGTTCAGGAAATTAGGTCTTTAAGAACCCCCCCCCCCACACACACACAGCCCTCAGGGCAAGGGTTGTAAGTTATGCCTTGGGGGCATATAAGGCTTTGATTAGAAAGTGTTGTCGTAGAAACTTCAGAAAGGGCTCATTCGATTGGAATTTAAATGGCTAGTTCCATTTTTAATAGTCGAAAGTGATTGGAAGGCAACTAACACCCCTTCCACGCCCACCATTTCCCCAAACACATCCAATCATAATTTTGATATAGCCATTTTAATCAACGTAGTTGAAAGTTTTGGAAATTATATGTTTTAGCAGGACATTCCCCCCACGGTCTTCAGGGGCAAGGGTTATAAGTTATGCCCTGGGGGCATATATGGTTCTTATGGAAGGAATGCTCGTATAAACTTCAGAGAGGGCTCATTTAATTGGAAACTGAAAGTTCTAGTTCACTTTTAAGCGTCAAAATATATTGGAGGGTAACCAGCTTCCCCCCAACTCTTTTTTCCCAAATGCATCCAATAAAATTTTTAAGAAAGCCTTTTTTTTTTAAAAAATAGTTCAAAGATCATATAACGAAAATTCTGGGGTTGACAAAACCCTCCGGGGCCCAGGACAGGCCTTGTAGGTTATGCCCTGGTGCATATATGGGTCTTATGGAAGGAATGCTCGTATTAACTTCAAAGAGGGCTCATTTGATTGGAAATTGAAAGTTCTAGTTAACCTTTTAAGAGTCAAGAGAAATTTGAGGGCACCTAGAACCCAACCCTCCACACCCTTATTCTCAAATCCATACAATAAGAGCTTTGATTTGGCTTGCCTTATGAGACCCCAGGGCAAAACTTATAAACCCTTGCCCTAAAGACTGTGGGGGGAGTGTCCTGCTCAAAGGTATAATTTCAAGAACTTTCAACTGCGTGGAACAAAACGCATATCTCAAAATTTTGATTGGATTTGTTTGGGGAAATGGTGGGCGTGGAAGGGTGTAAGTTGCCCACCGATCACTTTCGACTATTAAAAAGGGCACTAGCCATTTCAATTTCCAATCTAATGAGCCCTTTTTGAAGTTTCTATGACAACGCGCTCTATAAAAACTAATATGTCCCCAGGGCATATTTTACAACCCTTGTCCTGAGGGGTTAGGGGTTGTCATACTCAAAGACCTAATTTCCAGAACTTTCAAATACGTTGAACAAAAGGGCTATCTCAAAATTTTGATTGGATGTGTTTGGGGAAAAAGTAGGCGTGATAGGGGGGTTAGTTGCCCTCCAATCACTTTCAACCATTAAAATGGCACTAGCCCTTTGAATTTCCAATCGAATGAGCCTGTTTTGAAGTTTCTACGACAATGCTTTCTGTGAAAACCTTAAATGCCCCAAGGGTGTAACTTACCACCCTTACCCTGAGGGCTGTGGAGGGTATCCTCCAAAAAAACATAATTTTTATCTGGAAATCAACTACGCTGAAGAAAATGGCTATTTCAAAACTTTGATTGGATGGGTTTGGGGAAATGATGGGCCTGGAAGGGGTGTTAGTTGGCTTCCAATCACTTTTGACTATTTAAAACAGGCACTAGCCATTTCAATTTCCATTCAAATGAGCCCTTTATGAAGTTTCTAGGACAACGATTTCTATAAAAGCCTTATATGCCCCCAGGATATAACTTACAATCCTTGCCCTGAGGGCTGTGGAGGGTTGTCATCCTCAAAGACCTAATTTCCAGAACTTTCAACTACGTTGAACAAAATGGCTATCTCAAAATTTTGATTGGATGTGTTTCGGGAAATGGTGGGCTAGGAAGGTGTGTTAGTTGCTTTCCAATCAGTTTTGACTATTGAAAAGGGCCCAATCCACTCCAATTTCCAGTTGAATTAGCCCTTTTAGAAGTTTCTACGACAACCTCTTCGGTACAAATTGTCTTGATCTAATGGAAAAAATATTAAATAATACATTGTTCCGACACCGCTCTTATATGCCCCCAGGGCATAACTTAAAACCCTTGCCCCGAGGGCTGTAGGGAGTATCCTTCTCAAACACATATTTTCTATCTGGAAATCAAATACGCTGAACTAAATGGCTATCTCAAAATTTTGATTGGATGTATTTGGAGAAATGGTGGGCGTGGAAGGGGTGTTAGTTGCCTTCCGATCACTTTCGACTGTTAAATAGGGCACAAGCCACTCCAATGTCCGATCGAATGAACCTTTTTTGAATTTTCTACGACAACTCCTTCGATACGAAGTGCCTTGGTCTAAGGGGGGAAAAATAATAATACATTTTGCCAACATCGTTCTTTACTTAGGCAGCGCTATGGCGCTGCCTGTGATATCTCAGGTTTTTAAAGAAAAACTAGTATTATTCATCTAAGGCCAAAAGGTGTATCATCCCCAAGTCACTAATTTGAAATCTAAATCTTAATGTAGTTATTTTAAATAGCTGTAAAATCCTTGCCTCGAAATACATTCTCTGGAAAACTGTGTAGACCCCTTTTCCAATATAGCTAAACTAGAATTTTATGATAAAATATACTAGAATTAAAAGCTAACCAAACACTAAACTTCAGTGTCATATGTAGGAAAGGATACTTTATTTTTATTTGTCAAAAGGGAGCATTTGTTTGCACAATGAATCCCTCCCTTTACATTTCATCAGAGGCAACGCTGTAGCGTTGCCTATAGTAAAGGCCATACGGCTCCAATGTTTTATTATTTTTCCCCAGAGGCACTTCATATGGAAGGGGTCGTCGTAGAAGCTTCAAAGGGGACTCATTTGATTGGAAATCGAGAACTCTAGTGCCCTTTTTAATATTTGAAAATGATTGGAGGGCAACTAGCCCCCCCACGCCCATCATTCCCCCAAACACATCCAATCAAAATTTTGAAAAAGCCATTTTGTTCAGCGTAGTTGATTTCCAGATAGAAAACATATTTTTGATGAGGATACTCCCGAACAACCCACAGAGCAAGGGTTTTAAGTTATGCCCTTGGGACATGTATGGATTTTATAGAAGGCGTTGTCATAGAAACTTCAAAACAGGCTCATTCGATTGGAAATTAAAGAGCTAGTGGCCTTTTAATAGTTGAAAGTGATTAGAGTGTAACAAGCCCCCTCCCCCACGCCCGTCATTTCCCCAAACACATCCAATCAAAATTTTCAGATAGCCATTTTGTTCAGCGTAGTTGATTTCCAGATAGAAAATATATTTTGGAGGAGGACACTCCCCAAAACCCTCATGGCAAGGGTTTTAAGTTATGCCCTTGGGACATGTATGGATTTTATAGAAGGCGTTGTCGTAGAAACTTCAAAACAGGCTCATTCGATTGGAAATTAAAGGGCTAGTGCACTTTTTAATAGTCAAAAATGATTGGAGGGCAACTAGCCTCCTCCCCACGCCCATCATTCCCCCAAACACATCCAATCAAAATTTTGAGATAGGCATTCTGTTCAGCGTAGTTGATTTCCAGATAGAAAACATATTTTTGAGGAGGATACTCCCCCACAACCCTCAGGGCAAGGGTTTTGAGTTATGCCCTGGGGGCATATAAGGTTTTTATAGAAGGCGTTGTCGTAGAAGCATCAAAACATGCTCATTCGAATGGAAATTAAAGGGCTAGTGCCCTTTTTGATAGTCGAAAGTGATTGTAGTGTAACTAGCCCCATCCCCCCCACGCCCATCATCTCCCCAAACACATCTAATCAGAATTTTCAGATTGTCATTTTGTTCAGCGTAGTTGATTTCCAGATAGAAAATATATTTTTGAGGAGGAAACTCCCACACAACCCTCAAGGCAAGGGTTTAAGTTATGCCCTGGGGGCATATAAGGTTTTTATAGAAGGCGTTGTCGAAGAAACTTCAAAACAGGCTCATTCGATTGGAAATTAAAGGGCTAGTGCCCTTTTTAATAGTCGAAAGTGATTGGAGTGCAACTAGCCCCCCCCCACGCCCACAATTTCCCCAAACACATCCAATCAAAATTTTGAGATAGCCATTTTGTTCAGCGTAGTTGATTTCCAGATAGAAAACATATTTTTGAGGAGGATACTCCCCCACAACCCACAGAGCAAGGGTTTTAAGTTTTGCCCTGGGGGCATATAAGGTTTTTATAGAAGGCGTTGTCATAGAAACTTCAAAAAAGGCTCATTCGATTGGAAATTAAAGAGCTAGTGCCCTTTTTAATAGTTGAAAGTGATTGGAGTGTAACTAGCCCCCTCCCCCCCACGCCCATCATTTCCCCAAGCACATCCAATCAAAATTTTCAGATAGCCATTTGGTTCAGCGTAGTTGATTTCCAGATAGAAAATATATTTTTGAGGAGGACACTCCCCAACAACCCTCAGGGCAAGGGTTTTAAGTTATGCCCTTGGGGCATGTAAGGATTTTATAGAAGGCGTTGTCGTAGAAACTTCAAAAACAGACTCATTCGATTGGAATTAAAGGGCTAGTGCCCTTTTTATAGTCCAAAATGACTGGAGGGCAACTAGTCCCCCTCCCCCACGCCCATTATTACCCCAAACACATCCAATCAAAATTTTAAGATAACCATTTTGTTCAGCGTAGTTGATTTTCAGATAGAAAATATATTTTTGAGGAGGATACTCCCCCACAACCCTCAGGGCAAGGGCTTTGAGTTATGCCCTGGGGGCATATAAGGTTTTTGTAGAAGGCGTTGTCGTAGAAGCATCAAAACATGCTCATTCGATTGGAAATTAAAGGGCTAGTGCCATTTTGATAGTCGAAAGTGGATTGTAGTGTAACTAGCCCCCTCCCCCCCCACGCCCATCATTTCCCCTAACACATCTAATCAAAATTTTCAGATTGTCATTTTGTTCAGCGTAGTTGATTTCCAGATAGAAAATATATTTTTGAGGAGGACACTCCCACACAACCCTCAAGGCAAGGGTTTTAAGTTATGCCCTGGGGCATATAGTCAGGTCATAGCCTAAGACACGCTACCAAAGTTTAAATACCTTAGGGCCATAGTTTATCTCGCCTATAATGGGAAAAATAAGGCAACAACCACAACATCACTTTACAACCTTAAAACCACTTTACCACACAGGATTTACATTTGAGGAGTGCCAATAATTAACCCCATATATCTGTTTACGGAAATGTTTAAGCCATATTGAATCGAGCTATTGAATCGGTCATGAAGGGTTAACGTAAAAAAGGGGCAACAAATTAATCTCAAAATTCAAAGAGTTGACGTAGGCTATGTTGATTTATCCCTTTTGGCTAGAATGCATAAAGGTGCATTAAAAATGTAAAAACGGGAAAACTGTATATACTTGGCGAAAGGAATTATTTCTTTTGAAAGAATTAATTGTTAAATGTTGATGGGAGGTGTTTATACACAGTATAAAGAAGCTATCATAAGCTTTAAAAAGAGTATAAACAATGCATGGAGGTTTTTTTTTAGGGGGGGGGGGTATAGGAAATACTATAGAAAGTGACTTACTTCTTGATATGATTTGAGAAATATTCACTTTTTAGAGAGATACTTCTAGCACGTTTGAGATTAAGTCAATACTGATGCTGTTTTGTTCCCTCCTTAGAGTATTTATACACTTCCTAGAAATACGGGGATCTTCTATTCTCGATGGAACACCTGGATTCTGGGAATCTTCTGAATCCAGTATGGGCAAAGCAATAGGGGGAAATAACAACACCTAGAAAAAACGTTTAGACATCTATAGGCGAAAAACACCTTGGAATTTCGCTTAGAAGCTGGGCTCTCACAGAAATACACAGGGGTGTGCCGCGCGATGAAACATGCGCTTGGAATACACAGGGGGTGTGTCGCGTGACCTAACATGCGTTCCAAGTGGGGTGTGTCGCGTGATGAAACAGGGCTCTGCTTGAAATCCTATGGTAAAGGGATAGGGCTCTGCTTGAAATCCAATGCTAATTTCTCTATGAATGTCCTTAAAATTCAATGCTATTTCCCCTATCTGTGCGATGACGTCAGAGCGCTCCGCTAGAAACAGCTGACTGCATTGTACAGGTGCGAGGGACTCCATTTATTTGAACTTGTGTATTATCCCGACCATATTCTAAGTAATTGAAACACCTGGGAATCTTGTTTAGAAACAGAGCACGTTGTAGAAACAGGGGAATTTTGTGACGTCAGAAGACATGTTTCAGAAATTCAATGGGAAAGGGAGTGTATGTCCTGGGAACTCAATGCTAATTCCCTAGGCATGTCCTTGAAAGCAGAGTAGGGATACTACTCAAGACTTTCATACGGAGCTATGCAGTAGTTAGTGGCAGCAGGTGCCAAAGAAAACGAAAAAAGAAAAGGTAAGTGAAAAATTAACTAAAAATACACGGCATCAAGCAGCTTAAGAAGTTATAGTTGTCTTTAAGAATGAATAGATTGTTATTTTTTTAATTTTTACTGGCAAAAGCGTTGTTAAATTTAACTAATATATTTTGCCTATTGTGTTTTCACAATGCAACGTGACAACGCTTATGAAAATATGATACCTCCCTAGAAGCTTCATAATTTTGAAACAACCAAAAGGGAAAAAATTTTTTTTCAGATAAGAATCAAGCAGAGATGGGTCCAGGGTGTCAAAAATGATTTTATTTTAGTGCCCTTGGTATCTTAATTATTTGTAGGGTAGTCTTGGATGCATCACCTCTTCCCCCGAGTACGACCCCCACATGCCCCCGGAACCGATTTTTGACTGCGAAACAACACCTAAAGATGGGTTTTTGGAATGTGAGAACGATGAACCAGATATCCAAGACAGAACAAGTTATTAAAGAGATGAGACAATACCTCATCGACATACTCGTTCTCACTGAAATAAGGTGGACTGGAAATGAATTAGAGAAATTTGATGATGGGTATGCTATGGTTATTAGCGGTCACCCTTCCATCCACCGCGCTGGTGTAGGAATTGTGCTGTCACCACTTTCAAAGCAATGGCGAACTGGATACCAGTTAGCGAAGGTAATTGACAGCTTGTTTCGTATCTAATCATACAAAAATCACCATCATCTCCTGCTATGCTCCGACCAACAAAGCTGATGATAAGGAAAAGATGCTTCCTACAACATGCTACAATCGGTCACTATAGACATTCCCAGGCACGATATAATCTGTGTTGTTGGTGATCTAAATGCTAAAGTCGGTGCAGATCGTCAGTACTGCCCTGAAGTTCTGGGCCCACATGGCATCGGAGACATGAATGAAAACGGTGCACTCCTAATTGACTATGCCTTAAGAAACGACTTGGTGATAGGCGGTTGTATTTCGAACATAAAACGATTCACAAATACTCGTGGGTGTCCCCTGACGGCCCGACAAAAAAACAAATCGATCATTTCTTCATATCAAGACGCTGGAGAAGTAGCCTGCTCGATGTGAGTGGCTTTCGAGGAGCGAACGTGAATTCAGGTCACATCTTATTGATAGCCGAAGTATGAATTAAACTGAAAGCGCAGAAACCGTAAACGAAAGCCACAACACACAAACAGTTCGACACTGATAAGCTAAAAGATCATGAAATCCGCAGAAGCTTCTGCATATCACTACATAAAAAATTTGAAGCGTTTAAACCTGCTCGATGAAGCTGAAGACCTTAGTGTTGAAAACATATGGACCTCAGTGAAAAGTGCATACCATAACGTCGCAAAGGCCAGCCTTGGCTTCAAGAAAAGAAAGAAAGAAAAATGGATATCGGATGACACCTGGAAATGTATCAGTAAACGCAAGGAGATCCGGACGCTTATCCTAAACACGTTGAGCCCTGAACAAAAAAGTATTACAGCTCCGTTACAAAGAAGAGGATAAGGCGGTTAAAAGAAGTGCAAGGAAAGACAAAAGAAACGTTATCGAGGAAAAAGCAGCACTTGCAGAAGAAGCTGCTAAGAAAGGAGACTCGAAAATAGTGTGTCTGCCAACGAATGAGATAGTCGGAAAGAAAGCAAACCTAACATCCCTTGTAAAAGATAAAAATAAGGACGTAACCTCGGATCCACAGAAAGCTGACGAGAGATGGGCCTTGCATTTCAAGAAAGTCTTAAATAGACCCAGACCTGACGATCCAGAAGTTGTACCTGACAAACCGTTTTTAACAAATTGACGTAAGTGCTGACCCCCAAGCACTGAAGAAGTGACGACAGCTGTGAAAAAGCTGAAAATGGACGAGCACCTGGAGTAGACGGGATTACGGCAGAGATGCTGAAGGCATCCCTTCGTGCCTGCATAACCGTTTGGACTGCTATCCTAGTGGCCATCTGGAATAGCAAAAAAGTTCCAAAAGACTAGATCAAAGGTATACTAATAAAACTCTTCAAGAAAGGCGATGCGCTAGTCTGTGACAACTGGAGGGGCATTAACCTAACTTCTATGCCTAGCAAAACACTAGCCACAGTCATACTAGAACGCTTAAGAGCAGCTCTAGATTCACACCTCAGAGAAGAGCAACACGGGTTCCGCCCTGGTAGGTCTTGCTCTGACCTCATTTTCATTCTAAGGCTGATGATGGAAGAGTCAAGAGAATGGAACAAAAAGATGTACCTGCTTTTCATTGATTTTGAAAAGGCGTTCGATTCCATTGACCAAGATACTTTATGGAAGATTCTACAATATTACGGAGTACCTGATAAACTAGTCAAAATGATAATGAACCTTTGTGAAGATAGTGAATTCTGCGTTCGCAGAGAAAATGGGGACACGCGTTTCTTCAAGATAATGTCTGGAGTCAAACAAGGTTGTGTCCTATCCCCGTTCCTGTTTTTCATTGTAATGGACTATATTCTATGGCAGTCTTCAGGATGTGGAAGATTAGCAACCGGCAGATCTCGGATCTGTACTTTGCAGATGACGTTGTTCTACTCGAAGAAGCGAAACAGCGACTGCAGCTGCTACTCGACGCCATAGATGAAAAGGCCGAGAAAGAGGGATTTGCGGTGAATGTCAGTAAGACAAAGCACATGGCCAAATCTGACTCCCCACTGACACTAAACTGCAAAGGTAAAGCAATTGACCAGGTCAAAGGATTTAAGTATCTTGGGAGCTGGATTGAATAGGATGGTGAAATAGCAAATGAAATTAAGAGGAGAATTGGACAAGTGACATCGGTTTTTAATAAATTGAAAGCGCAGCAGTAAATACTCTCTGCGCTTAAAACTCAGACTCCTAAATAGCAAAAAGTCCATCCTCCTCTATGCTAGCGAATGCTTGAAATTAAACGTCAAACTGGAGAAACCTGTCCTAGCTTTGAGAACATGTGCCTTAGAAGGATCCTGAGCATATCGTGGCAGGAAAAGGTCACCAACATAGAAGTCCGTCGGCGAACCGGTCAGCCATTAGTTACTGACCTATTGATGCGTAGGAGATGGACGTATCTTGGTCACGTCCTTCGTATGCCAGAGGATCGACTCCCAAAAATAATATATGAGTGGCGCCCCAAGGGGAGGCGGAAAAGAGGTCGACAAAGACACACCCTACGATGATAGTACGACCGGGACCTGAGAAGTGCGGAGCTGTCTCTTCAACCACAGTGGGAGGATGTCACGGCTGCAGTTCAGTTCCAAAAATGTCTGGCGAGGCTTCGTTGACGACATAAGAGCCATTCCTGGCTCTGGAGGATCTAAGGTCTAAGGTAAGTCTACATAATAAGCATCTCCCGTATTTTTTATAAGGACACAGGGAGAAGATACTAAGAATATTTCAGGTATTTTTAGGGAGGATTTTTACAATATCGATTGCTTTATGAATTACAAGTAGTCTTGGGGTGGGCAGAAAACTCAACTTTGACACTGCTTAGAATTTAAGAATATCCCAAGCATCAATTCCAAAATATTCCCAATGTTGAAAATAAATTCCACAATCCTATGTGATAATATCGCAATATTTAACATGCTTCTTGAGGGAAGTGTTTAACTTTACCCCGAGACCCCGATCTTAGAACTGAAAGCCCTAGCTCTTGTGGAAATCCTATGGGTTAATAGCTTTTACATGAAGAGGTATGAGCTCTTCGGAAGTAGTAAAACAGAAAGCCCACCATGATAGTGTCTCTTTGTATGTAAGTTAAGGCAGTCACACATACTATATGACAAAAAAAAATTCTTTGAGATTCTAGATTCTTTGGGGGGGGGGGGGATTTATTCCCGTTTTTCTTCTATCTATAACCTACAATTGACTTCTGTTTTTCCTGGTGCATTTGTTTGACGGTTTTAACAAGTAGCCTATTGATCCTTTGGGTACCGCTAACATATTGAGCTATTATTATGCAATCTGTGTTGTTTAAAAAAATGTCCGTAGCACCAAAGTTGGCAATCGGCATTTACATTTCTATCTGTCTCTGGTGTATTTTAGCTATGGATATGACATTAGTATATGAAAAATTAGTATAATTGTTAAAACAGGAACTAAAATCCTCTAGATAGATATAGGGGCGTAATTTTCTATGGGGCAGGAGGGATAACTGCCCTTTCCAGACCCAAGTTTGCCCCCTGCCCTCCCAAATTTTTGGTTTGCACCCCCCCCCCCAGCTGAAATTTAGTTTCTGCAAAATATCTTTTCCAAACGAAGATAAGCCTGCATAATTCAAGTATCCAGAGAAGCAGGTCAGTTTTCTTTAGTATATCTTTGCTTTTATGGTAATATATGGATCATTTTTCAGTTTTCACTGTCGTTTTCACTTGACTTGGAAAATTCGCTCCAACTCCCTTCCCCCCTCCCAGGATTTTGGCCAAATTACGCCACTGGATACAGGTGCAATCTTAATTGAAATTCGACACATATGACAGACCTAAAACCGCCATCTACAAAAATGAGAAATTTCTATTTTTTTGTATATCGGCACGTGGCAGGCTTCTATATATAGATTCTCACTTTCGCTTGTCTTCTAAACACAGAAAATTTGAGCATTTTCTTAATATCATGACGTCCAAATAGACCTTAAATTAAAAGTGGTACCTCTGTAAAATTACATTTTTTTTTCATTGGACCTTTAACTTTTGCCTCGGCTTGTCTTTTGTCATTATGAAAGACATGTCGCCAAACCTTTGTTTATTTCAATTGTTCAGGTTGTGGGACAAAAGATTCTTTTTCTTCCAACGATTTATCTAGTCCAGATTTTAGATTTTCAAAGTTATGGATGGAATTGACGACCACCTTTGTCTCTTTTAATTGTTTAGGTGGTGGAACAACTTCTTCTTCTGCCTTGGCTTGTCTTTTGTCATTATGAAAGATGTATCGCCAAACCTTTTGTTTCCTTAAGTTGTTCAGGTGGTGGGACAAAAACTTATTTTTCTTCCAACGAATTATCCAGTCCATATTTTTGATTTTCAAAAGTATGGTGGGTATTGATAACTTTACCCTTGTCAAAATCCAAAACCCAATCATCATCGCTATTATTTTCAATTGTTGGTTCATTACACCTCGGCTTATCTTTCGTCACTATGAAATAGGCATCGCCGAACCTTTGTTTTTTTAATAAAGGTATGGGGCACGCGGCTGGCATCTATATATAGATTCTCACTGTCGCTTGTCTTCTAAGTGCAGGCAATTTGAGCCTTTTCTTGATGTTATGACGTCCAAATAGACCTTAAATTAGAAGTGGTGCCTTGTAAATTACTTTTTTTCTTGGACCTTTAATTTTTGCCCCGGCTTGTCTTTTGTCATTACAAAGACATATCGCCGAACCTTTGTTTCTTTTAATTGTTCAGGTGGTGGGACAAAAACGTCTTCTTTTGCCTTGGCGTGTCTTTTGTCATTATGAAAGACATCCGCCGAACCTTTGTTTCTTTTAATTGTTCAGGTGGTTGGATAAAAACTTCTTTTTCTTCCAACTATTTATCCAGTCCATACTTTTGATTTTTCAAAAGTATAGTAGGTATTGATGACCTTACCTATGTCAAAATCCAAAACCCAATAATCGCTATCATTTTCAACTTGTTTGCTTCGTTACCACCTCGGATTATCTTTTTTCATTACGAATAAATAGTTCAAAGACCATATAACGAAAACTCCGGGGTCAACACAGCCCCCCAGGGCCCGAGGACAGTTGTTGTAAGTTATGCTCTGGGGGAATATATGGTTCTTATTGAAGGGATGCTCGTAAAAACTTCAGAAGTGGCTCATTTAATTGGAAATTGAAAGTTCTAGTTCAGTTTTTTAGAGTCAAAAGAGATTGGAGGGCACTACTATCCCCCCCCCTAACGCCCCTTTTTCCCCCTTTTCCTAACCTTTTGAATTTCTAATCGAGTGAGCCCTTTTAGAAATGTCTACGACAACAAATGACAATCTTAAAATTTCTATCATATGCGTTTCGAGAGAATATGAGGTCGGGGGGGGGGGGGGTATCCACCATCCGATCCCTGAATCTTAAAGTGTGCACTAGAAATTCTGATTACCAATCCGATGAACCCTCTCCGAAGTTTATATGATCACCCTTTCTATATATACCATAAATGGCTCGTAGGCATAACTTAAAACCCTTGCCCTGAGGACTGTGGGGGTTTCTCATCCTCAAAGACATAATTCCGGACCCTTCAATTACGTGGAACAAACTGGCCCTCTCAAAATTTTAATTGAATGTGTTTTAGGAAATGATGGGCGTGGGAGGGGGGTTAGTTAGCCTCCTATCACTTTCAGATATTAAAAAGGTACTAGCCCTTTCAATTTCCAATTGAATGAGCTCTTTTCAAAGTTTCCAAAACAAAAAATTGGCCATCTCAAAATTTCTATCAGATGAATTTCTGGAAAATACGAGATGTGCGGTGGAACCTCCCATCCGATCATTCTGAATCTTAAAAAGGGCAGTAGAACTTCTGATTACCCAATCCGAAGTTTATACGATCACCCTTCTATATATATATACATATATATATATATATATATATATATATATATATATATATATATATATATAATATATTATATATATATATATATATATATATATATAATATATATATATATATATATATATATATATATATATATATATATATAATATATATCTTATATGTCCCCAGGGAAAAACTTACAAGCCATGCCTGAGGGCTGGGGGGATCGTCATCCTCAAAGACATAATTTCCGGACCTTTCAACTACGCTGAATAAAATAAATATCTCAAAATTTTGATTGCATGTGTTTGGAGAAATGGTGGGGGTGAGAGGGGGGTCAGTTGCTCTCCAATCACTTTTGACTTTCGAAGGAGTTTTCGTAGAAACTTCGAAAATTGCTCATTCGATTGGAAATTGAAAGGGCTAGTGCCTTTTTTTCAATTTCCAATCGAATGGGTCCTTTTCGAAGTTTCTAGGACAACAAATGGCCATCATAAAATTTCTATCAGGTGTATTTAGGGAAAGTAAGAAGTGGGGGGGTATACACCCTCCGACCACTCTGAATCTAATAAAGGGGACAAGAACTTTTGTTTACCAATCCAATGAGCCTCCTCCAAAATTTATGTGATCACCCTTTTCTATATAAACCTTACATGCCCCCGGACATAATTTACGTCCCTTGCCTTGAGTGCTGTGGCGGGGAGTCATCCTCAAAGACATAATTTCTGGACCTTTCACCAACGTTTAACAAAATGGCTATCTCAAAATTTTGATTGGATATGTTTGGGGAAATGGTAGGCTTGGGAGGGGGATTGATTGCTCTCCGATCACTTTTGACTATTAACAAGGGCCCTAGCCCTTTCAATTTTCAATCGACTGAGCCCTTTTCAAAGTTTCTACGGCAACAAACGGACATCTCAAAAGTCCTATCTGATGCATTCCTGGAAAATACGAGGTCTGGGGGGTATCCACCCTCCGATCACTCTGAATCTTAAAAAGAGCAATAAAACTTCTGATTACCAGTCCAATGAGTCCAATCTAATCCAATATACCTAATATGCCCCCAGGGCATAACTTACAACTCTTGTCCCGAGGGCTCTGGAGGGGGGTTGTCATCCTCAAAGACATAATTTCCAGACCTTTCAATTACTTTGAGTAAAAATGGATATCTCAAAACTTTGATTGAATGTGTTTGGGGAGATTGGGTGTGGAAGGGGGGTTAGGTGCCTTCCAATCACTTTCAACTTTTAAAAAGTTACTAGCCCTTTCAGTTTCCAATCGAATGAGCTTTTTTCGAAGTTTTTAAGTCAACAAATTGCCATCTCAAAATTTCTATCAGATGTAATTTGAGAAAATATGAAGTGTTGGGGGATCCCCCTCCGATCACTCTGAATCTTAACAAGGGCACTAGAACTTCTGATTACCAATCCAACAAGCCCCTTCAAGGTTTATTCGATCACCCTTTCTATATATACCTTATATGCCCCGAGGGCATAACTTACAACCCTTTCCCTGAGGGCTGTGGGGGTTGTTATCCTCAAAGACATAATTTCTGAGCCTTTCAATTACACGGAAAAAAATGGCTCTGTCAAAATTTTGACCGAATATGTTTTGGGAAACGATGGACGTGGGAGGGGGGTCTTTTAGAAGCTTTTTTCAAAGTTTCTAAGACAACAAATGGCCATCTCAAATTTCTATTAGATGCATTTCCGGAAAATACGAGGTCTGCTGGGGGATCTCCCCTCAGATCATTCTGAATCTTAAAAAATGGCACTAGAACTTGATTTGATAAATGAACATCTCGCTGCATTCCTCTGTACACTGGCGTCATGCCAGTATTCTGGGATGGATTGCTTAACTGTATTTCGCGATGCATTGACAGTGAGATTGAAATTGATAAGAAAGATGTGTGCGTTGTGGCTTGCGATTTTTACAAAGAAGGATCGATTTTTAACTCGAGGAAAAAGTTTAACTAAAGCTGGTGGTCAGATAAATGCCCATAAGGAGGGTACAAAGGAAGAACTAATTAGTGAGCTATACCACTGCTATGTCATTTTTCGAGAAAAGGATATAAGAGACGAGACGGTGTTTGGCATGTATGATCCTTCGGAGATCCCTGGAGCCAGTTTTAAGGCACGTGCAGATTTTTTACGACGGCTGCTAAAAATCGAACGCAAGTTGGAAGAAGCGCTGAACATAAAATTCGAAACGCCAACGAACTCACCCGTGAAAGGTGCTGCAGGTGCGAACAAGGAGATAGAGAACGTTTCTGAGAAAAGACTTTCTCCTTTGGTGTGACTAATCCACCTGAAGTATCAAATCTCGCGGAAAAAGACAGTTGATTGAGAAGTGTGGCATTAGTGATACTGATTTTTTGTATCAAATCACCAAAAAAGTCGTTGGCTGATCAACGTTTCTGACTGGGTTTCGGCTGAAAACATTGCAAAAAACCGGAAAAAGTGACACTGCGACAACGAAAGTGACCGAGCCCGTCTTTATCGGCATTGTGAAAGGGATACCTAGTTGCATAGCAGAAACAGACTTAAAAACTGCCTCACTAGAATGCACAAGAGCTATCCGTAATCGGAAGGTCGTTCACTTTCAAAATGTATTTTTGACAGAAAGTGCCCTTTCCTCTGTAATCCAACACAGTATTGGATTGAATATGATTTCTTTCGGATAAAGGAATTCCTAGTTTTTCCGAAACGCTGCTACAATTGCCAACATTATGGATACGTAGCTTCCGAATATAAAAATACGGCAAAGTTTTCTAGATGTTCTGGAGGACATACCTTCAGTCGTGAGCAACCGTGTTCTGCCCCTATGAAATTTGGAAATTGTGGAAGTAAGAGACATCCCTCTCGTAGCATCAAGTGTAAAAAACTAAACGAAATTTCGAGATTTCCTAGCTGAATCACCAACTCATCCGTTGCTACCCTTGCTGAAAGCTTTCTTATGCATAATGTACGAAGAACAGTCTTCCTGTTTTCAAATTGATTCAATTATTTATGGTGACAATAAGTTTTTAGTGCTGAAGTTCCTTTTTTCTTTTTATATAGCACTCCGCCATTTCCCTTTTTGTAGACAGGTGAGAAATACATTATAATTATTATTATTACCAATCTAATCAGCCCCCCCCCCCGAAGTTTATACAAAGTTTCTATATATATACCTTATATGTACCCAGGGAATAGCTTACAACCCGTGTCCTGAGGGCTGGGAGGGATTGTCATCCTCAAAGACATAATTTCCGGACCTTTAAACTACACTGAACAAAATGACTATCTCAAAATTTTGATTGCATGTGTTGGGAAATGGTGGGGGTGGGATGGGGGTTAGTTGCTCTCCAACCACTTTTGAATTTCGAAGGATTGTCGTAGAAACTTCGAAAAGGCTCATTCGATTGAAAATTGAAAGGGCTAGTGTTCTTTTTCAATTTCCAATCGAATGAGCCCTTTTTGAAGTTTCTACGACAAAAAATGGCCATCACAAAAATTTCTATGAGATGTATTTCGATAAAGTAAGAGGTGTGGGGGATATTCACCCTCTGGTCACTCTGAACCTTATAAAGGGCACTAGAACTTCTGATGACCAATTTAATGAGACTCCTTCTGAATTTATACGGTCACCTTTTTTATATAAGCCTTAAATGCCCCCGGGGCATAACTTACAACCATTGCCTTGAGTGCTGTGACGGGGAGTAATCCTCAAAGACATAATTTCCGGACCCTTCAACTACGTTTAACAAAATGGCTGTTTCAAAATTTTGATAGGATATGTTTGGGAAAATGGTAGGCTTGGGAGGGGGACTAGTTGCCCTCCAATCACTTTTGAATATTAAAAATAGCACTAGCCCTTTCAATTTCCAATCTACTAAGCCTTTTCAAGGTTTCTGCGACAACAAATGGCCATCTCAAAATTTCTATCAGATACATTTCGGGAAAATACGAGGTCTTGGGGGGTATTCAACCTCCGATCGCTCTGAATCTTAAAAAGAGGTCTAGATCTTCTGATTACCAATCCAATGAGCTCCCTCCAAGTTTTAAACGATCACCATTTCTGTATATACCTTATATGCCCACAGGAAATAACTTACAACCCTTTCCCTGAGGGTTTCTGGGGGGGGTGTCATCCTCAAAGACATAATTTCCAGACCTTTCAATTACTTTGAATAAAATGAATATCTCCAAACTTCGATTGAATGTGTTTGGGGAAATGGGGGGGGCGTGGGTTTGTTGCTTTCCAATCACTTTCAACTATTGAAAAGCTACTAGTCCTTTCAATTTCCAGTCGAATGAGCTCTTTTCAAAGTTTTCAAGACAACAAATGATCATCTCAAAATTTCTATCAGATGGATTTTGGGAAAATATGAGGTTTGGGGGAATCTCCCTCCCCCGATCCCTCTGAATCTGAAAAAGGGCACTAGAACTCCCGATTACCAGTCCAACGAACTTCTCCAAAGTTTATACGATCACCCTTTCTATGTATACCTTATATGCCCCCAGGGCATAAAGTGTAACCCATGCCCTAAGGCTGTGGGGGGGGAGGATCTTCATCCTCAAATACGTAATTTCCGGACCTTTTAAACTACGTAAAACAAAATGGTTATCTCAAAATTTTGATTGGATGTGCTTGGGGAAATGATGGGGATGGGAGGGGGTTAGTTGCTCTCCAATCACTTTTGACTTTGAAAGGAGTTGTCGTAGAAACTTCAAAAAGGGCTCATTCGATTGGAAATTGAAAGGACCAGCGCCCTTTTCAATTTCCAATCGAATGAGCCCTTTTTGAAGTTTCTACGAGAACTCCTTTAATACGAAGTGCCCTGGCCTAAAACCAAAGAAAAAGAAACTGAAAAAAATAATACATTGTGCCCACATCGGCCTTTACTTAGGCAGTTCCATTGCGCTGCCCATGATAGATATATGTTCTCCTGCTGCGTTTTTTTCTTTTTTTTTGGTAAATGCAAATTTAAAGCATCATGTAGCTATTCAACTACAGCTGAGAGTATTTATTTCTAATTACATCGTAAACTTCCATTTGCATGAGTATAATTAGTAGTTCCATTATGGAGTTTCACCTTAGGGGCATTCACAGAGTGGGAAGGGGGATAATCAGCCCTGGATTTTTAAATACCTTTTTTTTGGCATTTTCACTGTGAGGAATCTAAAAATTGCTCCTAACTAGATTAGTAAGAATATATGCTTTTTTGTGTCGTCACTAAAAAAATGAATACAAATTTAGGTCCCTTGACATTTTCGTGAATCGGCGTCCCTGATCACTCATCTGTCTTAACGGGGTTAATTACAACTCTAAAATTACAAAGAATGAACTCTTTCATATAGTCTAAACCACATGGCTTCAGTGTTATCATTATTTTCCTGCATAAACACACAGTATAAATCCTTGTGTTTCATTTTTTAACTACCTACTGAAACAGATGTAGGTGTAACTGACTCGAAACGAACAAAGTGGTTGATCAAACAGTTCGTGGTAACGAACTGTAAGTAAGGAGTGACCCGACTCAATTGTAACCGAAACTTTAAAAAACAGAATTTTGATCCCAATATATACATCAGAAGAATCAAATTTTTATGATGATTTCAAAAATATAAATTTCATCAAATTTAGTCTTACCCATCAAAAGTTAAGCGCCTGAGAAAATTTGCCTTATTTTTGAAAAAAAGAGGGAAACAGCCCCTAAAAGTCATAGAGCTTTGATGAAAATCAAACCATCAGATTCAGCGTATCAGAGAACCTTACTATAGAGGTTTCAAGCTCCTATCTGCAAAAATGTCAATCACTTTCGACTATTAAAAAGAGCACTAGCCCTTTGAATTTTCAATCGAATGAGCGCTATCATAAGTTTTTACGACAAAGCTTTCTATAAAAAGCTTATATGCCCCTAGGGCATAACTTACAGCCCTTTCACCGAGGGCTATGGAGGGAGTGTCCTCCTAAAAACATAGTTCCTGTCTGGAAATCAACTACGTAGAACAAAATGGCTATCTCAAAATTTTGATTGGATGTGTTTGGGGAAATCGTGGGCGTGGAAAGGGTGTTAGTTGCCTTCCTATCACTTTTGACCCTTAACAAGGACACTAGAACTCTCAATTTCCAATTGAATGAGTCCCCTCCAAAGCTTATATGACAACCCCTTCCATACGAAGTGCCTCTGGGAAAAAAAAATAAATAACAATAATAAATAATAAAATATTGGAGCCGTATGACCTTTACTATAGGAAACGCTATAGTCTTGCCTCTGATACAGACGTTTTCAGGGGATGATTTACTCCGTGGGGGGGGATTGAGTTACGTAGGAGGATCTTTCCATGGAAGAATTTTTACGGGGGAAGAGAATTTCCATGAAGGGGATGCTGGGTTTCCCAGCATTATTTAAAAAACAATCAGAAATTAAATAAAAAACAAGTATTTTTTCAACTGAAAGTAAGGAGTAACCTTAAAACTTAAAACGAACAGAAATTATTACGTGTATGAGGGGGATCTTCCTATCCTCAATGCCCCGCTCTTTACGCTAAAGCATTTTTAATAGTTTCAAATGAGCTATTTATTCTAATTATGTGATTCGGGGGTCATTCTTAAAGAACTGGAACAAAAATTTGAACTTTAGCCTAAAGAGCGAGGTAATGACGAGGGGGCGAACCCTGCATATTACCTATTTGAGGAATTTTAACCCCTCATCAATACCTCAATGTTTACGCTAAAGTTCGAAATATGGTAAATATTGGCCGATATAAGTAATAATTTGTTTGTGTTATTTCCGGCCAATCTTAGCATTTAATTTTACCTTAAGAAGCTTCATAACTATGAGTTTTACGTGATAATAAATGAAACATATTGTATGTCTTCGGCTTGTGGTTATTATTAAATTAAAAAAAAAAACTAGTTTTTCCAACTGAAAGTAGGGAATAAAACACTTCGTGGTAACGAACTGTATGTAAGGAGCGACTGGCTGCCAATAGGTACATCAAGAGGATAAGATTTTTCTTAGAGCTTAGTAACCTAAGCTCTAAGAAACATAATCCTGGTGCCAATAGGTACATCAAGAGGATAAGATTTTTATGCTGATTTCAAATATATAAGTTGCATCAAGTTTAGTCTTACCCATCAAAAGTTACGCACTGAGAAAATTTGCCCTACTTTATAAAAAAAAAGGGGGAAACTTCTCCTAAAAGTCATAGAAATTTAATGAAAGTCACATCATCAGATTTAGCGTATTAGAGAACCCTACTATAGAAGTTTCAAGCTTTTATATTTCAAAATGTGGAATTTTGTACTTTTTGCCTGAAGAAAGATAACGGATGCCTGTTTATTTATTTGTTTTTTTTGTTTTATTTTTCCCAGGGGTGATTGTATCGACCCAGTGGTCCTAGAATATAGCGGGACGGCTTATTCGAACCGAAATTATAAGTTCTAGTACCCTTTTAAGTGAACAAAAAAATAAAGGGCAACTAGGCCCCCCACGCTAGTTTTTTCCCAAAGTCACCCCATCAAAACTTTGAGATAGCCATTTTGTTCAGCATGGTCGAAAAATACAAAAACTATATTTTCGAGGATGACTTAATCACCCACAGTCCCCGGGGAAAGGTCCGTAAGTTATGAACTTTGCCCAATGTTTACATATAGGCTAGTATTGGTTATTGGGAAGTACACAGGAGTTTTCATGGGGGTTATTCCTAGTAGTATGGGGCGATCTAAGGTTATGTGGGAGTGGAGTATCTTCCCATGGAGGAAGTTTCCATGGGGGAAGGGGCATTGCTAAGAAGGGGGCACTGGATTTCCCAGCATGTTTAAAAAAAAACGATCAGAAATTAAATAAAAAAAAACAATTTTTTCAACTGAAAGTAAGGAGCAACATCAAAACTTAAAACCAACAGAAATTATTATGTATATGATTGTGTTCACCCCCTTGTCATCACCTCACTCATTATGCTAATATTTTTTGTTTTGTACTTTCATCAGAGTTATTGATTTTAATTAAAGGCCTTTGTGATTAAGGGGTCATTCTTAAAGAATTGGAACGAAATTTGAACTTTAGCGTAAAGAGCAAGGTATTGACTAGGGGGCGAACACCCTAATACACGTAATAAAAATATACGAATATGAAAGTTCGTTACGTAAGTTAATTCGTAACTTACGTCAGACCGAAATTTCTAGAAATCTATTTAGGAAAACAAAAAAGTAACATTAACATGCAAATTTTGTTTTAATTATTCATCTACGGTGAGCCAAAATCAAAGCTGCATTAATTCAAAAAACGTTCAGAAATCAAATAAAAAGACAAGTTTTTTTTAACTGAAAGTAAGGAGCGACATTAAAACTTAAAAAGAACAGAAATTATTCCATATATGAAAGGGGCTGTCCCCTCCTCAGCGCCTCGCTCTTTACGCTAATTAGAGGGCACCTAGCCCCCCATCCCACTTCACGCCCTTTTTTCATCAAACCAATCCAATAAGAACCTTGAGACAGTCATTTTTTAAAATTAGTTCAAAGACCATATAACGAAAAATCCAGGGTCAACACAGCCCCCCAGGGCCCGAGGGCAGGCGTCGTAAGTTATGCCCTCAGGGAATATATGGTTCTTTTGGGAGGGATGCACGTAAACAGTTCTGAGAGGGCTCATTTGATTGGAAATTGAAAGTTCTAGTTCAGTTTTGTGAGTCAAAAGATATGAAGGGCAACTAGCCCCCACGCCCCTTTTTCCCCAAATGCATCCGATAAAAATTTTGAGATAAAAATTAAGTTAAAAATTGTTCAAAAGTCAGATTACCAAAACTCAGGTGTAAACACAACCCCCAGGGCCCGGGAGCAGGCGTTGTAAGTTATGCCCTGGGGCATATATAGTTCTTATGAAAGGGATGCTCGTATTAACTTTAGATTGGGCTCATTTGATTGGAAATTGAAAGTTTGAGCTCACTTTTTAAGAGTCAAAGGAGATTGGAGGGCACCTAGCCAACCCATCCAAAACCCATCTGATGAAAATTATGAGAAAGACGTTTTGTTAAAAATATTTCAAAGTTCGGACAAGAAAAACTTCGGTGTCAATACAACCTCCCAGGGCCCGGGGGAAGGCGTTCTAAGTTATGCCCTAAAGGTATGTATGGTTCTTATGAAAGGGATGCTCGTATAAACTTCGTAGAGAGCTCATTTGATTGGAAATTGAAAGTTCTAGTTCACTTTTTAGGCGTGAAAAGATATTGGAGGGTAACCAGCCCCCCCCCATGCCCTTTTCTCCCAAGTGCATCCGATAAAAATTTTGAGATACCTATTTTGCTAAAAATAGTTCAAAGATAAATAAAAGTTCAAATAGGGATAAAATCCTTTTAATAGACAGTGTTTTTTATAACAGTGATAGAAATTCAAAAAAATACCAGATATTTCGGTCACTATACAGTGACCGTCTTCAGTAGTAAAACGTCATTCAGTTTTACTACTGATGGACGGTCACTGTATATGTGACCGAAATATCTGGTATTTTGTGAATTTCATATCACTGTTATAAAAAACACTGTCTATTAAAAGGATTTTATCCGTATTTGAACTTTTATTTATCGTCATGGAAAGGCAGTGTGGTCTCCGAAATTATATAGTTCAAAGATTATATAACAAAAACTCGGGGTCGACACAACCCCCCAGGGCCTGTGGGCAGTCGTTGTAAGTTATGCCCTGGGGGCACCTATGGTTCTTATCGAAAGTTTGCTCGTTATAAACTTCAAAAAGGCTCATTTTATTGGAAATTGAAAGTTCTAGGTCACTTTTTAAGAATCGAAAGGGATTGGAGGGCACCCCCCTCCTGCACGCCATTTTTTCCTCAAACCCATAAGAACTTTGAACATCCGATAAGAACTTTGAGATAGCCATTTTTTAAAATAGTTCAAAGACCATGTAACGAAAATTCAGGGGTCAACACAGCCCCCGAGGGCTAGAGGGCAGGCGTTGTGAGTTATGCTCATTTAATTGGAAATTGAAAGTTCTGGTTTTTGAGAGTCAAAAGAGTTGGCTTCTTTTTGAGAGTCAACAGAGATTGGCGGGCAGCTAGCCCCCTCCCCCAGCGCCCCTTTTCCCCAAAGCATCCGATAAAAATTTGAGATAGCCATTAAGTTAAAAATGATTCAAAAGTCTGATAACAAAAACTCAGGTGGCGACACAGCCCCCCAGGGCCTGGGGGCAGGCTTTGCACGTTATGCCCTGGATAATATACGGTTCTTATGAAAGGATGCTCGTATAAGCATTAGAAAGGGCTAATTTGATTGGAAATTGAAAGTTCGAGCTCACTTTTTAATAATCAAAAGAGATCAGAAGGCAAATACCCCCCCCCTCCCGCCCCCCCTCCCACACGACACAGCTCCCCCCCTCCTCTCACACGCCTTCTTTTCCAAACCATCTGATGAAAATTTTGAGATAAATATTTCGTTAAAAATAGTTCAAGTGTTGGATAAGAAAAAACTTCGGTGTCAATACAACCCCTCAGGGCCGGGGGAAGGCATTCTAAGTTATGCCTTAAAGGCATGTGTGGTTCTCGTGAAAGGGATGCTCGTATAAATTTCAAAGAGGGCACATTTGATCGGAAATTGAAAGTTCTAGTTCACTTTTTAAGATTCAGGGGATTTAAGGGCAACTAGCCCCCCCCCCTGCGTCCTTTTTCCCCAAACCCATCCGCTACAAATTTTGAGATAGCCAGTTTTTTTGAAAATTGTTCAAGAATTAAATAACAAAAACTCCGATGTCAATACAAATCCCCAGCGCCCGAGTGGTAGGCGTTGTAATGGCTGTCTTGGAGGCGTATATGTTTCTTATGAAAGGGATGCTCATATAAACTTCAGAGAGGGCTAATTTGATTGGAAATTGAAAGTTCTAGTTTACTTTTTAGGAGTCGAAATATATTCAAGGGCATCTAGCCCCCCCTCCACATACCCTGTTTTCCTCAAGCCCATCCGATAAACTTTTAAAATAGCTATTCATTAAAAATAGTTCAAAGGTGTGATAAGAAAAACCCCTGTGTCGACGCAACCCCCCAGGGCCCAGAAGCAGGCGTTGTAAGTAATGCTCTGGGGGTGTATATGGTTCATAAACTTCATATTGAGCTCATTTTATTGGAAATTGAAAGTTGTAATTCACTTTTTAAGAGTCAAAAGTGATCGGAGGGCAGCTAGCCTCCCCCTACACTCCATTTATTTTTTTCCCGGAAGCACTTCATACAGAAGGGGTCGTCGTAATAAACTTCAAAGGGGGCTTATTCGATTGGAAATCGAGAGTGCTAGTGTCCTTTTTAAGAGTCAAAAGTTATTGGAGGGCAACTAACCCCCCTCCCCTCAAGCACTTTTCTCCCAAATACATATGATAAAATTGAGGTAGCCATTTTTTTTAAAATAGTTCAAAGATCATGTAACAAAAACTCCTTTACGTATGGCCATTTCGTCAAAAATAGATCAAAGGTCAGATAAGAAAAATTCCTGTGTTGACGCAACCCCCCAGGGCCGGGGTAGGCGTTTTTAAGTATTTTTCTGGGGGCATATATAGTTCTTACGGAAGGTATGCTCGTATAAACTTCGGAGAGGGCTCATATGATTAGAAATTTAAAGTTCTCGTTCACTAATTTAGAGTCAAAAGAGATTGGAGGGTAACTAGCCCCCCCCTCTTCACGCCACATTCTCCTCAAACTCGTCCGATAAGAACTTTGAGAGGGCCATTTTCTTCAAAATATTTCAAATATCACATAACAAAAACTCCAGGGTCAACACAATCCTTCAGGGCCCGAGGTAGGCGTTATAAATTATGTCTGTGTGCATATACAGCTGTTGTGGAAGGGATGCTCGTATGAACTTCAGAGAGGGCTCATTTGATTGGAAATTGAAAGTTCTAGTTTAGTTTTTAAGATTCAAAAGAAATCAGAGGGCAACTATCCCCACACACCCCTTTTCCCCCAAATGCATCCAATAAAAATTTTGAGATAGCTATTCTGTTAAAAAAAGTTCAAATGTCAGATAAAAAAAAAACTCCGGTGTCGACACAGCCCCCCAGAGCCCTGGGGCAGGCGTTGCAAGTTATACCCTGGGGGCATTTATGGTTCTTATGGAAGGGATGCTCGTGTAAATTTCAGAGAGGGCTGATTTGAATTGAAATTTCTAGTTCAATTTTTAAGAATCAAAAGCGATCGGAGGGTCTCTAGCACCCAAGCTCTTTTTCCCAAAACCTATCCGATACAAATTTTGAGACGGCCATTTTTTTTAAATAATTCACCGGTTTCGAAACAATCCCTCTGGGCCCGGGGGGCAGGCATTGTAAGCTATATCCTAGGAACATATGTGGTTCCTATGAAAGGGATGCTCGTACAAACTTCAGAGACGGCTCATTTGAATTGAAATTTAAAGTGCTAGTTCATGTTCTCAGAGTAAAAAGAAGATTGTAGGGCAATTATCCCTTCCCACCTTCCACTTCTTTGGGTTTATCGGATGGATAGACCCATCCTATAAAAATTTGAGGTGACCATTTTGTTAAAAATAGTTCAAACATCAGATATTAAAACTCTGGGGTCGACACAACCCCTCCAGGGCCCAGGGGACATGCGTTGTAGGTTATACTCTGGGGGTTTACATAGCTCTTATAAAAGGGATTCTCGTATAAACTTCAGAGAGGGCTCATTTGATTGAAAATAGAAAATAGATTGAAAATAGTTCACTTTTAAAGAGTCAAAAGAGACCGAAGGGCAGTTAGCCCCCCCCCACACCCTTTTTTCCCCAAACCCATCCGATAAATTTTGAGATAGCCATTTTGTTAAAAATAGTTCAAACATCAGATAATAAAACTCCGAGGTTGACACAAACCCATTTTTACACTTTGATATTGTTACTTCGATACCAGTTTTGATACTCTGATGAACATTTGATTTTTTTTTTAAAGTTTGATTTAGAAATAAGGAATTTTTAAGAACATGAAACTTTTTGCAATCACAAACGAACAAAAATTAATTAAAAAAAGAACTTTCCGAAAAAATGAGTTGTTCAAAGAAAAGTAAAGCCCATTTTAAACTTAAGCTCAGCAGATACAAATACCTGTTAAAATTCAAACTCGAAACGGCCAGAAATTACTATTAAAGAATAAATGGAACCCAAAACGAACAGAAATTAAATAAACAATCATAGCAAAAAACATACAACAAGTAATAATATTAATGAATAAATAGATCTAAAAGCACAGTAATGCTTAGATTGGATATGAAAATCAAGCTTAAAACGAAAAAAAATAATTGGTATTGAAGCATAAATGAAACTTGAAACGAACAGAAATTAAATAAACAATCTATGCAAACAAAACATACATTAGATATTAATGCAAGATGAATAAATAAATCTTAAAATGACTGAAAGTTAAATTGAATAGGCAAATTAAGCTTGAAACGAACAAAAATCACTACAAACAAAAGTTTGGGTTTCGCCTCCTTCTCTTACTGTAAAGGTCTGAAACCTACTGCGTCATTGGCGCTTTACTGAAAACTATAAGCTCCTGGACAGTCTTGGAAAGTATAAACAACATCAAATTCAATATTTGAAATATAATGATATTAATTGCTGAAAGATCCATGAGTTCAAGAATTTCTTTAACTGTAATTTTATTTTATTTTCAATGCTGCAAGAACTGGAAAGAAAATATTTGTAATATAATTCGCTTTGAATGAAGCGCCAATGACGCAGTAGGCTTTTGGTTTTTACAGTTAAGGAAGGGGGAAGAATCCAAACTCTTGCTTGTAGTGAAACTATGCTCTTCTTGAACAATTTTAGAGAGAACTAATAAATTAAAATGAATATTTGATGTATAATGATATTAATTGCTGAAACCTCATCGGTTCAAAATTTTACTATAATTTTAATGTTTATTTTCAATATTAAGTACAAAAGAAAATATTTGTAATAAAATTGGTTTTCAGTAAAGTGCCAATGACGCAGTAGGTTTTAGACTTTTACAGTGATAGATGGAGGCGACAATCAAACTCTTGCTTGTAGTGATTTTTGTTTGTTTCAAGCTTGATTTGCATATTCAATTTAAGTTTCACTCGTTTTAACATTTATTTATTAATTTACATTAATATCTATTGTATGTTTGTTTGCATTGATTGTTTGTCTAATTCTGTTCGTCTTATGTTTTATTTATGTTTCAATAGCAAAACATTTTTTTTCGTTTTAAGCTTGATTTTCACATTCAATCTAAGCATTACTCGCTTTAAGATCTATTTGTTCATTTATACATACGTACGCGTATTTAAAAACCAGTGGTCATATACACAAAAACGAATAAATAAAATCTACTCAGAAAACGGTCTATCCCATCCCCAAACTCCCTACAGAGGGGGCAGGCACGCCTACTTCCAGAGCCATCCTCATCATAAGACTCCCAGTAGCCTTTACGCAGTGGTGTGGCAATTTGCCCGCGCCTGCAACCAATACTTAAGGGCTCTCCACGGTAGGTTCAGCTTCAAATAAAACTCCTCCCCATACACATATTTAATCTGTCTATAAAAATACAGGCTACTAGACTTTTCTAGACCCCATATATTATTATTACTTGTTTACTCTTTATATTATTATTATATAATAATGTTATTATCATTACTCTTTATATTATACTTGTTGTATGTTTTTGGCTATCATTGTTTATTTAATTTCTGTTCGTTTTTGGGTTTCATTTATTCTTTAATAGTAATGAAATAAGAAAAACAAGTTTTTTTTAACTGAAAGTAAGGAGCGACATTAAAACTTAAAACGAACAGAAATTATTTCGTATGTGAAAAGGGCAGTCACCTCCTCAACGCCTCAACGCCTTTATGCTAAAGTTTTCAATTGTTTTAAAAAATAAAGTTGTGTGACAGTCAAACTTTAGCGTAAAGAGTGAGGCTTGAGGAGGGGACAGCCCCTTTCATATACGGAATAATTTCTGTTCGTTTTAAGTTTTAATATCGCTCCTTACTTTTGGTTAAAAAAACTTTTTTTTTATTTAATTTCTGAACGTTTTTGAATTAATGCAGCTTTGATTTTGGCTCACCGTACATGAATAATTAGAATCGAATTTGCATATTAATTTTATTGTTTTGGCTAAATGACTTTCTCGAATTTTTTTATAACGTAAATTATGAATCAACTTACGTAACGAACTTCTATATTTGTATGTTTTTAATACGTATATTAGGGAGTTTACCCCTAGTCAATACCTCGTTCTTTACGCTAAAGTTCAAAATTTTGTTCGAATCACAAATCCCTGAACCACAAAGGCTGGTTAATTAGAATAGATAGCGCTTTTGAAAGTACTAACTAAAACTTTAGCGTAAAGGGCGAGGTATTGACTAGGGGGCAAACCCCTTCATATACGTAATAATTTCTGTTTTTTTTTTAAGTTTTAACGTTGCTCCTTACTTTTAGTTGATAAAACTTGTCTTTGTATTTAATTTCTGATCGTTTTTTGAATAATGCTAGGAAATCCAGCGCCCCCTTCATAAAAATGTCCCTTCTTTCACGGAAACATCCTCCATGGAAAGGTCCTCTCCCGACTCCCCTCACCAGAAACAAATTCCTCCTGAAACCTCTGTATACTTCCCATTTACCAGCACTATATGTAAACAATGGGGCACAGTTCATAAATTGCAGCCCTTCTCCTGGGAACTCTGGGGGATTAAGTCATCCTCAAAGACATATTCATTAGATTTTCGACAATTCTGAACAAAATGGCTATCTTAAAATTTTGATTGGGTGACTTCAGGAAAAAATGAGCGTAGGAGGGGGCCAAGTTGCCCTCCAATTTTTTGGTCACTTAAAAATGGCACTAGAACTTTTAATTTCCGTTCAGATGAGCCCTCTCACGATATTCTAGGACTACTGGATCGATACGATCACCCCTGGAAGAATAATAATAAAAAAAACTAATAAACACGCATCCGTGATCTTTCTTCTGGCAAAAATACAAAATTTCACATTTTTCCAGATAGGAGCTTGAAAATTCTATAGTAGGGTTCTCTTATACGATGAATCTGATGATGTGATTTTGATTAAAGTTCTATGACTTTTAGGGGCTGTTTCCCTCTTTTTCGAAAATAAGGCAAATTTTGGTAATAAGGCAATATGGGTGAGACTAAACTTAATGAAACTTATATATTTGAAATCAGCATAAAAATTTGATTCTATTGATGTATCTATTGGTATCGAAATTAAGGTTTTTAGAGTTTTGGTTACTATTCAGCCGGGGGCGCTCCTTACTTACAGTTCGTTACCGCGAACTGCTTGATTTCTGGCCGTTTGAGTTTGAGTTTTAACGGGTATTTGCATCTGCTGGGCTTAAGCTTAAAACGGGCTTTATTTTCTTTGAAAAACTTATTTTCGGAAAGTTTTTTTTTTTTAATTAATACCACAGTATATAAATAATATACAGTATGATCGTTCCCTATTTCACCCATTATAAAAACCCGGACCGAGGTGCGATTGCTCTGGAGAATGTAAAAACATAAGCGACATGAGATCTTTTCACGGGTAGAAACAAGTCAGATTTCTCTTGAACGCGAAAACTTGGCCTCAACTAGACCCCGGCGCCACGCTGGCAGATAGACCGAACGCCTCCGACGAGAGGCCCGGCTGAACCCCGCCGAAGCGTAATAACGCCGCCACAGGTAGAGGCGGTGGCGTTTGGTCGACTTTAAATTAATTTTGCGGAAATTCTTTATTGTGTCAAATGCAAAGTCGGAGCTTTTCCTTCTCGTGTGGTTTAGTATTTCGATTTTTCCTGATTTGAAATCAAGCAAGGCTTTCACTATCCTCGAATTTTCGGGTAATTCCCCGAAAATCTATGTGTCACCCCGAAAAAAATTTACTTTCCCGAATCCCTGAAAATGACGCAATCACGGTGCCACCCTAGCGATTTATCACCAGTGACTTCCCTGCCAAATATTACTTTTGGAAACCATAACTCTACACTGCTCTCTTGTTCATTATTTTTGTCTCTTTTGTTACTTTGCATAAAAAACCATATAGATGCAACAAGTCTCGAGTTGGTTTCAAAGACATTTCGAGAAAGTTTCTGCCAAAATACATGTTCCAGGATAATTAGACAGCTAATGGTAGATCAAATGAGAGGAACTGTTTGTATGCGCCTTTCAAACTTTCATACACACTGAAACTAGCCCTTATCTTGGCTCTCTGCCAAAACTTGCAATTAGCCTTTTTCAATTCACGCACGAACTATAATCCGAGAAAATAAATATCACGACGTGAAAATGAAAAAAAAATGATAAACCACCACATCTATTCCACCAGTTATTAGAAGAAAAAAAAAGATCCTCTACCAAATTTCAAATGAAATTTCTATGGCCCAAAAAAAGAGCATAAACGAGGAAAAATTAAATGAAAATTGAAGGAAATTAAAAGGAAAATAAAATAAACGGAAATTAAAGGGAACATTTTTCCTTACTAATAAAAAAAATAATAAGAAAAAGTTTTGATGCTCCGTGGCACAATATTACTATTTAAAACAACATACTATTGTGTAAACTAATAGATAATCTGTGCTTAAACTGTTAGGTTGTCCCTTTGTGGTAGACAATTGTGAGGCAAACTTCAAATATTCCAGCCACTTCGTGGATACCAGTAGTAATAGTGTATAAGGTTTCACCAGTGATTGCGTAATATGTCTTGCCTCTCGCCTGAGGCATGAATATACAGTGCAGTCTAACCGGTACATTGACTTACCAAGGACAGTGATATAAAGGTTTCACCAGTGATTGCGTAATATGTCTTACCTCTCGTCTGAGGCATGAATATACAGTGCAGTCTTACCGGTACATTGACTTACCAAGGACAGTGATATAAAGGTTTCACCAGTGCTTGCGTAATATCCAGGTTCACGACAGATGGTAAAATGCGAACAGGTTTCAATTGCAGGTGGAATTACACAAAAATATACAGTGCAGTTTTACCGGTACATGATTTACCAAGGACAGTGACATATTACTACGAAGGATACATGAGTTACCAGACGGGTTTCTGAGGCAACACCTATTTTTTGGACAATTGCCTTAAGTCGAGAGTAGTTTGTTAGGAATGTGTCGCTGCTAATTAAAAAATCAGATGCTACACTCAGAATTGTTTGATTGACATATGCTGTTAAAAAATTTTGCGTAAAAGCTAACTCTATTTGCAAAAAGGGTAAGGGATTCGCGAATTGGACTGTATGAACGATCTTATTTGAATAATAGGGAAAAAAAACAGAGCTAATTAACATTTGCGAATTGGATCATATGAAGGTGGAGAAAAAGGGTTAAACCGATTAGCAGTTAAGGTAACTCCGAAGGGCTTGTTAACGCAGGCAATTTGTTATAAATTTGAGACAACATCAATCTATGAAAATGGTTAACGATGATAGAATGATATTGTGAGTTGACCTTGCTTTACCTCCCGATATGTTCTGTATAATACACAAGTGGTGTTTGAACAGTGTTGTCAATTTAAAATAGGGTCTAACGTTATAGTATACTAAAAAAGTTGATACTAAGAGAGATGTAGATGGCAAGAAAAGAATTGTAATAATGAAATTCAGAACAAGCCTTAGAAATCCTTGCAAATCAAGTAGTAAGGTGTATGTGAGTACGAATCGTCAAGGATCATAAGCACCAACGACCCTAACCACCAGAGACCTCAGCCCCTATCCCCAAACTCAAAGGAGGCCCCCTCCCCTCTAACTTTTTGCCCCCCCCCATTTTTTGTAGTTTTTTTTAAGTTTTTTTTTTAACTTTTTTTTATTATTTTTTTTAACATGATATAATTTTTCAACTTTTTTTTAGATCTCTTGGAATGACATGTAACATACTTAAAAATAAAAAAAAATCACATTTAATACTTTCCAAATTCAAAATGAGAATGATATAGAAATGTTAGACGCAACTTTTACTATTAGAAAAATATTGTTTGTAGTAGCACTTTTTTTATTGGACTAAATTTTTCTTTGGACTTCGAAATTATTCAACTTTTTTTCACGCATCTTAAAATGACATGAAATATGCTTATGGGTCTAAAAATTGTACTCTATGCTTGCTAAGAGACACGATGCGGCTTTCCAAATGGTACTCTATGTCCGTTTATCGATACTACCTAGTTTATTTGATGTATTAAATCAGTATTTTTTACACATTGGAACAATAAACACAACTCAAATGTCTAAGAAGTGAAGATGAAGCATTTTAGGAAAGTATGCTCACATGATAGTGTTATTGTAGCATTGAATGCTGACAAGGAGAAGTATTTAAACTATGAAATAAGTACAAGTGGTAGCACTATCGGAAAGGTATGCTTGCATTGTCATGACAGTAAGGAATTAAATTTCTTTGGAGTACCAAAAAAATTCAACTCTTATGATGGTGGATATGCGAGACAGAGATCTCCGGAGATGATTGCACTCAAAGAGAATGCCAACATAAAAATAATACTTGATGAAGAGGGGCATCTTCTTGCTAGTGCTTGTGGTAACATGTTACTCAGTGTTAAACCATATCGTCAGCTTTCGGATATTAGCATTCAAATGAAAGCAAAGACGAAAAGAAAGGCCTACTCTTCTACTAATATCATAAACCATATCTTGTCTACGGGCCGGAACTGTTACCTGTGTAAAAATAGTGTGATAATAGACAGTGAAATTGACAGAAAAATAAAAAGGGCATTTGCAGAAAATATCACTAAGGAATATAAAGATGAATCGATGAAAAACAAAAGTACCAGTAAACGTTACTGCCATTGATCAAACAGTCAATGAACCAAATTATACCAAAGACGAAAAGCATATTGACCCTGTCGATGACACACCTGTAAAAATTGTGTATGACTCAAAACGGAATAATGATTATTCTACTGATTACGAACTAAGAGAAGACAATAGCTATAGTATCGAGAGAGAAAATGGTGAACCATTTTATGAAACAGATTCAAAATGTCCAAAGTTGATCATTGATATTAATAATGTATAATAATGTATCTACTATATTTATATTAATATCATATATGTCATTATTTCATTAGAAATATGTTATCTATTACTTTGTTATATTCCCATTATTTCTAGGGTAAGCTAAGACAGACATTGAGAGAAACAAACACCTGACCAAACACAAAAGAAAAAGAGTGAAAGACACAAAAACACATATAAATATATGGATTCTGACATACAAACCAACAACGAAAGGCATTGAGACAGGAAAACATCCGCCCAGACACATAAGCAGAGGAAGTGAGAGAGACAAAAAACACATATAAATGTAAGGATTCTGACATACAAACCAATATAGACAGGCATTGAGATAGGCAAACACCCGCCAAGGCACATAAGCAGAGGAAGTAAGAGAGACAAAACACATATAAATATATGGATTCTGACATACAAACCAACAACGAAAGGCATTGAGACAGGAAAACATCCGCCCGCACACAGAAGCGGAGGAAGTGAGAGAGACAAAAACACATATAAAGGTAAGGATTCTGACATACAAACTGATAAAGACATGCACTGGGAGAAGAAATCATCCGCCCAGACACATAGGCAAGGAGAGTGGGAGAGATAAAAACACATGCAAATATAATGATTCAGGCATACAAACCGATAGAGACAGGCATTGAGATAGGCAAACACCCGCCCAGACACATAAGCAGAGGAAGTGAGGGAGACAAAAACACACATAAATATATGGATTCCGACATACAAACCAACAACGACAGGCATTAAGATAGGCAAACATTCGCCCAGACACATAAGCAGAGGAAGTGAGAAAGACAAAAACACATATAAGTGTAAGGATTCTGACATACAAACTGACAAAGACATGCACTGGGATGAGAAAACATCCGCCCAGACACATAAGTAAAGGAAGTAAGAGAGACAAAAACACATATAAATAAATGGATTCTGACATACAAACCAACAAAGACAGGCATTGAGATAGGCAAACATCCGCCCAGACACATAAGCAGAGGAAGTGAGAGAGACAAAAACACATATAAATGTAAGGATTCTGTCATACAAACTGACAAAGACATGCACTGGGAGAAGAAAACATCCGCCAAAACACATAGGCAAGGAGAGTGGGAGAGATAAAAACACATGCAAATATATTGATTCAGGCATACAAACCGACAGAGACATGCATTGAGATAGGCAAACACAGAGTGAGAGAGACAAAAACACATGCAAATATATAGATTCAGACATACAAAGCAACAATCCCAGCCAATGAGATAGGCAAACACCCGCCTAGATACATAAGCAGAGGAAGTGAGAGAGACAAAAACACATATAAATACATGGATTCTGACATGCAAACCAACAATGACAGGCATTGAGATAGGCAAACACCCTCCCAGACACATAAGCAGAGGAAGTGAGAGAGAGAGAAAAATACATATAAATATATGAATTCTGACATACAAACCGACAAAGACAGGCACTGAGATAAGCAAACATCCGCCCTGACACAAAGGTCCAGAGAGTGAGAGAGACAAAAACACATGCAAATATATAGATTCAGGCATACAAACCAACAATGACAGGCATTGAGATAGGTAAACACCCGTCCAGACATATAAGCAAAGAGAGTGAGAGAGTCAAAAAACACATATAAATATATGGATTCTGACATACAAACCGACAAAGACTGGCACTGGCAGAAGCAAACATCCACCCTGACACATAGGCAAAGATAGTGGGAGAGATAAAAACACACGCAAATATATTGATTCAGACATAAAAACCAACAATGACAGGCATTGATATGACTATGCATTATTTCGTTGAATTTAGGTTAGATCAATTATAGATGGCAGCACACCCGCTCAGACACACAGCCATAGTGAGAGAGATATTCAAAAAGTTGGGTTGATCTAGGTTCACTTAGAGTGTGAGTTTTTGTCTCTCTCACTTCCTCCGCTTATGTGTCTGGGTGGATGTTTGCCTATCTCAATGCCTGTCATTGTTGCTTTGTATGTCAGAATCCATATATTTATAGGTGTCAGCGCCATTCCGTCGTGGTATGGTTCATATTTTCAACACCTGGTGTCTGGACTATCGTGTAATCTACCAAGCATACAACTACCCCAAATCAGTATGAATAAATAAATGAAACCCAAAACAAACAAAAATTAAATAAATATTAGAGTCAAACTCAAAACGAGCATACATTAATGTTAGTAGGGTTCAAAAGCCCTATGCTTTCTAAAAGCTAGAATACAATTTGTACTATACTAAAAAAAAATTCAAATGAGATTACTGAAAATAAATGTGCATTTCAATTTAATATACATATGCTGATGTTTATTCACTAGAATCTAATTAATTTTTGATTTCTTAAAGTTAAAAAAGTGAAAATATTTCAAAGAATTGTTTTCAGTAAAGTGCCAATGAGGCAGTAGGTTTAGGCTTCTGCAGTGAGACGATACCCAAACTCTTGTTTGTAGTTATTTTTATTCGATTCAAACTTTATTTGCATATTCAATTCAGTTTCACTCGTTTTAAGATTTATTTATTCATTTACATTAATATATATTGTATGTTTGTTCGCATTGATTGTTTTTTTAGTTTCTGTTCGTTTTAAGTTTTATTTATACTTTAATAGCAAAAAATTGGTTTTCGTTTTAAGCTTCATTTTCATATTCAATCTAAGCATTACTCGCTTTAAGATCTATTTATTCATTTATATTATTACTTGTTGTATGTTTTTTGCTATGATGTTTATTTAATTTCGGTTCGTTTCGGGTTTCATTTATTCTTTAATAGTAATTTCTGGTCGTTTTGAGTTTGAATTTTAAGAGGTATTTGTATCTCCTGAGCTTAAGTTTAAAATGGCCTTTACTTTTCTTTGAAAAACTTATTTTTCAGAGTTTTTTTTTAATTAATATGAATAAATGTTCAAGAACTAGGTCAGTAGATTGTAACGTTTTTAACCGATATAAAAATGTTTTGAAAGAATGCTCACGTAATTAACATCGGTCACTGAATTAATTTAAGATCCTACCGAGTTTCGAGTTCATAAAATCCAGAAAAGGTGTTATCAGTGATGCCAGGTGCCTGACTTTAGATAGCGCATCAAGGGAAGAAAAAATGCGCCATCGGCCCATTTTTGCTATATATTTTTTGACTGAAGTTGGAAATTCAGGGTAAATTAGATCTTGCAGGGATGAGTGAAAAAAATAATAAAAACAAAAAAATTCAGAGACAATAGAGTGTGAATTTGCTTTTCAGAATACTCAAACGCAAAATTGGTAGGATTCAGTCTCATTGACAGATTTTGGCACCCTTTTTCTTTGAAAAACTTATTTTGGCACCCTTTTCTTTGAAAAACTTATTTTTCGGAAAGTTTTTTTAATTAATATGAGGAAAAAGTTTGTTTCACCTTACAACGAAGCTATTAGAAGCGATCCCATAACTTAAGCACGGTCCCCATCCTACTGCTTCGAATATGTAATAACTATTTAAAAAGGGACCAATTAAGTTTTTCCTCTGAAATTATTTATCATAACCAATGCCACGCCCTCTTGCAAATCAAAAATATTATTGTAGAAAAATATGTCATTAATTTGACCAGAAAAGGCATCTTTTTTTGAAACCATTTTGCTTGGTTAATAAGAAAATTAGCTTTATCTGACTATGTAATTGAGTAATACAGGTGTGGTGACGCTTTCTAATTAAGTCAATTTAGGAGTTTAATAAAAACATTAAGACGCAAATACAAAAGTTTAGAAATACCACTTTATTAAAATAGGAACATATCCTGGCAGAAGTATGCTTAATAGAAAATTGAGAAATTACCACTTCCTTGCTATGTGCGTCAATGGGTTCCGATAAGGTGTGGTTGAGGACATGTGTAAAAGATATATTTTATGGAAGAGGCTGGCTGATACTAATTTTATGCTGGACTGACCTCTTGTCTGTTGATTTAGAAATACCTTGGAATATTGTCGGATTATTGTAAGTGTCTAAGTATCCTAATGTATTATATATTATTGTAGAGTTCCGATACTTGTGGTTTCCGTGGGACCAACCAGTCCCAGCAATGTACATATCTATTATCAATCCCTGTACTAATGTATGTTAACTGAATAAAAGTATTGTATTATAGCCAACCTCTCTACAATCTACATTAAGTCCCTCAAATATTCCCAGCTGGTACGCCTCATTAGTCAGGTCAGAGCCTAAGGCACGCTACAAAAGTTTAATTATCTAGGGCCATAATTTATCTCCCCTGTAAAGGGAGAAATAAGGCAACAACCACAACATCACTTTATAACCTTAGAACCACTTTACCACAGCTGGTGCCGGTTTCAAAAACTGGGTCGAAAGGGCCAGACAAAAATTTAAGATTGAAATAAAATGGCTTTGCCAGATGAAAAAATGGCTTCCCTATTCACGGTATTGAAATTGCCAAAATTATACCAGAATACGCGGGAATTTCCAGATGTAGATGAGTTTATCGAAAAATTGAAAATTTTTGAGGAACTAACTGAGTCTTTTGACGATAAGGTCAAAGAGCAATGTGTCGCAGCTAGATTAAAGGGAAGCGCCCTTAAACACTTTAAGGCGATTAAGAAAAAGAGCCCAAGGACATTAGTACTCTAATTGAATCTTTTAAAACAAGGTTTATAGAAACGAGTATCTCAGAGAGGCTAAGAACAGAGGTAGTGATATTCAATACCTCAACTAGTACCAGGGAATATGCAGACAATATTTGTCGATCTGTATGCTTACAGTTAGAGAAGGGCGGAAATGACGAGACTGTACAGAAAGTACAATTACATACTTTTACGCAAGGGTTACCAAAAAAGCTACCAAGGCTAATATTATCACGAAACCTGAAAATCTAGAGCAGGCTATAATCCTAGGAGAAGCAGAGGTAAAAATTGACGAGGCCATGAAAAAGTTTGATCAGATGTCAGTAAATAACAGAGGAGCCCAAGAAAGTATTAAATATGAAAGGGGACAGAAGCGGAACCAGCTTTAAGGAGCCAAATCGTGAACCAAAAGGGCGCAACGGAAGCCGAGGGTCGCCATCTAGGGAAGTAGCTGACAGATTCTATTACCTTGAGTCGTTAGAAGCTAATAAATATAGAAAGTAAAAGACAATACTGGAGATTATGCATAGATTTTAGAGCGCTGAATGCAGTCCACGGTAAAAAGATGTTTTGAAATTACAACGAATTGATGCGATATTAGATTCGCTGGGAGATTCAAAATACTACATTAGTTTTGACCTAATAGCAGGATATTGACAAATAGCCTTAGATGCAGAAACAAAGCACAAGGCAACAGTAATCTTAGATGATGGAAGAACGTTTACATTCGAACGTATGCCTTTTGTTAACTGAAAACCTGGAAGACCATTTAGTTGGACTTAGAAAAATACTGGAAAAATTTGAAAAAGCAAATTTGAAAAAGTTGAAAATAGTAGTAACAAAACTATTTTTTCTTGGACATCTGATAAACCAAGGTACTATTTCGCCGAATCCAGAGAAATTTACGGTCATAGAAAAACTACAGCCACCGAAAGACAAAAAAAGCTGCAAATCAGTTTGTGGTTTGTTAAGTTATTTCCGACGATATATTAAAAACAGATGCTTCGGAGCACGGAATTGATGCCGTATTATTCAATAGAAATTCTGAAGGGGCAGAATCAATAGTCCAAGACGCCAGCAGGTCACTGACAGATGCAGAAAGAAAATAATTAACGGTTGAAAGAGAATTGCTAGCAGTTGTAGTTTTTACAGAATAATTTCGGCAATTTTTGCTTGGAAAAAAAAATTCATTTGCGCGTAGATAAAAAATCACTAATTTGGCTACATACGATGCAAAATACTTCAGCCATGGCTGACAAGATGGATACTACGTCTGCAAGCATATTCATATACCCCAATATATATAAAGGGACGTACAAAAACTTTGCCAGACTCTTTGTCAAGAATTCCAGATACGGAAGGAGCTTTGATAGCAACCGTCCAAGACGATCTGGGCGGGGTGGAAATACTGTCTAACGGATATATTTCGAATCATCAAGATATAAATGATTTTTTTTCAGCCATGAAATCCTTCTTATTAAGAGGAACAGAACTACCGAAACACTTCAAGCATTTTTTGAAGGACTTAGATAATTTGATCTGGATTGAAAGTAAAAATCTTTTGATAAGATTTTATAGAGCACCAGAAGAATATAGAAAAATGTCTTAAACATTATTCCAGTAATTCCAAAATCGCTGGAAGGAGAAAATCTACAGATGGCACACGCAACTAGTGGCTATCACATTGGAGAAGCGAAAACTATTGGAAGAATAATCGCTGGAAGGAGAATTCTGCAGATGGCACACGCAACTAGTGGCTGTCCAGTTGGAGAAGCGAAAACTATTGGAAGAATAACAGGAAATTTTTATTTACCAAAAATGTACTCAATAGTAAAAACTTTCATACGAGGCTGTCAAGAGTGCACCAAACAGAAGTCGCCACCAAAGACCCCTAGGGCCAATTAGGTCAATACCCCACCCCTTCAGGGGTAGGAGAATTAATGTCTAAAGATATTTGGGGGCGGGAGGATTTTACCAGTTTCCAGGAAAGGAAATCGGTGTGTACTAACCATAGTGACCATTTCAACTATATTTTTACGCTTTCCCAATTAAAGACGAAAAGGCAAAAACCATTGCGAAAGTTTTAGTCAAACAGCTATTTTTGCAACACGGGATTTTCCCTACAATTTTACTTAGTGACAATGGGCTATGTTTTAGAGCCAAAACTATTAGACGAAATTAGGAATATTTGGGTATAACGCGATGGTTTGCCTCATCTTACATGGTGCCAGCTAATGGAAAAGTTGAACACAAACATAGAGAATCAGCTTACATGCTGGGGATACACGCAAGGGAGGAACTGAGAATTGGGACGACCACATATCATTCATAGTTTTTGCAGTGAATACGGCTTTTTCTCGTTCTTTAAAAGAAACGGCATATTTTACAACATCTAAGATATCCGAGAATCTGTATGGATGAAATACAAAATGATAGAATATATTACAATCTTGCTGAATATAAACAAGAAATGGTTATGCCAATGAAAAAAGATATGGAACAGGTTAAAGCCAATTTGGAAGATGCGAAAACAGAACAAAAAGAAAAATATGCTAGAAAAAGCAAAAATAAGACTAATTATTGTTTAGAAGACACGGTCTATGTACACAAATCCAATCTAGAAGTGACAAACAACTTAAAGCCGAAATGGGACGGGCACTACAGAATTTAAAAATTCTACCAAATAACTTAACCTATGTTCTAAAACATCAGTATAATGAAAAGAAAGAAATGGTACACCATAATAGAATGAAAAAAAGGATTTTTCTCAAAATTATGGAAATGGGAGCCCATTTCTTCAGAAGAAAAAATAGATGAAACAATTTGACCAGTACATATCAGAAGGCCATATGAATTTATGACCTTTATCCACTTCTATGTAACTTTCCACTTCTTTCCACTTCTTTTCCGACCTTTTTCCAATTTTATGACCTTTTTCCACTTCCACTTCTCCCAACAACAGTTGGGAGAAGTGAAGAAATATTTAGCCCAGTCTTGGCCACAAACTTTCTAAAACAACAAGAAAAGAGAGAGATGTTCAATGCTCATCGGATACTGCCGATGAAAGCGATAGAGAAGAGTTTAAAAACAACCTACGGCTTAAGAGATAATAAGCCAGAGGTTAAGTCCAAGGAAAAAGAAAAATTGGAAGAAGCCCAAAAATTGTCTGAATTTCATACGCTAGACTCACCTACAGTCTTAACACAAAAATAGCTTTTGGAACAAACACCATCTACCAGACGCGAGCTAAAAGAATAGTGAAAGCGATATTACATCTACAGAAACAGATATAACTAAACCTGGGCCATCGTCGAGAAAAACCTGCTTACAAGAAAGATTATGGAGAAAAAAAAGAAACAAGAAGGACAGCAGGAAGTTCCTACTTCAGCAGCACAAGTGGCGAAATCACTAATGAAAAAGGCCAAACACCAAGAGGAACGGAGGCTAAAGACATTTGACGAAGCAACAAAACCACGCTTGAATTCGGAACTTTGTAAACCACATTATAGAGACCATGGAAAAACTTGTCAATATTATAAAGAGGAGAAACAAAATTTGGAATCCAAAATTGAGATCAGGAAACAGAAAAGGGGACAACTAGTGTTGCTCCCAGTCGTTTAGTATTTGAATAAAGTAAAGATAAACCGAGAAAAAAAAAGTTAAGAGCCTCAAAAGAAATAGCTTATCTACAAACTTCTAAATATTTATGTTAATAACGTCAAAGTTTTCTTCATAATATGTTTCCCAGTAAAAACTATTAACAAAGAAATTTTAACCACTCAAAGGACAGCCTAAAGATTTATTAAACGGTTCCCAGAAAAATAAATAACTCAGATATAAGTGACATCACAGCTTCCTTCAGTAATTTTGTCTTCGGGACAAAATAAAACTTCGCCAACAGTGTTTGGATAAGACTTGTCAAAAATTACGTTTCATAAAAGAAATTAATTATTGTCTTGTAACTTTTAATGGGTGTAGTGAAACAAATTGAATTATACATATTTAGAATCAGCATTAAAAAGCGATTCTTTTGATATATATATTGAAAAAATATTGGGGGGTTGTTAAAAAATGAAGGAGGGTAGACTACTGAAATAAGGTCATTGGAAGCTAGAAAATTTGGAGTGAGCTCAATCACTGCTGGTCCCTCGTTTTTAAGTACATGAAAAGCATCTACTGACCTTGACCCTCTGAGGTAGCATCCCAAATCGAATCTGAAAAAAAAATTTTGGACTAAAATTTAAAATAATAATAGGAAAGGCAGCGGGAGTTTACATTAAGTGGCCCCTACAATGTATAAGCTAGAAGTAATCTTATTATAATTAGTAATAGTCTAATATAATAATTTCTTATTAGTTTAACAGGTGAAAAGGAATAAAAAGTTTAAAGACAATAATTAAGCGCTATAAAGATTTAAGCGAAACTTAGAATAAGCTCAGAAAGCAAAAAAATGCTACGTAAAAGAAACGAAAAGCAATATAAAAATAACTTATAACCTAAAACTTACCAGGAGCTAAAAGCCAACGACAAAATCAATTAAAAATAAGCCAAAATTAACCTCATCGTCACAAGCAAACCACAGCAGTAAAGGTAATAATTTTAACTCTACGATTTTTTTTTATCTAAGAAAACGAACTGGCACAAGAGATACCTAGTTTAAACAACTGGTTGTCACCTGTGCCAACCCAAACACCCAAATCCCAGTCCGTTGAAACCTTACACAAACTAAACATATCCACTTTTTCTTTGAAAATAAAATATAACATTACACAACGAAAAAAATCTCGCAGTAATGAACAATAATTCATTCATATAATTTTCTCAGATTCAAGCTTATCAATAAACCACAGATAGTGAGCACCGCATTTAAAGTTATTTAGCCTTGTCAAGGGAATATTATCTCTTTTTCTTTGGCAAGTAAAATAAGATCGTAATAAAAGCTAGAATAAAATCTGCAACTAGTATGTCGTAAAAATTGCATTTTTATGAAGAAATGAGGGCTAGAAAATGTGGTGAAAAATTTAACTAAAAGTGCTCTAAAAATTAACTACTACTACTACTACTACTAACAACTCATCGCAGCACCAAGCCGCCTGAGGCCAACACAGCTACACACACTCCTCCTCCACCCCAATCTATTCAAAGCCTTCCTTTTTACACCTGCCCACGAAGTTCCCATTTCCTTTAAATCTTTCTTTATGACGTCCTCCCACCCCAGACGGGGACGACCTGCTTTCCGTTTAGCCCTAGATGGTTTGCCGAAAAGAACAATCTTTGGCAATCTGTCATCTTTCATCCGCGCAACATGCCCTAACCACCTCAACCTTTCTTTTATTATAGACCTAGAAAGCGGTATTGAACCACATTTTTCGTATAGTATATTGTTTGAAATACGGTCAGTCAGCCAGCTACCCAGAACAATCCTTAAGCAATTTCTCTGGAAAACATCTAGCAAATCTTCATCCGCTATTCGGAGCGTCCATGCTTCAGAGCCATATTTGACCACTGTCATCACTGTAGCTTCTAAGATTCTAATCTTGGTTTGCAGACTTATCTTCCTATTCTTCCAGACTTTTTTTAACAGTGAAAAAACACCCTGAGCCTTGGCTATTCTATTTTTAACATCTTCACTGCTCCCACCATCTTTACTAATAATACTACCAAGGTAAGTGAAGCTACCCACCTGATCAATCTTTTCATTACCCAACGTCACCTTTTCATCTTCACTTATTCCTAGCCTTAGTGACTTAGTCTTCCTAACATTAATTTTCAAACCAATACTAGCACCCTGAACTCGCAAAACCTCTAAAACTTCATTCATTTTGCTCACACTTTCATCTAGGATGCTTAAATCATCAGCATAATCCAAGTCTAGGAGACTTTTTCCTCCCCATTTGATTCCGGGTCTCCCATTGCCTTTCCTGTGCTCCTTAAAACAAAGTCCATCAAAATAATCCATATAAAGGGGGATAGAACTAAAAATCAACTGAAGAACACAAACACTTTTGGACGGAGAAATTAAAAAAAAAATAAAAAAAATACAGGTTGCGACAATAGACAACGCCCCCCTAAAATAAGGAGATAATGAATTTGACCATAGAATGGCAATCGGCATAAAAACTTGTAAAATTTATTGAATAAAACAGGAAACATATAATTATAGGCTTAGAGAAGACCCATTGTACTGAAAAAGCGGAAAAAGACTTGAAGAAAAAAAAACCTTAGGCTTCATGGAAGTAAATAATCAAAAAAAAGAAGACAAAAAGAAGGGTTCAAGTTGAAAATATAGCCAGACGAAATTGAAGGAAAAGAAATTGAATGGAGTCAGTTAAACTCTGTTATACGTGCATATTGAGCTGACCGAACGAGGCTAGTACGACATATTTTTATTAAATAAGTACAAAATAAGTAGCATTAATACTAAGGAGCCACCGTGACAGTCATGTAACTCTGGCCGAGATTAAATAGAAATAATGAAGATAGGCTCCAAGTAGAGAGAGGGAAAATTATGCTCTTTTATATGGAGTCATTTTTGAAAAAAAGGACTAGGATGGCATGAACAATTAAAAGAAGCACATTAATAGCCTAAAGGACATATGTTTAATTTGAAACTTAAGACAAGAACACTAAAAGTTGGAAAGTTAAAGTGAAAATAGCCATTATCACTTGTATATCCAAAAATGAATTACCGTGTGCCATGAAGGCAAGATATATTTTCTGTAGAAGGGCGTCTTTGTTTGACAACAGAATAGTCCAAGAGAAAACTGTGGCCACAAATCAAAAAGTGTGGCTATACTATAACAAATTAATTGATGTGTGCAGGCTCATAACAGTTCTTTCAGCATTAGCATTTAGGTAAGAGAACCTGGATATGTTCTATGGTGGTAACGGAAAAAACTTGTGGTGAGCAAATCTTCACAGTGCAGGTACGAGTCAATTGATAATGTCATAACAGGTAAAGAGGTGAACAGCTAAATTTTGATTTTATCAAGTCTAAGCTGTAAAAGGAGCCATGTCCCAAATGGAAAATTAAAGCCAAAAAAAGAGATTACAGGCAAAACGTTATAAAACTGTCTCAAGTACCTGAAATTCGAGAAGAATTAAAAACCTCATAAGTTTGAATAAACAAACAGACATAGAGTAAGCTAAAAACAGTCAATGACACAAGTTGAATCGAAATAGAACCAAAGTTGTGAAACAAAGATAAGAAAAAGAAGCGAAAAATAGATGTATACAGTCGTATATGGAAAATGTATATAGTGATAACAAATGTTATTGAGAAAAAAATATTTATAAAGGTATTTTGAAAACCTTTGATAAATATAGAATTGTTATCACATAAAATTGTTAATATGTAAATTTTAATAGCAAAGTCATGCTATACGAACTATTGCCAAGTCCTTATATAGAGGCTATTCACAGTTCTCAGTTATAGTGCATAAATCTATTGGTTGGAGTTGATTTTTTTTTGTAAATACTTAATTGCAGTAAAGTCTTATCAGATAAAAGTCTTGACGGCCCTTATTTAAAAGTTACACAAAGAACAAATATTGCAGTGACTAAATAAATTGTAAGATTACATAATTATTGTTTGTGTTTAAACAATTAAGTTATGTAGAAACACAACTTAAGTCATTTTAAATTATCAATGTAAATATAGTGAATTAATATGTTGAGTATTTTTTTTGCTTTTTGTATCATTCAAAAAATATTCTACGTTAATATTTTATAAGCAATTAACAAAACACTAATTGGAATTAATTCCTATGCCAGTCTATACCGTGTTTTATTTTTTAAATGTTCTAAGTTTTAACCAGTAGTTGAATGTCCTATCTAAGTTTTGTGACCTCACAATGCTCGTATAAGTTTATTACACAATGCTTGTGTATACACTATGTTTTTATTTTTATAAATAACTTTAAGTTTTAACTAGTGATTTAATGTTATATATAAGTTTTGACTTCGAGTCAACGTATAAATATTTTTATTGTGAAATAATCCGTTAAGTGATTAAAATCTATATTAAGTTTGAAAAGGATGATGAAACGAATTGCCAGCAAGAAACATAATGTTTCTATTTAAGCGGCATATTATGTTTAGAGTAAAAAGAGAGAAAAGTAATTAAAAGTAATTAACCTTCGCTTAAAAAAAAGGCAGTGATATATACCAAATTGAGTGTTTCTTTTTACTATGTATGTTATACTTTACGCTTTATGTGTATTCTAATGTGAATATTTATTTTAGATACAGTCTTAGTTTTTTTTTGGAAATCAAATTTTTTGTAGCTGCCTATCGGGTCCATTTTTTCAATCATTTTTTTTACATATTTTTCGAAAGTAGCAAATTTCAAAGCCAGTTCAATTGTATCCTGATACTAACAGCTCATACCATCAGAAACCAAACCATAACTGGTCAACTAATATTTTGGAAACTATATGCAGTATTACAGAACATTGCTACCAGTTCATCCTAAAGTGAGATAAAATCAGAACTAAAATATAGGCCTAAAAATGTGCTACGTCGCCTCAAAGGCATCATATTATTGAAATATATGAAAATGCTGTGTTGGAAAAATATGTGAAAATTTAAAAACTAAAATTGTTATGTATAATTTATCCAAGGCATTTCTAACCCCGGAAAATAAACGGTAAAGCAACCACACCACCCAGATAAATTAAATTATTAATGGGAGTTAAATTTAAACTCAAATAATTAATAAACGTTTCTAATGTAACTTTAAATCAAACGTAAGCATAAACACTAATATAATGCTTGAGCCAATGGAGGTCAAACTAAAACAGAAGATGCATATAAGAATGAGGGTTAAAAGAGAATTTTACAGTTTTAAAGACAAAAAGAAAAAGAGAAAAAGAGAAACAATGATAAATTAAAAAAATTGATATCCTTGGAACAAAGGACATGGTATATATTTGGTCATAAATATCATCCTATAGAAACCCATTGAGGTTATATGCACAGAATGACCCAAAGATGGCAGTATAAGGACTATATACAAAATTAAGCTGTTTTAAAAGTAAAGTATTGAGAGTTGAGGGCAACTCTTCTTAAAATAGGGAGTATTGTGGTGACGCTTTCTAATTAAGTCAATTTGGGAGGTTAATAAAAACATTAAGACGCAAATACAAAAGTTTAGAAATACCACTTTTAATTAAGATAAGGAACATATCCTGGCAGGTGTATGCTTAATAGGAAATTGAGAAATTACCACTTCCTAGCTATGTGCTTCAGTGGGTCCCGATAAGGTGTGGTTAAGAAAATGTATAAAAAAACATTTTATGGGAAGGGGCTGCCTGATACTAACTTTATGCCGGACTGACCTCTGGTCTGTTGATTTAGAAATACCTTGGAATATAGTCGGATTATTGTAAGTGTCTAAGTATCCTATTGTATTATGTATTATTGTAGATTTCTGAAACCTGGGGTCTCCCTGGGACAACCAGTCCCCGCAGAATATATCTATTATCAATCCCTGTACTAATGTATGCTAAATGAATAAAAGTATTGTATTATAGCTAACCTCTCTACAATCCACATTTAGTCCCTTGAATATACCCAGCTGGTACGCCTCATTAGTCAGGTCATAGCCTAAGACACGCTACCAAAGTTTAAATACCTTAGGGCCATAGTTTATCTCGCCTATAATGGGAAAAATAAGGCAACAACCACAACATCACTTTACAACCTTAAAACCACTTTACCACACAGGATTTACATTTGAGGAGTGCCAATAATTAAACCCATATACCTGTTTACGGAAATGTTTAAGCCATATTGAATCGAGCTATTGAATCGGTCATGAAGGGTTAACGTAAAAAAGGGGGAACAAATTAATCTCAAAATTCAAAGAGTTGACGTAGGCTATGTTGATTTATCCCTTTTGGCTAAAAATGTAAAATGGTGCATTAAAAATTTAAAAACGGGAAAACTGTATATACTTGGCGAAAGGAATTATTTCTTTTGAAAGAATTAATTGTTAAATGTTGAGGGGAGGTGTTTATACACAGTATAAAGAAGCTATCATAAGCTTTAAAAAGAGTATAAACAATGCATGGAGGGTTTTTTTTAGGGGGGGGGTATAGGAAATACTATAGAAAGTGACTTACTTCTTGATATGATTGAGAAATATTCGCTTTTTAGAGAGATACTTCTAGCATGTTTGAGAATTGAGTCAATACTGATGCTTTTTTGTTCCCTCCTTAGAGTATTTATACAATTCCTAGAAAATACGGGGATCTTCTATTCTCGATGGAACACCTGGATTCTGGGAATCTTGTGAATCCAGTATGGGCAAAGCAATAGGGGGAAATAACAACACCTAGAAAATACGTTTAGACATCTATAGGCGAAAAACACCTTGGAATTTCGCTTAGAAGCTGGGCTCTCACAGAAATACACAGGGGTGTGCCGCGCGATGAAACATGCGCTTGGAATACAGAGGGGCTGTGTCGCGTGACCTAACATGCGTTCCAATTGGGGTGTGTCGCGTGATGAAACAGGGCTCTGCTTGAAATCCTATGGTAAAGGGATAGGGCTCTGCTTGAAATCCAATGCTAATTTCTCTATGAATGTCCTTAAAATTCAATGCTATTTCCCCTATCTGTGCGATGACGTCAGAGCGCTCCGCTAGAAACAGCTGACTGCATTGTACAGGTGCGAGGGACTCCATTTATTTGAACTTGTGTATTATCCCGACCATATTCTAAGTAATTGAAACACCTGGGAATCTTGTTTAGAAACAGAGCACGTTGTAGAAACAGGGGAATTTTGTGACGTCAGAAGACATGTTTCAGAAATTCAATGGGAAAGGGAGTGTATGTCCTGGGAACTCAATGCTAATTCCCTAGGCATGTCCTTGAAAGCAGAGTAGGGATACTACTCAAGACTTTCATACGGAGCTATGCAGTATTTAGTGGCAGCAGGTGCCAAAGAAAAACGAAAAAAGAAAAGGTAAGTGAAAAATCAACTAAAAATACACGGCACCAAGCAGCTTAAGAAGTTATAGTTGTCTTTAAGAATGAATAGATTGTTATTTTTTGAATTTTTACGGGCAAAAGCGTTGTTAAGTTTAACTAATATATTTTGCCTATTGTGTTTTCACAATGCAACGTGACAACGCTTATGAAAATATGATACCTCCCTAGAAGCTTCATAATTTTGAAACAACCAAAAGGGAAAAAAAAATGTTTTTCAGATAAGAATCAAGCAGAGATGGGTCCAGGGTGTCAAAAATGATTTTATTTTAATGCCCTTGGTATCTTAATTATTTGTAGGGTAGTCTTGGATGCATCACCTCTTCCCCCCGAGTACGACCCCCGCATGCCCCCGGAACCGATTTTTGACTGCGAAACAACACCTAAAGATGGGTTTTTGGAACGTGAGAACGATGAACCAGATATCCAAGACAGAACAAGTTATTAAAGAGATGAGACAATACCTCATCGACATACTCGTTCTCACTGAAATAAGGTGGACTGGAAATGAATTAGAGAAATTTGATGATGGGTATGCTATGGTTATTAGCGGTCACCCTTCCATCCACCGCGCTGGTGTAGGAATTATGATGTCACCACTTTCAAAGCAATGGCGAACTGGATACCAGTTAGCGAAGGTATATTGACAGCTTGTTTCGTATCTAATCATACAAAAATCACCATCATCTCCTGCTATGCTCCGACCAACAAAGCTGATGATAAGGAAAAAGATGCTTCCTACAACATGCTACAATCGGTCACTATAGACATTCCCAGGCACGATATAATCTGTGTTGTTGGTGATCTAAATGCTAAAGTCGGTGCAGATCGTCAGTACTGCCCTGAAGTTCTGGGCCCACATGGCATCGGAGACATCAATGAAAACGGTGCACTCCTAATTGACTATGCCTTAAGAAACGACTTGGTGATAGGCGGTTGTATTTTCGAACATAAAACGATTCACAAATACTCGTGGGTGTCCCCTGACGGCCCGACAAAAAAAACAAATCGATCATTTTTTCATATCAAGACGCTGGAGAAGTAGCCTGCTCGATGTGAGTGGCTTTCGAGGAGCGAACGTGAATTCAGGTCACATCTTGATGATAGCCGAAGTAAGAATTAAACTGAAAGCGCAGAAACCGTAAACCAACGCCACAACGCACAAACAGTTCGACACTGATAAGCTAAAAGATCATGAAATCCGCAGAAGCTTCTGCATATCACTACATAAAAAATTTGAAGCGTTAAACCTGCTCGATGAAGCTGAAGACTCTAGTGTTGAAAACATATGGACCTCAGTGAAAAATGCATACCATAACGTCGCAAAGGCCAGCCTTGGCTTCAAGAAAAGAAAGAAAGAAAAATGGATATCGGATGACACCTGGAAATGTATCAGTAAACGCAAGGAGATCCGGACGCTTATCCTAAACACGTTGAGCCCTGAACAAAAAGTATTACAGCTCCGTTACAAAGAAGAGGATAAGGTGGTTAAAAGAAGTGCAAGGAAAGACAAAAGAAACGTTATCGAGGAAAAAGCAGCACTTGCAGAAGAAGCTGCTAAGAAAGGAGACTCGAAAATAGTGTGTCTGCCAACGAATGAGATAGTCGGAAAGAAAGCAAACCAAACATCCCTTGTAAAAGATAAAAATAAGGACGTAATCTCGGATCCACAGAAAGCTGACGAGAGATGGGCCTTGCATTTCAAGAAAGTCTTAAATAGACCCAGACCTGACGATCCAGAAGTTGTGCCTGACAAACCGTTTTTACAAATTGACGTAAGTGCTGACCCCCCAAGCACTGAAGAAGTGACGACAGCTGTGAAAAACGCTGAAAAATGGACGAGCACCTGGAGTAGACGGGATCACGGCAGAGATGCTGAAGGCATCCCTTCGTGACTGCATAACCGTTTGGACTGCTATCCTAGTGGCCATCTGGAATAGCAAAAAAGTTCCAAAAGACTAGATCAAAGGTATACTAGTAAAACTATTCAAGAAAGGCGATGCGCTAGTCTGTGACAACTGGAGGGGCATTAACCTAACTTCTATGCCTAGCAAAACACTAGCCACAGTCATACTAGAACGCCTAAGAGCAGCTCTAGATTCACACCTCAGAGAAGAGCAACACGGGTTCCGCCCTGGTAGGTCTTGCTCTGACCTCATTTTCATTCTAAGGCTGATGATGGAAGAGTCAAGAGAATGGAACAAAAAGATGTACCTGCTTTTCATTGATTTTGAAAAGGCGTTCGATTCCATTGACCAAGATACTTTATGGAAGATTCTACAATATCACGGAGTACCTGACAAACTAGTCAAAATGATAATGAACCTTTGTGAAGATAGTGAATTCTGCGTTCGCAGAGAAAATGGGGACACGCGTTTCTTCAAGATAATGTCTGGAGTCAAACAAGGTTGTGTCCTATCCCCGTTCCTGTTTTTCATTGTAATGGACTATATTCTATGGCAGTCTTCAGGATGTGGAAGATTAGCAACCGGCAGATCTCGGATCTGTACTTTGCAGATGACGTTGTTCTACTCGAAGAAGCGAAACAGCGACTGCAGCTGCTACTCGACGCCATAGATGAAAAGGCCGAGAAAGAGGGATTTGCGGTGAATGTCAGTAGGACAAAGCACATGGCCAAATCTGACTCCCCACTGATCCTAAACTGCAAAGGTAAAGCAATTGACCAGGTCAAAGGATTTAAGTATCTTGGGAGCTGGATTGAATAGGATGGTGAAGTAGCAAATGAAATTAAGAGGAGAATTGGACAGGTGACATCGATTTTTAATAAATTGAAAGCGCAGCAGTAAATACTCTCTGCGCTTAAAACTCAGACTCCTAAATAGCAAAAAGTCCATCCTCCTCTATGCTAGCGAATGCTTGAAATTAAACGTCAAACTGGAGAAACCTGTCCTAGCTTTTGAGAACATGTGCCTTAGAAGGATCCTGAGCATATCGTGGCAGGAAAAGGTCACCAACATAGAAGTCCGTCGGCGAACCGGTCAGCCATTAGTTACTGACCTATTGATGCGTAGGAGATGGACGTATCTTGGTCACGTCCTTCGTATGCCAGAGGATTGACTCCCAAAAATAATATATGAGTGGCGCCCCGAGGGGAGGCGGAAAAGAGGTCGACAAAGACACACCCTACGATGATAGTACGACCGGGACCTGAGAAGTGCGGAGCTGTCTCTTCAACCACAGTGGGAGGATGTCACGGCTGCAGTTCAGTTCCAAAATGTCTGGCGAGGCTTCGTAGACGACATAAGAGCCATTCCTGGCTCTGGAGGATCTAAGGTCTAAGGTAAGTCTACATAATAAGCATCTCCCGTATTTTTTATAAGGACACAGGGAGAAGATACTAAGAATATTTCAGGTATTTTTAGGGAGGATTTTTACAATATCGATTGCTTTATGAATTACAAGTAGTCTTGGGGTGGGCAGAAAATTCAACTTTGACACTGCTTAGAATTTAAGAATATCCCAAGCATCAATTCCAAAATATTCCCAATGTTGAAAATAAATTCCACAATCCTATGTGATAATATCGTAATATTTAACATGCTTCTTGAGGTAAGTGTTTAACTTTACCCCGAGACCCCGATCTTAGAACTGAAAGCCCTAGCTCTTGTGGAAAATCCTATGGGTTAATAGCTTTTACATGAAGAGGTATGAGCTCTTCGGAAGTAACATTACATCATGAGATATGGAATGGCTAATTATTCAGGTTTGTGTTGCAAAGATGAATAACTCAGCAAAGATGGTTATGATCCGCAAAAGAGTCAGGAGTCTTTTTGGTAAAATTAGACCTTCAATACATGGATTGGTGCTTCTTTAGATCTAAACATGGGGACGCCATTTGCTATTTTTGTCACTTCTGAAAACCGGTTAGTAAAACAGAAAGCCCACCATGATAGTGTCTCTTTGTATGTAAGTTAAGGCAGTCACACATACTATATGACAAAAAAAATTCTTTGAGATTCTAGATTCTTTGGGGGGGGGGGATTTATTCCCTTTTTTCTTCTATCTATAACCTAGTATAACCAAGTGTAACCTAGTATAACCTAGTATAACCTATCTATAACCAAGTAGCCTATTGATCCTTTGGGTACCGCTAACATATTGAGCTATTATTATGCAATCTGTGTTGTTTAAAAAAATGTCCGTAGCACCAAAGTTGGCAATCGGCATTTACATTTCTATCTATCTCTGGTGTATTTTAGCTATGGATATGACATTAGTATATGAAAAATTAGTATAATTGTTAAAACAGGAACTAAAATCCTCTAGATAGATATAGGGGCGTAATTTTCTATGGGGCAGGAGGGATAACTGCCCTTTCCAGACCCAAGTTTGCCCCCTGCCCTCCCAAATTTTTGGTTTGCACCCCCCCCCCCAGCTGAAATTTAGTTTCTGCAAAATATCTTTTCCAAACGAAAATAAGCCTGCATAATTCAAGTATCCAGAGAAGCAGGTCAGTTTTCTTTAGTATATCTTTGCTTTTATGGTAATATATGGATCATTTTTCAGTTTTCACTGTCGTTTTCACTTGACTTGGAAAATTCGCTCCAACTCCCTTCCCCCCTCCCAGGATTTTGGCCAAATTACGCCACTGGATACAGGTGCAATCTTAATTGAAATTCGACACATATGACAGACCTAAAACCGCCATCTACAAAAATGAGAAATTTCTATTTTTTTTTGTATATCGGCACGTGGCAGGCTTCTATATATAGATTCTCACTGTCGCTTGTCTTCTAAACACAGACAATTTGAGCATTTTCTTAATATCATGACGTCCAAATAGACCTTAAATTAAAAGTGGTACCTCTGTAAAATTACATTTTTTTTCATTGGACCTTTAACTTTTGCCTCGGCTTGTCTTTTGTCATTATGAAAGACATGTCGCCAAATCTTTGTTTATTTCAATTGTTCAGGTTGTGGGACAAAAGATTCTTTTTCTTCCAACGATTTATCTAGTCCAGATTTTAGATTTTCAAAGTTATGGATGGAATTGACGACCACCTTTGTCTCTTTTAATTGTTTAGGTGGTGGAACAACAACTTCTTCTTCTGCCTTGGCTTGTCTTTTGTCATTATGAAAGATGTATCGCCAAACCTTTTGTTTCTTAAAGTTGTTCAGGTGGTGGGACAAAAACTTATTTTTCTTCCAACGAATTATCCAGTCCATATTTTTGATTTTCAAAAGTATGGTGGGTATTGATAACTTTACCCTTGTCAAAATCCAAAACCCAATCATCATCGCTATTATTTTCAATTTGTTTGGTTCGTTACACCTCGGCTTATCTTTCGTCACTATGAAATAGGCATCGCCGAACCTTTGTTTTTTTAATAAAGGTATGGGGCACGCGGCTGGCATCTATATATAGATTCTCACTGTCGCTTGTCTTCTAAGTGCAGGCAATTTGAGCCTTTTCCTGATGTTATGACGTCCAAATAGACCTTAAATTAGAAGTGGTTCCTTTGTAACATTAATTTTTTTATTGGACCTTTAATTTTTGCCCCGGCTTGTCTTTTGTCATTACAAAAGACATATCGCCGAACCTTTGTTTCTTTTAATTGTTCAGGTGGTGGGACAAAAACGTCTTCTTTTGCCTTGGCGTGTCTTTTGTCATTATGAAAGACATCCGCCGAACCTTTGTTTCTTTTAATTGTTCAGGTGGTTGGATAAAAACTTCTTTTTCTTCCAACTATTTATCCAGTCCATACTTTTGATTTTTTAAAAGTATAGTAGGTATTGATGACCTTACCTATGTCAAAATCCAAAACCGAATAATCGCTATCATTTTCAACTTGTTTGCTTCGTTACACCTCGGATTATCTTTTGTCATTACGAATAAATAGTTCAAAGACCATATAATGAAAACTCCGGGGTCAACACAGCCCCCCAGGGCCCGAGGACAGTTGTTGTAAGTTATGCTCTGGGGGAATATATGGTTCTTATTGAAGGGATGCTCGTAAAAACTTCAGAAGTGGCTCATTTAATTGGAAATTGAAAGTTCTAGTTCAGTTTTTTAGAGTCAAAAGAGATTGGAGGGCAACTATCCCCCCCCTAACGCCCCTTTTTCCCCCTTTTTCCTAACCTTTTGAATTTCTAATTGAGTGAGCCCTTTTAGAAATGTCTACGACAACAAATGACAATCTTAAAATTTCTATCATAAGCGTTTCGAGAGAATATGAGGTCGGGGGGGGGGGGGGGGGTATCCACCATCCGATCCCTGAATCTTGAAGTGTGCACTAGAAATTCTGATTACCAATCCGATGAACCCTCTCCGAAGTTTATTTGATCACCCTTTCTATATATACCATAAATGGCTCGTAGGCATAACTTAAAACCCTTGCCCTGAGGACTGTGGGGGTTTGTCATCCTCAAAGACATAATTTCCGGACCCTTCAATTACGTGGAACAAACTGGCCCTCTCAAAATTTTAATTGAATGTGTTTTAGGAAATGATGGGCGTGGGAGGGGGGTTAGTTAGCCTCCAATCACTTTCAGATATTAAAAAGGTACTAGCCCTTTCAATTTCCAATTGAATGAGCTCTTTTCAAAGTTTCCAAGACCAAAAAATGGCCATCTCAAAATTTCTATCAGATGAATTTCTGGAAAATACGAGATGTGCGGTGGAACCTCCCATCCGATCATTCTGAATCTTAAAAAGGGCAGTAGAACTTCTGATTACCAAATCCGAGTTTATACGATCACCCTTTATATATATATACATACATACATAATATATAATAATATATATATATATATATATATATTTATATATATCTATCTATAATATATATTATTATATTATAGATTATAATATATATATCTATATAGATTATATATATATATATATATATCCGATATATATATATTATATATATATATATATATATTATATATATATATATATATATATATATGTATATATTATATATATATATATTATATAGATATATATTATACTATATATATATATATATGTATAAAGTATATATATATATATATTATATATATATATATATCTATATATTATATATATAGATATATTATAGTATATATATATATATATATATATATATTTATATATATTTTATACTTATTACATTTTATTATAGAAAGGGTGATCGTAAAACTCGGATTGGTAATCAGAAAAGTATATATATGTATATATATATATGTATATATATATATAGAGATATATATATATACTATATATATATATATAATATATTATATATATTATAGATATATATTTATATTATATATATATAACTATATATATAAGAAAGGGTGGATCGTATAAACTTCGGATTGGTAATCAGAAGTATATAGATGTTATATAGATATGTATATATATATTATATATATATAGATATATATCTATTATATATATATATTATATTATATATATTATATATATATATATATATATATATATATATATATATATATATATATAGATATAATATATATATATATATATATATATATATAAAAATTATATATATATCCTTATAGGTCCCCAGGGAATAACTTACAAGCCATGCCCTGAGGGCTGGGGGGGATCGTCATCCTCAAAGACATAATTTCCGGACCTTTCAACTACGCTGAATAAAATAACTATCTCAAAATTTAGATTGCATGTGTTTGGAGAAATGGTGGGGGTGAGAGGGGGGTCAGTTGCTCTCCAATCACTTTTGACTTTTGAAGGAGTTTTCGTAGAAACTTCGAAAATTACTCATTCGATTGGAAATTGAAAGGGCTAGTGCCTTTTTTCAATTTCCAATCGAATGGGTTCTTTTCGAAGTTTCTAGGACAACGAATGGCCATCATAAAATTTCTATCAGGTGTATTTAGGGAAAGTAAGAAGTGGGGGGGTATACACCCTCCGACCACTCTGAATCTAATAAAGGGGACAAGAACTTCTGTTTACCAATCCAATGAGCCTCCTCCAAAATTTATGTCATCACCCTTTCTATATAAACCTTACATGCCCCCAGACATAATTTACATCCCTTGCCTTGAGTGCTGTGGCGGGGAGTCATACTCAAAGACATAATTTCTGGACCTTTCACCAACGTTTAACAAAATGGCTATCTCAAAATTTTGATTGGATATGTTTGGGGAAATGGTAGGCTTGGGAGGGGGATTGCTTGCTCTCCGATCACTTTTGACTATTAACAAGGGCCCTAGCCCTTTCAATTTTCAATCGACTGAGCCCTTTTCAAAGTTTCTACGACAACAAACGGACATCTCAAAAGTCCTATCTGATGCATTCCTGGAAAATACGAGGTCTGGGGGGTATCCACCCTCCGATCACTCTGAATCTTAAAAAAAGCAATAAAACTTCTGATTACCAGTCCAATGAGTCCAATCTAATCCAATATACCTAATATGCCCCCAGGGCATAACTTACAACTCTTGTCCCGAGGGCTCTGGAGGGGGGTTGTCATCCTCAAAGACATAATTTCCAGACCTTTCAATTACTTTGAGTAAAATGGATATATCAAAACTTTGATTGAATGTGTTTGGGGAGATGGGGTGTGGAAGGGGGGTTAGGTGCCTTCCAATCACTTTCAACTTTTAAAAAGTTACTAGCCCTTTCAGTTTCCAATCGAATGAGCTTTTTTCGAAGTTTTTAAGTCAACAAATTGCCATCTCAAAATTTCTATCAGATGTAATTTGAGAAAATATGAAGTGTTGGGGGATCCCCCTCCGATCACTCTGAATCTTAACAAGGGCACTAGAACTTCTGATTACCAATCCAACAAGCCCCTTCAAAGATTCTAAGACAACAAATGGCCATCTCAAATTTCTATTAGATGCATTTCCGGAAAATACGAGGTCTGCTGGGGGATCTCCCCTCAGATCATTCTGAATCTTAAAAATGGCACTAGAACTTTGATTTGATAAATGAACATCTCGCTGTATTCCTCTGTACACGGGCGTCATGCCAGTATTCTGGGATGGATTGCTTAACTGTATTTCGCGATGCATTGACAGTGAGATTGAAATTGATAAGAAAGATGTGTGCGTTGTGGCTTGCGATTTTTACAAAGAAGGATCGATTTTTAACTCGAGAAAAAGTTTAACTAAAGCTGGTGGTCAGATAAATGCCCATAAGGAGGTTACAAAGGAAGAACTAATTAGTGAGCTATACCACTGCTATGTCATTTTCGAGAAAAGGATATAAGAGACGAGACGGTGTTTGGCATGTATGATCCTTCGGAGATCCCTGGAGCCAGTTTTAAGGCACGTGCAGATTTTTTACGACGGCTGCTAAAAATCGAACGCAATTTGGAAGAAGCGCTAAACATAAAATTCGAAACGCCAACGAACTCACCCGTGAAAGGTGCTGCAGGTATGAACAAGGAGATAGAGAACGTTTCTGAGAAAAGACTTTTCTCCGTTGGTGGGACTAATCCACCTGAAGTATCAAATCTCGCGGAAAAAGACAGTTGATTGAGAAGTTTGGCATTAGTGATACTGATTTTTTGTATCAAATCACCAAAAAAGTCGTTGGCTGATCAACGTTTCTGACTGGGTTTCGGCTGAAAACATTGCAAAAACCGGAAAAGTGACACTGCGACAACGAAAGTGACCGAGCCCGTCTTCATCGGCATTGTGAAAGGGATACCTAGTTGCATAGCAGAAACAGACTTAAAAACTGCCTCACTAGAATGCACAAGAGCTATCCGTATTGGAAGGTCGTTAACTTTCCAGATGTATTTTTGACAGAAAGTGCCCTTTCCTCTGTAATCCAACACAGTACTTGGATCGAATATGATTTCTTTCGGATAAAGGAATTCCTATTTTTTCCGAAACGCTGCTACAATTGCCAACATTATGGATACGTAGCTTCCGAATATGAAAATACGGCAAAGTTTTCTAGATGTTCTGGAGGACATACCTTCAGTCGTGAGCAACCGTGTTCTGCCCCTATGAAATTTGGAAATTGTGGAAGTAAGAGACATCCCTCTCGTAGCATCAAGCGTAAAAAAACTAAACGAAATTTCGAGATTTCCTAGCTGAATCACCAACTCATCCGTTGTTACCCTTGCTGAAAGCTTTCTTATGCATAATGTACGAAAGAACAGTCTTCCTGTTTTCAAATTGATTTAATTATTTATTGTGACAATAATTTTTAGTGCTGAAGTTCCTTTTTTCTTTTTATATAGCACTCCGCCATTTCCCTTTTTGTAGACAGGTGAGAAATACATTATAATTATTATTATTACCAATCTAATCAGCCCCCCCCCCCGAAGTTTATACAAAGTTTCTATATATATACCTTATATGTACCCAGGGAATAGCTTACAACCCATGTCCTGAGGGCTGGGAGGGATTGTCATCCTCAAAGACATAATTTCCGGACCTTTCAACTAAACTGAACAAAATGACTATCTCAAAATTTTGATTGCATGTGTTGGGGGAAATGGTGGGGGTGGGATGGGGGTTAGTTGCTCTCCAACCACTTTTGACTTTCGAAGGATTGTCGTAGAAACTTCGAAAAGGGCTCATTCGATTGAAAATTGAAAGGGCTAGTGTTCTTTTTCAATTTCCAATCGAATGAGCCCTTTTTGAAGTTTCTACGACAAAAAATGGCCATCACAAAAATTTCTATGAGATGTATTTCGATAAAGTAAGAGGTGTGGGGGATATTCGCCCTCTGGTCACTCTGAACCTTATAAAGGGCACTAGAACTTCTGATGACCAATTCAATGAGACTCCTCCTAAATTTATACGGTCACCTTTTTTATATAAACCTTAAATGCCCCCGGGGCATAACTTACAACCATTGCCTTGAGTGCTGTGACGGGGAGTAATCCTCAAAGACATAATTTCCGGACCCTTCAACTACGTTTAACAAAATGGCTGTTTCAAAATTTTGATAGGATATGTTTGGGAAAATGGTGGGCTTGAGAGGGGGATTAGTTGCCCTCCAATCACTTTTGAATATTAAAAATAGCACTAGCCCTTTCAATTTCCAATCTACTAAGCCCTTTTCAAGGTTTCTGCGACAACAAATGGCCATCTCAAAATTTCTATCAGATACATTTCGGGAAAATACGAGGTCTTGGGGGGTATCCAACCTCCGATCGCTCTGAATCTTAAAAAGAGGTCTAGATCTTCTGATTACCAATCCAATGAGCTCCCTCCAAGTTTTAAACGATCACCATTTCTGTATATACCTTATATACCCCCAGGAAATAACTTACAACCCTTTCCCTGAGGGTTTCTGGGGGGGGGGTGTCATCCTCAAAGACATAATTTCCAGATCTTTCAATTACTTTGAATAAAATGAATATCTCCCAACTTCGATTGAATGTGTTTGGGGAATGGGGGGGGCGTGGGTTTGTTGCTTTCCAATCACTTTCAACTATTGAAAAGCTACTAGTCCTTTCAATTTCCAGTCGAATGAGCTCTTTTCAAAGTTTTCAAGACAACAAATGATCATCTCAAAATTTCTATCAGATGCATTTTGGGAAAATATGAGGTTTGGGGGAATCTCCCTCCCCCCGATCCCTCTGAATCTGAAAAAGGGCACTAGAACTCCCGATTACCAGTCCAACGAACTTCTCCAAAGTTTATACGATCACCCTTTCTATATATACCTTATATGTCCCCAGGGCATAAAGTGTAACCCATGCCCTAAGGGCTGTGGGGGGGGGGGGAGGATCTTCATCCTCAAATACGTAATTTCCGGACCTTTTTAACTACGTTGAACAAAATGGTTATCTCAAAATTTTGATTGGATGTGCTTGGGGAAATGGTGGGGATGGGAGGGGGTTAGTTGCTCTCCAATCACTTTTGACTTTGAAAGGAGTTGTCGTAGAAACTTCAAAAAGAGCTCATTCGATTGGAAATTGAAAGGACCAGCGGCCTTTTCAATTTCCAATCGAATGAGCCCTTTTTGAAGTTTCTACGAGAACTAGCGGCCTTTTCAATTTCCAATCGAATGAGCCCTTTTTGAAGTTTCTACGAGAACTCCTTTAATACGAGGTGCCCTGGCCTAAAACCAAAGAAAAGAAACTGAAAAAAATAATACATTGTGCCCACATCGGTCTTTACTTAGGCAGTTCCACTGCGCTGCCCATGATAGATATATGTCCTCCAGCTGCGTTTTTTTTTTTTTTTTTTTTGTAAATGCAAATTTAAAGCATCATGCAGCTATTCAACTACAGCTGAGAGTATTTATTTCTAATTACATCGTAAACTTCCATTTGCATGAGTATAATTAGTAGTTTCCATTATGGAGTTTCACCTTAGGGGCATTCACAGAGTGGGAAGGGGGACAATCAGCCCTGGATTTTTAAATACCTTTTTTTTGGCATTTTCACTGTGAGGAATCTAAAAATTGCTCCTAACTAGATTAGAAAGAATATATGCTTTTTTGTGTCTTCACTAAAAAAAATGAATAAAAATTTAGGTCCCTTGACATTTTCGTGAATCGGCGTCCCTGATCACTCATCTGTCTTAACGGGGTTAATTACAAACTCTAAAATTACAAAGAATGAACTCTTTCATATAGTCTAAAGCAAATGGCTGTCAGTGTTATCATTATTTTCCTGCATAAACACACAGTATAAATCCTTGTGTTTCGTTTTTTAACTACCTACTGAAACAGATGTGTAACTGACTCGAAACGAACAAAGTGGTTGATCAAACAGTTCGTGGTAAGAGAGACCAAAAACACATATAAATATATGGATTCTGACATACAGACCAACAACGAAAGGCATTGAGACAGGAAAACATCCGCCAAAACACAGAAGCGGAGGAAGTGAGAGAGACAAAAACACATATAAACGTAAGGATTCTGACATACAAACCGACAAAGATAGGGATTGAGATAGGCAAACACCCGCCCAGACACATAAGCAGAGGAAGTGAGGGAGACAAAAACACACATATAAATATATGGATTCTTACATACAAACCGACAATGACAGGCATTGAGATAGGCAAACATCCACCCAGACACATAAGCGGAGGAAGTGAGAGAGACAAAAACTCACACTCTAAGTGAACCTAGATCAACCCAACTTTTTGAATATCTCTCTCACTATGGCTGTGTGTCTGAGCGGGTGTGCTGCCATCTATAATCGATCTAACCTAAATTCAACGAAATAATGCATAGTCATATCTCAATGCCTGTCATTGTTGGTTTTTATGTCTGAATCAATATATTTGCGTGTGTTTTTATATCTCCCACTATCTTTGCCTATGTGTCAGGGTGGATGTTTGCTTCTGCCAGTGCCAGTCTTTGTCGGTTTGTATGTCAGAATCCATATATTTATATGTGTTTTTGACTCTCTCACTCTCTTTGCTTATATGTCTGGACGGGTGTTTACCTATCTCAATGCCTGTCATTGTTGGTTTGTATGCCTGAATCTATATATTTGCATGTGTTTTTGTCTCTCTCACTCTCTGGACCTTTGTGTCTGGGTGGGTGTTTGCTTATCTTAGTGCCTCTCTTTGTCGGTTTGTATGTCAGAATTCATATATTTGTATGTATTTTTCTCTCTCTCTCACTTCCTCTGCTTATGTATCTGGGAGGATGTTTGCCTGTCTCAATGCCTGTCGTTGTTGGTTTGTATGTCAGAATCCATGTATTTATATGTGTTTTTGTCTCTCTCACTTCCTCTGCTTATGTATCTAGGCGGGTGTTTGCCTATCTCATTGGCTGGGATTGTTGCTTTGTATGTCTGAATCTATATATTTGCATGTGTTTTTGTCTCTCTCACTCTGTGTTTTGCCTATCTCAATGCATGTCTCTGTCGGTTTGTATGCCTGAATCAATATATTTGCATGTGTTTTTATCTCTCCCACTCTCCTTGCCTATGTGTCTGGGCGGATGTTTTCTTCTCCCAGTGCATGTCTTTGTCAGTTTGTATGACAGAATCCTTACATTTATATGTGTTTTTGTCTCTATCACTTCCTCTTCTAATGTGTCTGGGCGGGTGTTTTGCCTATCTCAATGCCTGTCGCTGTTGGTTTGTATGTCAGAATCCATACATTTATATTTACTTTTTCCCCCTCACTTCCTCTGCTTATGTGTCTGGGAGGGTGTTTGCCTGTCTCAATGCCTGTCTTTGTTGGTTTGTATGTCAGAATCCTTACATTTATATGTGTTTTTGTCTCTCTCACTTCCTCTGCTTATGTGTCTGGGCGGGTGTTTGCCTATCTTAATGCCTGTCATTGTTTGTTTGTATGTCAGAATTCATATATTTATATGTGTTTTTGTCTCCCTCACTTCCTCCGCTTATGTGTGTTGGGCGGGTGTTTGCCTCTCTCAATGCGTGTCTTTGTTGGTTTGTATGTCTGAATCTATACATTTGGATGTATTTTTATCTCTCCCAGTCTCTTTGCCTATGTGTCTGGGTGGATGTTTTCATATCTCAACGCCTGTCTCTGTCGGTTTGTATGTCAGAATCTATATATTTATGTGTTTTTTGACTCTCTCACTTCCTCTGCTTATGTGTCTGGGCGGATGTTTGCCTATCTCACTGCCTGTCTTTGTCGGTTTGTATGTCAGAATCCATATATTTATATGTGTTTTTATCTCTCCCACTCTCTTTGCCTATGTGTCTGGGCGGATGTTTGCTTCTCCCAGTGCCTGCCATTGTTGGTTTGTATGTCGGAATCTATATATTTATATGTGTTTTTGTCTCTCTCACTTCCTCCGCTTATGTGTCTGGGCGAATGTTTGCCTATCTTAATGCCTGTCATTGTTGCTTTGTATGTCAGAATCCATATATTTATATGTGTTTTTCTCTCTCTCACTTCCTCTGCTTATGTGTCTGGACGGGAGTTTGCCTATCTCAATGCCTGTCATTGTTGGTTTGTGCGTCAGAATCCATTTATTTATATGTGTTTTTATCTCTCTCACTTCCTCCGCTTATGTGTCTGGGCGGGTGTTTGCCTATCTCAATGCCTGTCATTGTTGCTTTGTATGTCTGAATTTATATATTTGCATGTGTTTTTGTCTCTCTCACTCTCTAGGACTATGTGTCTGGGTGGATGTTTGCTTATCTCAGCGTCTGTCTTTGTCGGTTTGTATGTGAGAATCCATTTATTTATAAGTGTTTTTGTCTCTCTCACTTTCTCTGCTTATGTGTCTGGGCAGGTGTTTGCCTATCTCAATGCCTGTCATTGTTAGTTTCTATGTCAGAATCCATATATTTATATGTGTTTTTGTCTCTCTCTCATTTCCTCTGCTTCTGTGTCTGGGCGGGTGATTGGCTATCTCAATGCCTGTCTTTGTCGGTTTGTATGTCAGAATCCATATATTTATTCGTGTGTTTTTTTCTCCCTCACTTCCTCTGCTTATGTGTCTGGGCGGGTGTTTGCCTTTCTCAATGCCTGTCATTGTTGCTTTGTATGTCTGAATCTATATATTTGCATGTGTTTTTATCTCTCCCACTCTCTTTGCCTATGTGTCAGGGCGGATGTTTCCTTATCTCAGTGCCTGTCTTTGTCGGTTTGTATGTCAGAATTCATATATTTACATGTACTTTTCTCTCTCTCACTTCCTCTGCTTATGTGTCTGGGAGGGTGTTTGCCTATCTCAATGCCTTTCATTGTTGGTTTGCATGTCATAATCAATATATTTATATGTGTTTTTGTCTCTCTCACTCTGTGTTTGCCTATCTCAATGCATGTCTTTGTCGATTTGTATGCCTGAATCAATGTATTTGCATGTGTTTTTATCTCTCCCACTCTCCTTGCCTATGTGTCTGGGCGGATGTTTTCTTCTCCCAGTGCATGTCTTTGTCAGGTTGTATGTCAGAATCCTTACATTTATATGTGTTTTTGTCTCTGTCACTTCCTCTGCTTATGTGTCTGGGCGGGTGTTTGCCTATCTCAATGCCTGTCTCTATCGGTTTGTATGCCTGAATCAATATGTTTGCATGTGTTTTTATCTCTCCCACTCTCCTTGCCTATGTGTCTGGGCGGATGTTTTCTTCTCCCAATGCATGTCTTTGTCAGGTTGTATGTCAGAATCCTTACATTTATATGTGTTTTTGTCTCTCTCACTTCCTCCGCTTGTGTGTCTGGGTGGATGTTTGCCTATCTCAATGCCTGTCATTGTTGGTTTGCTTGTCAGAATCTATATATTTATATGTGTTTTTGTCTCTCTCACTTCCTCTGCTTATAAGCAGAGGAAGTGAGATACATAAATCAGATACATAATCAGATCCATAAATCAGATCCATAATCAGATACATAAATCAGATCCGCCTAGATACATAAATGTATCTAGGCGGGTGTTTGCCTATCTCATTGGCTGGGATTGTTGCTTTGTACGTATGTCTGAATCTGTATATTTGCATGTGTTTTTGTCTCTCTCACTCTGTGTTTGCCTATCTCAATGCATGTCTCTGTCGGTTTGTATGCCTGAATCAATATATTTGCTTGTTTTATTATCTCTCCCACTCTCCTTGCCTATGTGTCTGGGTGGATATTTTCTTCTCCCAATGCATGTCTTTGTCAGTTTGTATGTCAGAATCCTTACATTTATATGTGTTTTTGTCTCTCTCACTTCCTCCGCTTATGTGTCTGGGTGGATGTTTGCCTATCTCAATGCCTTTCGTTGTTGGTTTGTATGTCAGAATCCATATATTTATATGTGTTTTTTGTCTCTCTCACTTCCTCTGTCTCTCACTGTCTTTCACTTTCTCTCACTGCCTGTCTTTGTTGGTTGTATGTCAGAATCCTTACATTTATATGTGTTTTTTGTCTCTCTCACTTCCTTGGCTTATGTGTCTGGGCGGGTGTTTGCCTATCTCAATACCTGTCTTTGTCGGTTTGTATGTCAGAATCTATATATTTATATGTGTTTTTGTGTCTCTCACTCTTTTTGCTTGTTTGTTTGGTCAGGTGTTTGCTTCTCTCAATGTCTGTCTTAGCTTACCCTAGAAATAATGGGAATATAACGAAGTAACAAATAACATAATTTTAATGAAATAATGACATATATGATATTAATATAAATATATAGTAGATACATTATTATACATTATTAATATCAATGATCAACTTAGGACATTTTTAATCCGTTTCATCAAATGGTTCACCATGTTCTCTCTTGATACTATAGCTATTGTCTTCTCTTAGTTAGTAATTAGTAGAATAATCATTGTTCCATTTTGAGTCATACACAATTTTTACAGGTGTTTCATCGACAGGGTCAATATGCTTTTCGTCTTTGGTATAATTTGGTTCACTGACTGTTTGATCAATGGCAGTAACGTTTGCTGGTACTAGCTTTTTAATCGATTCATTTTTATATTCCTTAGTGATATTTTCTGCAAATGCCCTTTTTATTTTTCTGGCAATTTCACTGTGTATTATCACACTATTTTTACACTGGTAACAGTTCCGGCACGTAGAGAAGATATGGTTTATGATATTAGCAGCATAGTAGGCCTTTCTTTTCGTCTTTGCTTTCATTTGAATGCTAATACCCGAAAGCTGACGATATGGTTTAACACTGGGTAACATGTTACCACAAGCACTAGCAAGAAGATACCCCTCTTCATCAAATATTATTTTTATGTTGGCATTCTCTTTGAGCGCAATCATCTCCGGAGATCTCAATCTCGCATATCCACCATCATAAGAATTGAATTTTTTTGGTACTCCAAAGAAATTTAATTCCTTACTGTCATGACAATGCACGCATACGTTTCCGATAGTGCTACCGCTTGTACTTATTTCATAGTTTAATACTTCTCCTTGTCAGCTCTCAATGCTACAATAACACTATCATGTGAACATACTTTCTTAAAATGCTTCATCTTCACTTCTTAGAGGGGGCCCCCTTCGAGTTTTGGGATAGGGGACCTTTGGGGGTTGAGGTCTCTGGTGGTTAGGGTTGTTGATGCTAATGATCCTTGAGGGTTCGCACTCACATACACCTTAGTACTTGATTTGCAAGGATTTCTAAGGTTTGTTCTGAATTTCATTATTACAATTCTTTTCTTGCCATCTACATCTCTCTTAGTATCAACTTTTTAGTATACTATAACGTTAGACCCTTTTTTAAATTGACAACACTGTTCAAACACCACTTGTGTGATGTTACAGAACATATCGGGGAGGTAAAGCAAGGTCAACTCACAATGTCATTCTATCATCGTTAACCATTTTCATAGGTTTATGTTGTCTCAAATTTATATCAAATTGCCTGAGTTAACAAGCCCTTCGGGGTTACCTTAACTGCTAATCGGTTTAACCCTTTTCTCCACCTTCATATGATCCAATTCGCAAATGTTATCTAGCTCTGTTTTTTTCCCTATTATTCAAATAAGATCTTTCATACAGTCCAATTCGCGAATCCCTTGCCCTTTTTGCAAATAGAGTTAGCTTTTACGCAAAATGTTTTAACAAAATATGTCAATCAAACAATTCTGAGTGTAGCATCCGATTTTTTAATTAGCAGCGACACATTCCTAACAAACTACTCTCGAGTTAAGGCAATTGTCCAAAAAATAGGTGTTGCCTCAGAAACCCGTCTGGTAACTCATGTATCCTTCGTAGTAATATGTCACTGTCCTTGGTAAGTCAATGTACCGGTTAAACTGCACTGTATATTTTTGTGTAATTCCATATGCAATTGAAATCTGCTCGCATTATACCATCTATCGAGAAACCTGGATATTACGCAAGCACTGGTGAAACCTTCATATCACTGTCCTAGGTAAGTCAATGTACCGGTTAGACTGCACTGTATATTCATGCCTCAGGCGAGAGGTAAGACATATTACGCAATCAATGGTGAAACCTTTATATCACTGTCCTTGGTAAGTCAATGTACCGGTTAGACTGCACTGTATATTCATGCCTCAGGCAAGAGGTAAGACATATTACGCAATCACTGGTGAAACCTTTATGTCACTGTCCTTGGTAAGTCAATGTACCGGTTAGACTGCACTGTATATTCATGCCTCAGGCGAGAGGTAAGACATATTACGCAATCACTGGTGAAACCTTATACAGTATTACTACTGATACTTCTCCACTATGAAATTTCGGCTATTTCCCTGTTGCAGTATTGATTAGAAGTTAAGACAAGAAATGTCCTTATTTTCACAAATTTCATCAACCCCCCCCCCGACCCCCTTTTTAGAAATCCCACATAGGCCAATCAGTTAAGTCGACTGTATATAAATAATAGATTAAGTCATAATTTGTATATAAATTAAGTCATACCTATGGGATGGGACAGTTGCAAATCACTTCGCCGGCTCACCAAGTTTCTTTCTGCTTTCGCAATTACGAATAATACAATTTCGAACCATTTGTCAGTGACTGATAAACACACACTAACATTTTTAACCCGCTAATGAGGGGGAGCTGTTTGTACGCACCGAGAATTAAGAGCCAGAAATAATCTGTGGTGAACTTACTGTTATATTATCTTTATACAGTGATTAATACTTACCAATAACCGATAATAAATATAAAAATGAGCAAAGTTCATAACTTACAGCCCTTTCCCTGGGGACTGTGGGGGATTAAGTCATCCTCAAAGACATAGTTATTAGATGTTTCAACTATGCTGAACAAAATGGCTATCTAAAAATTTTGATCTGGTGAAAAATGAGCGTTGGAGGGGTCCTAGTTGCCCTCCAATTTTTTGGTCACTTAAAAAGGGCACTAGAATCTTTAATTTCCATTTGAATGAGCCCCCTCACAAAATTCTAGGACCAGTGGGTCAGTACCACAACCCTTGGGGAAAAAAAAACAAAAAAAACACGCATCCGTGATCTTTCTTCTGGCAAAATATACAAATTTCCAAATTTGTGCCGATAAGAGCTTGAAACTTATTCAGTAGGGCTCTCTGATATGCTGAATTTAATGGTGTGATTTTCATTAGGATTCTATGACTTTTACGGGGTGTTTCCCCTTTTTTCAAAAATAGGGCAAATGTTTTCAGGCTCGTAAGTTTTCATGGGTTGGACTAAGATTGATGAGACTTATCTATTTAAAATCAGCATAAAAATATTCTTTTTTTGATGTATCTATTTGTATCAAAGTTCCATTTTTTAGAGTTTCGGTTACTATCAAGCCGCGTTGCTCCTTACTTACAGTTCGTTACCATGAACTGTTTGATTCGTTCTTCCAATTTTTTTCGATGAAAATATCAAAAAGGTATTCTTCAATGAAAATATCAAAAGATGTATTTTTCAAAATTTAGCTGGGGAATCCCTCTCTCGAGTGACACCCTAAGTTCTAGTTTAAGAGTTTCGGTTGCTATTGAGCCTGGTCGCTCCTCACTTACAGTTCGTTACCATGAACTGTTTGATTTGTTCCTTCCAATTTTTTTTTGATGAAAATATCAAAAACGTATTCTTCAATGAAATATAAAAAAGATGTATTTTTCAAAATTTAGAGGGGGAATCCCTCTCTTAAGAAACACCCTGAAAGTACCGACGGCTCCTCAGCTTTGCATACAGGCAAATCCTATTATATCATTTATTCTGTTTGCTGATTTTCAAAGAGTACTTTATTAGCAGGCTACAATCATGACTTTATATGCCTTTACGTACCAATTTTAGCAAGGTGCCACCTCGATTTTTGATCGAAAGGGGCACTGATCCTGGGACCATAGGTTGGGTTTTACGAGAACTTTTTTTTGAGAGTGTACCTGAGCAAAAAAGGATATTACTACTGCTACTGCTAACAACTCACCGCAGCACCAAGCCGCCTGAAGCCAACACAGCTAAGCACGCTCCTATTCCATCCCAGTCTGTTCAAAGTCTCTCTCTTTACACCCTCTAAGGAGGTTCCCATTTTCCTTTTTATTTCCTTATCAAATCCTCTCACCCGACCACGGACGACCTACTTTTCGTTTAGCCCGAGACAGTTGACCGAAAAGGATAATCTTCGGCAATCTGTCATCCTTTATCTGCAGAACGTGCCTTAGCCATTGCAACCTTTATCTCATTACAGCTCTAGAAATCGGGATTGAACCACACTTTTCGTGCAGCCTATTGTTTGAAGTACTGTCTGTCGGGTATTCAGAACAATTCATATGCAACTTTTCTGGAAAATATCTAGAAAATCTTCATCCACTTTTCGGAGCGCCCATACTTCAGAACCATATTTGAACACTGTATTCACAGTAGATCCTAGTATTCTAATCTCGGTTTGCAGACTTATCTTCCTATTCTTCCAAACTTATTTCAACTGTGAAAAAACACCCTGAGCCTTGGCTATTCTATTTTCACTGCTCCCATGGTCTTTACTAATAATGCTACCCAGGCAAGTGAAGCTTTCCACCAGCTCAATCGTTTCGTTACCCAAAGTAACTTATTCATCTTCACTTATTACTAGCCTTAGCAACTTAGTTTTCTCAACGTCAATTTTCAAACCTATTCTAGCACCCTGAACACGCAAAACCTCTAAAAGTTTATTCAGTTGGTCACACTTTCAACTAGGATGCTTAGATCATCAGCATAATCTAAGTCCCAGAAAGTTCTTCCTCCCCATTTGACTCCATGCTCTCCCATTACCTTTCCTGTGCTCCTTAAGACAAAAACCATCAAAATGATCCATATAAAAGGGAATAGACCATAGCCTGCTTAATCTCTGTTATAATACGAAACCAGCTGCTAACCTCATTTCCCCTACCTTAACCGCAGCAGCGTCATTCTCACACATAGCACTAATCCCTCTAAAGTAATTGTCTGGCATACCATACACGGATAAGACCTTTGCTAGTGCTTTTCTATCAAAAAAAGGATAATATTTTATATTATTCCTCATTTGAGGTTTTTGCTGAAAAATTGTGCTCCTATTACATTTTTATTGGAAATTCAGGTAAAATAAATACCTGTCCTGGATTCGGAGAAAATTGAAGCGCTTGATATTTATGAAATATAAAGTAAAAAAAAGTAAATTAATGATCCATAACAAACGTTAAATATGACCTGGTATTTTGCTTATTGGGGCGTTTTTGGCCTTTATTTTCATAATTTAAGCGTAATTCTTAAGAATATTAATTTCGGGAGTTGCTCTTCGAAATTTTCAAATGAGAAAGGACATAAAAGCTCAGCAATTATGTTAAACAGAAATGTACTTAGCTGAAATGGAACCTATATTTTCTGCCTCTTAGTTAATTTATAAGAGAACAAAAAGCCAATGAAAACGGTTGTGGTCCATGGAACTCATTAGCAGAAGTTTCGCACACAAAAGCAACTACTTTTTGGTTCTGTCGAACCAAACACAAGTAGCGATGCTTTTTAGCATCGCTTAATTAGTTCTGGTCAGTTCCGAGGGAGGTCAAAGGGATTTTTAGTGCTACTTAAAGAAATATCATTATAAGTGAACCACCTTTTGTCAACAACAAACCCCTTTCATAACCAGCTCAGAAACAACTTACTTGAACGCCCTTTTGATTTAGTCTGTGGTAACCATGAAGATTTTGAATTTTGAAGAGGATGTGCACCAAGCCAAAAGTAAAAGGACCTCAAACGATCTATTAGTTGTAACTCTAAAGAAGAAGAAGAAGAAGGTTTGGGAAACCAGTGCAAGCTTGTGGATGGTATCTTTCTTCGAGTTTCAGGCATATACTAATAAATTTTTAGGTATATTCAAATCTCAAATTCTAACTCCTTTATCAAGTAATATTTGATACTATGGCGTTCCTAAATAGTTCCTATGGTACAGAAGTGATGAAACTCTCATCTGGATAAGGAGAACACAAGATCATCCTGCTCAGTGGTAACATTGCAACCCAAGAATCGCAGACATGCCTCGATGTTTGTTTCGAACACTTTATTATTAAATTGACCTCTATTTTAACAATTAGAAGACTTAAATTATTGATAAGTAGTAAAAACATTTGAAATGAACGTGCAGAAAATTCAAATTTGAAACAATTCAAACGAATGTGCATAGTCAGTTTAATATACATATGCTGATATTTAATCCTCAAAGTCTTAGTTAATTTTTGATTTCTTAAAGTTATAAAAGTGAAAACATTTAAAAGAATTTTTCAGTAAAGTACAAATTATATTATGGCTTTTCGAAATCATAGGGGTTTTGATCCCTACTTATGTTAATTTCTACTCATTTTGATTTTGACTCGGTTATTTATTGTAATTTCTGTTCTTTTTGTGTTTCATTTATTTAGTGATTCTGATTTGTGATAGTTTAAGGCTTGGTAGACTATTTTATTCTTTTTTATTCATTTTTGGGTTAAAGGAGTTGTTTACTTTTTTTAAACTTCATTTTTGGGAAAAGTTTTTTTTAATTAATTTCTGTTCGTTTAATATTAACACACTCTTTTTCAGTAAAAAGAGTTTGTTACTTTTTCAGTAAAAAGAGTTTTTTTACTTTTTCAGTAAAAAAGAGTAAAAAGTTTTTTTCTTTTATTTTCAGCAAAATAATAGTTTGAATCTTTCTAGTTTTTCTTTAAGAATTTATAGTTTAGTATGCTATTTATATGCCGAAGAAACTTTTTCAGCAATTTTTCACAACATAAACCTTTTTGAAAATCATGACACAAATAGCAGTTTTTAATTTAGTCATATACATCCTCTAGTTGACCTGATAAATCAAACTTAATACCATTCAAAAAAAAACTTTCACAGCCTGGATGCACTTACACTCTTTGTATTTGGTAAAATATTAAGAGCAGAAGTAGTAATAGAAGTAGCCCTGAAATTTTGAATTTAATGCTCTCAGTTGTTCTTGGTATATTGCTGAGATGTCTTATTGGCAGCCAGTATACGGACGGTTTTGATTTAATTTTAAGGCGACATTTAGATTTTAAGCATAATGGGGAGATTACATAACTGTGGGGGGTTGACCAACCCAATAACCCTAGAAATATAGTTACTAGACTGTTCAGCTATGCTGAATAAAAAGGTTATCTTAAAGTTTTAATTGGAAGTGTCTGGAAAATTATGAGCTAAAGAGGTGGGCTGATTGCCCTCCACTAAATTTTGACTCTTAAGGGGTACTAGAACTTTTAATTTTCAATCAAATTAGCTCCTTTAAAATGTCAATGATATTAAGAGCTATGATAGATTACCGCTGCCTATGTCCATATCCGCCCTATATTGCTTATACACCGTTTTAATACCTGCATGCATATAGTTTTTTCGTTTAGTTGAAACTCCCCCTAAACGTTCCCTAAAAGTTTCAACTTAATCTTATTAGTGTCATTAGTTACAGTAGCCGTAGAAGCAGCATTAAACTATACACAGTGTCTTCTGTCTAGTTTAAAATCCGCAACCTATGAAGGTATGAAGGTGAAATTTTCAGAGAATATTTCTGTTGTACGGATGACAACCTGCGATCCGTATGCAGGTTGTCAAAATGGCATATCAGAAATATCTTAGGAACAGTTTCGTGTGTGAAATTATAACTTACAACACTTGTTGTGGGAGATGTTGAACTAACCATAAGACAATATTTGCATCAGAATGCTACTGCTTCTACTCCTACAACTGCTACTACTGCTACTATTATTATTACTGCTACTACTACTACGGCTACTAAAGCTAAGACTACTACTACTAACTGTAATCTTACTGCTACTATTATAACTACTGGTGCTAATGCTACTCCTAATAAACCTAAGGATATGAAGGCGAAAATTTCGGTCAATATTGTAACTGTATTGAAACTAATCTAAAAAAAAAAAGTTTTTCCAAGGGAAGTAAAGAGCGAAGTTGAAACTTAAAACGGACAAAAATTATTGCTTCACAGCCTATCTAATATATATCAATCAAACTAGTTCAAATAAACTAACTAATTATGTTTCCCTGTGTTTCTAGGATTATTGAAAACTACCGCTTCACTGAAAACACAAAAATCAAGTATTAAAAACAGGAATATTGATTTGGGAGTGAAAAGTGAGTATGAAACCTAAAAACGATAAACTAATCTATAAAGCTTTTCATAGCCTTACACGAGTTGTGACATCAGTAACTTTCCATATACAATTGAAATTATCTTAAAAACATAAGCGTTGAATTAAATATTTTTTTAATAACCGCAAAGTCATTGAACAGCATACAGATTATTAGATTGATTTATCAGGTAGCATTTTAGAATAATATTCAGTAGTGCTATAAGCTATAATATCAATGGTGATTAATGAACAATCTTCCAATGTAAGAAATATGCTTTGGTATGACTTGAAATGAAGATCAAATAAGACATAATATGAATTCTGAAAATATGGTTATTTGTCTCTATACGACAGTGGATTTCAAGCTATGATACAAATTCTAAAGCTAGTCTATAGTCCTAATCCTAATGCTATCAAGAAGGCTTTACTTAGAACTTGTCTATAAAGCAATCAAGACATGTCCTTTTTAAAATCAAAACGACAGCCAGGCATTGAAATGAGCCATCGTGCAGAAGTGATACCAAAGTAAACGAGAAAAAAAAAAGCAACAATCCTAAAATGAATTGTTATTTATCTTAAAAGAGATTGATCCTAAAAGGGATTGATAATAGTTATATTCTGTAAAAAGTGTCCTTAACTGGTTTGCTTTTACTATACCAAAAAACCTATATTATTGTGTTTTCAGTAAAGCGCTAGTTTTCTATAATCCTAGAAACACAGGGAAACATAATTAGTTGGTTTATTTGTACAAGTTTGATTTATATATATATTAGATAGGCGGTGAAGCAATAATTTTTGTCCGTTTTCAATCAATCAATCATTTATTACCCACAACTAACAAAAAGTAGTACAAGTGGAATACATAATAATAAAAAAAAAAACTCAACAAACACTAGTAATTAAATTAAACTACGAAAAGAACTGTAAAAGACCGTGGTCAGGGCCAAATTTACAAAATGCATCTGCAGAAAGCTTTTTGTGTAGGTCACCGAGCTTTTGAGTTACATCCGTAACATAAAATTTTTTAACTAGATACCGATTTCTAGTCCATGGCGGCAGAGAAAGAAGAAATTTGCAAAATTTGAAATAAGTAACTTTAATCTTTTTAAAATCCTTTAGCTTGAGAACAGAATGAACACCCGAAAAATAAAGCACAGAATGATCAGAAAAAGTCGAGAATAAGCGCCCAAGAGCTCTTCTGTTATATTTTCCACGGTTTGCTACAATTTTTGAATAACTGAACTGAATTTTTCTTACTGAATCAGCAACAATCTGTTTACGAAAGAGAGCTAGAGAATTAGAAACAGTAATACCAAGGCACCGAAAGGAAGAGACAGAAAGTACAGAAAATTCATTACATACCAGAGGAGTAGACGAAGACAGATTATAAGATAAGAATTCACACTTGCCAAGATTCAGGGATAGACCAATATTTAGGAAAGACTGAGAAACTAAGGAAACCATCGCAGAAACAGCAGACTTAGTACGACTAATCAACAGAATGTCATCAGCATAGGCAATGTAAGAAACATCAGTAAAACCAGAAAAATAAGTGCCTGAGATCTTTTCCAGAACAGTAGAAATACAAACTTTGAACAGGGTTGGTGATAAAACACCTCCCTGCCTAACACCACGAAGCACTTTAATAGTTGTTTCTGGAGAAGATTTCAGGCGGAGGTAAGAATTATAATACCAAAACCGTAGAAGGTAAATAACCAAAAATTAACACCAGAAGAACCCAAAGAAAAGAAAAGCTGGTTATGAGCAGCAGAATCAAAAGCCTTTGAAAGATCAAGTGTATAGAGATATACGCCTTTACCCTTAGAAGCAGAATAGAAGAAAGGACACGAATAGAAGAAAGCAGAAGAGAAGAAAGGACATGATGAGCATGTTGGCACCCCACACCAGGTCTGAAACCAAGTTGATTTTCACCAAAGAAAGAAATATTTCGAGTTAAATTAGGTAAAAGAATATACTCGAAGACCTTGCTAATATTGCAAGAAACAGAAACTGGACGGTAAGAAGAGCAATCTGTTGGCGGTTTACCTCTTTTTAAAATTGAAGTCACGCTGCCACACAAAAAACTTTCCGGGACGACAGAAGATGCCAAGCACATTTGAAACAAAAGCGCAAGATGTGACACAATTTCTGCACATTGGGGAGTTAGATGCATTTTAGAGATACCATCAGCATCAATAGATTTTGACTTAAGATGATTCAAAGCATTCAAAACTTCACAACGCGATATAGGCAAAACAAAGCGCTGACTTAGAAATCTAGGGACAATTTTAACAAACGCTTCACCAAACTTTTTATGAACAGAATAATTCAAAACGGAGAAAATCTTCGAATAATATGCATGCCAAGAACTTGGTGGAATATCAATACTACTTACATCAGAATCGTCTGTTTTACTTGAATTAATTACATTCCTCCAATCTTTAGGCGAAGATGGAAAATTAAGCCCTCGGTATCGGACAATTTTTAGATACTTCTTAAATTCTAATTTAGTTTTCTGTTTAATAAGAAAAACATTACCGGACCTAGGCCGACCACAATCTGTCCAAATTTTTAGCCAAAATTTAGCTTTATTTTTACAGGCCTTAAGGTTAGGGTCAAGTGACCAAAGAGGCTTTTGAGTATTCTTTCGGATTCGCTTTACTGGGACAGAAATTTTTTCAGCTTCTTTCATAGCAGAGAGAATAGAATGATAATATCGGTCTATTTCATATTTAGCATAAATAAAATTCTGACTACACTGCAAAAGCTGATAAGGAACATAAATCGTACTTAGAAGTGAAGCCAAAGTTATAAGATAAACAGAAAAATTCGCATCATTCCAATCAGGCTTATAAAACCATTTAGAACGTACACCACGACTCTTAGACATACTCCCAGAACAAACAACAGACTTTGATAAACAAAAAGACAGCGGAAGGTGATCAAGATCATTCTCGTCAAAATGAACCGTAACTGGCGAGCAGACAAGAGCTGCAGAACAAATAACGTGATCAGTGTCTGATTTACTACCTGAATGGTGAATATACGTATAATCATGGGACTTCCGAACAATTTTATAAGCCGGGAGAGAATCAAAAAGCTGACCATTCCTTACATTATCAGAAACCAGATCAGTATTAAAATCACCAGCAATAACAAAATGCAACCCGTTATCCGATATCTTTTGAATTAAAATTTTAAGACCATTACAAGCACAAGAGAAATTCTGAAGTGAACGAATGGAACGATCATTATATGACAGATACACATTAATTAATACAACATTACCAAGACGCACCGCAAGAAAAGTGTCATCTGATTGGAAAAGCACAGGACTCGCACCAGAAATATTTTTCTTAAAAACACATGCTAAGCCGCCAGAAGGGCGGCCACGCGTAATTTTAGCTGGACGCACAAAAACAACGTGATCACTGGTTCGTCTCAGAAAATTTTCGCTAAAGGCAGTCAGTAAATGTTCTTGGAGACAAACAACGTCGTAATTAACATACAGATCATCAATAAAAAGGTCCTTGCCTCTCGTTCCATTAATATTAACTGAGACTATACTTATGTCCGGATTCATTTCTGAGAATAGACCTTATCAGTGATCTTCTTAATCACAGGACATTGTAGGCTGTAAGAAGGATGAGATCCTCCACAATTGGCACATTTCGGAGATTCCGTACAACGATCACTTTCGTAGATAAATGAGGTCCAGCACAACGAGCGCACTTGGGAGCGCTACTAGTACATGCACTTTCCAAGTGTCCAGGGGAACGACACTTGAAACAACACTTTGGCAATTGCTTGAACTCATAAACACGGAAGTTTTCATACCCAATCTACACACCGTTTCGCAGAAATGATCCTTTAGTAATCGCGTCTGCAAATTCAAGCTTAACCGATTTGCTTGTTCCAAACCGACTAGACCCGATTATACCAAACTGGTTCCGTAGCATTTCAAGGTCAAAGTCAGACGGGACTTCTCGAATTACACCAGTGTGTTTTTTAGATAAAACTTTCACACTAGAGCCAGGTAGAGCTTCCTTTGCTGATTTGCAAAAATCTTCAGCTGCAGATTTCTCAATATTCACCGTCCACCGCTTTTTAGTCACTTGCACTCTGAACACCAGCTGATGTCCAGAAATTGAGTCTATTACTGATTTTCGCTTTAGCGGGTCACCATGCTCAGGTGGGGGATCGGAGATCAAAATTGTAGCATGCGTATCACACGCAGCAGGTTCGCTAATCACAGATATTTGAGGAAAGTTCAGATTGTACGAATCAATCTTGGCAGAAACTAGCGAAATCGCTTGCTCAAGGCTCGTAAGCTTGGCTGTGACGTGTGTAAACGCTGTAGCAGAGATAACAGGGACTTCTGTTGGCCTTTTGATGACAAAACAAGGGAGCTGTTTTCCATCGGCATCACATTTCTTCATAAAGTCTATAATATCTTGCAGGTGACTGAGAATTGCATTAGTGCCCCTTCTGACAGGGGGATCATTTTCATTCACAAAACTCCATAGCTTTGCTTTCTCTGACTTAACAGTTTCCAAATCTTTTAAAAAGTCCACTCCTTTCCGTAAAATAACGGCTTTATCAACACCACTTAAATTTTCAAAAACAAAGTTCAACAGCGGTGAATACAAAAGCTCGGAAACGCTCATCTCGTTATAAATTCACTTCAAAAATAATTTAAATCAACACACGCGAAGTAAACGTGATGGTCAGGCGACGAGCGCTGAATAATAGTAAATTAAGTTCATTAGAGATAAACTTGCCACACAGGTTTGTTTATAATTCAGGAGAAAGCTATTTTTTCGTCTGCATTGATATAATCCTTTGCAATAGGTTTGAATCCAAAACAGGTCTTTTCACCATGAACTCTGAATGAACTATGTTTCAAGTTTCAACTTCGCTCTTTACTTTCCTTGGAAAAACTTCGTTTTTTTTAGATTAATCTGTGCTCGTTTTTTATTCAAATTTAATGTAGAAACAACCCTGCCATGATTTTTTTATTTATACGGAATAAATTCTGTTCGTTATAAGTTTTAATGTCATTCCCTAGTTTCAGTTGAAAACTTATGAAGATGTTTAAGAGCGCATCTAGAAGCTTATATTTATGCCGAGTCACTTTTTATAAATTTGACTTGATAGCACATTCCCATAAAGTGCACTTTCTGTTTTTCCACACATTTTTTTCAAATGAAAAAGTGCCTTTTTCAATGAAATAACCAAAAAAAGGTGTTTTTCAAAACCTAGGCAGGAGCAAAAAATAAGCGGGCAAGGACATCCCTTCCACTCAATAACCACCATTAGAACTAGCACACATGCTTCATCGCAGAGTGAAGTTTGAAGGTTCAATTCAAAAGTGTTGATCATTCAAGCTTAATTTTCAGTAGATTTTTAGTTGAAAAGTTTTTAGTTTTAGTTAATTTGTTTTCGCAATAATCTTTTACTTTTAAGATGAGAAGAAGATTTATGAAACGTACACAGGGGGTTTGGAAGGGGGAGTATATGTGAGGGGTTCTTATAAACCTCCAGTTAAGGGCTTTGGACCATAATTTTTGTAATGGTACCGTCTTATGCTTCCAAACTCTTCCACTTAAGAAGTGGCACCAAAAGTGCCGTTTTTAGTGCTATATGGCACCTATAGATGATAAAACTGATAAAAATCACGTAGATATGAATAATAGCTCTAAAATGAGTCTTCCCGGCTTATGGTTGGGAAAATGAGTGCATCACATTTACAAAAATAGTGGATTATCTAAAAAGTAATGACAAGAATGGAAAAACCATGATTGAAAAAAAAAATCCAAGGAAGAATCAAACGCATGATAATCTAATTTGAAGTCAAGCGCTATAGTAAGAGAACCACGCCTCTAATAATCTAATTTAATATATTGGTGTTTGTAGGACTTTAATTACGTAGCTCATTAAGGGTGCCTGGAAGAGGAACTTGCGGGAGGTGTTCTTGAAAACCTCGAGTTAAGGGTTTTGGATCATAATTATTACAATTATACCGTTTTATACTTTCAAGATTTTCCACTTAAGAAGTGGCACCAAGTGTTATTTTCAGTGCTACATCTCACTTATGTATCGTAGAATTGATAAAAGCCCGTAGATATGAGAAAACGTTTTCAAATGAGCCATTAAACATCACTCTAAGAAGTTCTGGTATCCACTAGCCCCAGCTTTTTCACTTTAGACATGGCACAAAAAGTGCCGCTTTTAGTACCATTTGAAACTTGCCAATGCCGGAATTTATAAGAAGAACGTAGATATGAGAATTTTTTTTTATCTGAGCTATCAAAAATCTATCTACGATATTCTGGTTGCCCGCTAGCCCCACCCCTTGAGAAATGGCATAAAGTGCCATTTTTGTGCCATATGGCACTTACGGATCGTAGAATTTATATAAACCACGTACATATGATAAATAGCTTTTGAATGAGCTCTTAAGCATCTCTCTATGATGTTCTAGTAACGCGCTAGGCCTGAAAAAAAAGAAGAAAAAAAGACCGTTTTAAAGTTTTTTAGCTTTTATTCACAATGGGCTGTGGTTCGCTCTTTACTAGGTTGCAGCTAATGCTTCAACCATGACAAAGAGTTCATTGCGAATTCTCCGGAGAAACTAGATCATATTGAAGTCTGTGAAATATAATAGACGGTGGAATTTGTTAAAACCTAGTGAGTATAAACAATAGCTTATAATTGAGCCATTAAACACCTATCTACGATGGTGTGGTAGCCTACTAATGTTTCAGTAGCTTACTCGTGAGCCGACGATCTATAAAACTTACTAAGGGAGTTGCGAGGGAGAGGGTGCGAAAAGGGTTCTTGTACATCTCCAGTTAAGGGTTCTGGAACATAACTATTATTATAGTACCTGTTTTGCACTTTGGAGCTTTTCCGCTTATGAAGTGGCACCAAAAGTGTTGTTTGCAGTGCTATATCGCACTTACTAATGGTAGAATTGATAAAAAAAAAAAGCACGTTTATATGAACAATAGCTTTCAAATGAGCCATGAAACATAACTCTTATAAGTTCAGCTAGTCCAATAGCCTCGGCTTTTCTACTTGAGACATGACACAAAAAGTGCCGTTTTTTAGTGCCATTTGGAAATTTTAGATGGTGGAATTTATGCCTATAGAAAGAACGTAGATATAAGCAATATCTTTTATATGAGCTATAAAAATCTATCTATGATGTTCTGGTGGCCTGCTAGCGCCACCACTTGAGAAATGGTAGAAAGTGTCAAAACAAAAATTTGCAATACCGATAATAGCCATTCCTTAATTTAGATAGGTCATTCTTCCTAAGCAAAATCTTCTTGAGTTTGTTTGTATAATACATAAATACCTGTAACTTGTCTTTCAAGAGGGCATAGACTAATGCTACCAATTTTCTGAGTGTTTTAAGTTAATCGCTGATGGTGGAATTTATACGAAGGGCGTAGAAAGGGCGTAATTGATATGGGGCAGGGGGGAGGCAACTGCCCCCTTCAGACCCAAGTTTGCCTCCCCAGACCTAATTTTAACCACCGGCTGAAATTTCGTTTCTGCAAAAAAACTCTTTTCAAAACTAAGATAAGTCTTCATAATTCAGGCATTCAGAGAAACAGGTCAGTTTTCTTTAGTATATCTTTGCCTCTATGGTAATATTAAATAAAAAAAACAAGTTTTTTAAACTGAAAGTAAGGAGCGACATTAAAACTTAAAACGAACAGAAATTATTCTGTATATGAAAGAGACTGTCCCCTCCTCAACGCCTCGCTCTTTACGCTAAAGTTTTTTATTGTTTTAAAAAATAAAGTTGTGAGACAGAGTCAAACTTTAGCGTAAAGAGCGAGGCGTTGAGGAGGGGACGGTCTCTTTCATATAGAGAATAATTTCTGTTCGTTTTAAGTTTTAATGTCGCTCCTTACTTTCAGTTTAAAAAACTTGTTTTTTTTATTTAATTTTTGAACGTTTTTGAATAAATGCAGGTTTTGATCTTGGCTCACCGTACATGAATAATTAAAACAAAATTTTCATGTTAATTTACTTTTATTTAGTTAAATGGCTTTCTCGAAACTTGTTTAATTTTCTTTACGAACGTTTTTATTAGTAATAAATATACGTAACTTACGAATTAACTTACGTAACGAACTTCTATATTCATATATTTTTAATACGTTTATTAGGGGGTTCGCCCCCTAGTCAATACCCTGCTCTTTAAGCGAAAGTTCGAATTTTGTTCCAATTCTTTAGAAATGACCGCTTATTCACAAAGGCCGTTAATTAGAATAAATAGCTCTTATGAAAGTACTAACAAATCTTTGGCTTAAAGAGCGAGGCATTGACTACGGGGTGAACCCAATTATATATGTAATATTTTCTGTTCGTTTAAAGTTTCGATGTTGCTGCTGTTGCAGTTGAAATACTTGTTTTTTTATTAAATTTATGATCTTCTTTTAAATAATGCTGGGAAGTCCGGCGTCCCCTTCATAGCAATGTCCCTTCCCCATGAAAACTTCCTTCATGGAAAGATCCTCTCACATAACCCCTGACCCACCCGACCCCCCCCCACTACCAGGAAAAATCTCCCCTGAAAACGTCTGTATACTTCCAAATAACCAATACTATATGTTAACATTGGGTAAAGTTCATAAATTTCAGCCCTCCTCCCGGGAACTTCGGGGGATTAAGTCATCCTAAAAGACATACTTATAATATGTTCGAACATGCTGAACAAAATGGCTATCTCAAAATTTTGATCAGGTGACTTTGGGAAAAAAATGAGCGTGGGAGGGGGCCTAGTTGCCCTCCATTTTTTTTGGTCACTTAAAAAGGGCACTAGAACTTTCAATTTCCGTTCCAATAAGCCCTCCCACGATATTCTAGGACAACTGGTTCGATACGATCACCCCTGGGAAAAAAAAAAACAAAAAACAAACAAATAAACACGCACCCGTGATCTTTCTTCTGGCAAAAAATGCAAAATTCACATTTTGTAGATGGGAGCTTGAAACCTCTACAGTAAGGTTCTCTGATACGCGGAATATGATGGTGTGATTTCATTAAGGTTCTATAACTTTTAGGGGGTCTTTCCTCCTTTTTTCGAAAATCAGCCAAATTTTCTCAGGCGCCTAACTTTGATGAGTAGGATTAAACTTGATGAAACTTATATATTTGAAATCAGCATTAAAATGTGATTCTTTTGATTTATCTATTGGTATCAAAATACCGTTTTCTAGAGTTTCGGTTACCATTGAGCCGGGTCGCTCCTTACTTACAGTTCGTTACCACGAACTGTTTGATATGGCTCTTTTTTTCCATTTTCACTGTCATTTTCACTTGATTTGGAAAAATTGGATCCAACTTTGCCCCCCTCCACCCACATCAGGATTTTGACAAAATTACGCCATTCACATAGATACGAGCAATATCTTTTATATGAGCTATTAAACATCTGTCTAAGCACATGCGATACCAATACGCCAAATAACAATACGCTCGCGCCGATACGCGTGATATAATTTACGCCCGATACCAATACAGTGTGCAGCCTTTTCTTCAGGGACTACGGAGGGTCGTATCATCACCAAAACCAAAGATATTTGACCTTTGATCAATGTTGAACAAAATGACTATCTCAAAATTGTGATTGGAGGACTTTGGGAGAGAGGACCTTCAGGGAGGGAAGGGGGGCTTGTTGCCCTCCAATATTTTTGTTCACTTGAAAAGGTTACTAGCAAATTTAATTTCCGTTCAAATGAGCTATTATACAACTATCTGTGATGTTCTGGTCACCCCCTAGCCCTGCGAAAAAAAAAAAAAAAAAACGGGAGACGCATCAGAGCTACAACAAGGAAAAAGTCATTTTCTTTGTTGTTCAAGGAGGGGACTGTAATTTCTCTGTACAAGGTTTTCCACCATGGTGATTCCAATGGTACACTTTTCATTTTGATCTGACACCATTTTCGAGGGGTTTTAGGCTCTTTTTTCTAAATCATCATAAATTTCTTCTCGCAATAAACTTTTACTTTTAAGATGAACCAAAATAATAGTCACCATTCCTCAATCAGTGTCAAATGGCAATTTGTTTCCACCAGGCAGTTTTTTTCCTAAACATGATTTTTGACTTTGATTCTGACGTGTTAAGAGTTTATAGTAAATTCTCCCAACAGAGTAATGAGACTTACTAAGGGGGCTGGGAGGGGGAGTATACGGGAAGGGTCCTTGTAAATGTCCAGTTAAGGGTTTTGGAACATAATTATTAAAATGGTACCTTTTTATACTTCAAAGCTTTTCAACTTAAGAAAGTGGCACAAAAGGTGCCGTTTTTGCGCTATTTGGTAGCTACGAATGGCAAAACTGATTTAAATCACGCAGATAGGAGCAATAGCTTTCAAATCGGCCATTAAACATCTCTCTAAGATGATCTGGCTGTCCACTAGCCCCTAGCTTTTCCACTTGGGACTTGGCATCAATAGTGCCATTTTTAATGCTATTTGGCAGTTGCAGGTGGTAGAATTATAAATAAAACGTAGTTATAAGAAATAGCTTTACTGTGAGCTAATAAACATCTGTGTACGATGTTTTTGTAGCCCGCTAGCCCCACCCTTTGAGAAATGGCACATAATGTGCCATTTTTGCCAGATTTCACTTGCAGATGGTGGAATTTATAAAATGTACGTAGAAGTGAAAAACAGCTTTCTAATCAGCTATTAAGCATCTCTCTAGGATATTTTGGTAAACCGCTAGCCTTGGAAAAAAGGAGAGAAAAAAAAAAAATAGGGAGACGGATCAGTGCTACCCATACAAAAAAGTAATTTTTCTTGTTTTTCAAGGTTGGGGATTTTAATTTCCCTGACTAAGGTTTTCGACTATGCTGATTCCAATGGTACACTTTTCATTTTGATCTGATGCCATTTTCGAGAGGTTTCAGGCTTTTTTTCGAAATAACCATAAATTCTTTTCCCAATAAACTTTTATTTTTAATACGAACTGAAACGATGATTACCATTCCTGAATCAGTGTCAGATGGAAATTTTTTTCACTAGGCAGTTTTTTCCTAAACACGTTTTTTAACGTTTGGTTTAGTATGGGCAGTCGTTCGCTCATTACTAGGTTGCAGCTGCCGCTGCAACCATGATAAATCGAAACACAATAGCCCATATAGGTTGTCAAGAGGCCTTATCAAGCAATGCTTCAGGACCAGTTGATGGTGTCAAGTTTGAAATTTCATCATGTATTGAAGGGGATGTTGAAAAAAGGTGTTATTTGCATACTGCTTTAATGCTACTACTGCTGCTACACTATTGCTAAGGCATAATTAATGAACCTTTCAACAATGCTGAAAAAAATGGATGTCTCAAAACTGAATTTTGATGTTTGTTTTGGGAAATGATGAGCGTTGGAGGAGGAGGGTCTCTCAAATCACTTTGACTCTTAAACAGGGTACAATAAATTCCAATTTAAAATCAAATGAGACCCATCTGAGTTTAATACGAACATCAATTCCATAAAAACCTTATGTACCCCCAGGACATAGCTTCAAGCCCTTACCCCAGGGCTTTGGGGATTGTGCTAACCCTGGAGTCATTACTATATGTTCTTTGGACTATTTCAAACAAAATTTCATCGTACAATTTCAATCAGATACATTTGGTGAAAAGAGTGGTAGTTGGGTGGGGGAGGGGCTACTTAACCTCCATCACTATTGACTCTTAGAAAGAGAACAAGAACTTCAATTCCATGTGATTGAGCCACCACTAAAACTTTATACAACAATCCCTTCAATTGAATGCCCCAGGTGCGTAACTTGTAACCCTCGTCCTCTGGCTCTGGTGGTTTGTATCAACCTCAAAAGCCTTGTTATATCATATTTGGACTATTTTACATAAAAGGGCTGTCTCACAATATCTACTGAATACATCTTGAGAAAAAATGACATGTTTGCGGGTCTGTTTCTGTGGGGGGGGGGGGGTGTAGATATACTCTGATCACTTTGACACTTAAAAATGGCACTAGAACTTTTGATTACTAATCCAATGAGTCTCGTCCAAAGAATATACGACCACCCTTTCTATAAGAACCTTCTGTGTCCCCAGCACATAACTTACCACTCTTTCCTTGAGAGATTTAGGGGGGATTATCCTCCTCACAGACTTAATTTCTGAAACTTTCAATACGATTGAACAAACTTGTTATCTCCAAATTGTCATTGGAGGTATTAAGGGAAATGATGAGCATAGAGGGAGGGGAGGCTGGTTGCTCTCAAATCACTTTGACTCTTAAAAAGGGCATTATAACTTCCGATTTCAAATCAAATAAGCCCCTCCTGAAGTTTATACGACCGCCCATTCCAAAAAGCCCTATATGACCACATGGCATAACTTAGAACCATATCCCTAGGGCGCTGAGGGGTTGTTTTCACCCCTAGAGACCTTATCATATGTTCTTTGAACTGTTTTTTTTACCGCTGTCTCATAATTTCAATCAGATGCGTCTAGTGAAAAGAGGGGTTGTCGGGAGGGGGGGGCTAAATGCCCTCCATCACTTTTGACGCTTAAAAAAGAACTAGAGTTTCCAATTTCCAGCCAAATGAGCCCCCTCTAAAGATAATAAACCACCCCTTCCATAAAACCTTAAATGCCCGCGGCATAACTTAAAACCCTCACCCTAGACCCTGGTGGTTTGTATCTACCCCAAAAGCCTTGTTATATGATATTTGGACTATTTTGGATAAATGACTATCTCAAAATTGTTTACTCGATGTATTTCGGGAAAACATGACTTTTTTTGGGGGGGGGGGGGTAACTACCTTCTCATCGCTTTGGCTCTTAAAAATGGCACTAGGAATTCAGACTGCCGATCCAATGAGTCCGAAGTATATACAACCACTCTTTCTATAAGAACCTTGTATGCCATGGAGCATAACCTCCCACCTTGACCTGAGAGCTGTGGGGGCAGGGGCGTCTTCCTGAAAGACAGAAGTTTCGGACTCTTCAACTACAATGAAAAAAGTTTCAATTTCCAAATTTTGACTGGATGTCTTTGGGGAAATGATGAGCGTGGTAAGAGGGGGGCTGGCTGCTCTCCAGTCACTTTGACTCTTAAAAGAGCACTGTAACCTCTCATTTCGAATCAAATGAGCCCAATCTGAAGTTTAGGTGACCATCCATTCCATAAAAAACCGTATATGGCCCTAAGCCATGACTTACAACCCTATCCCCAGGACGCTGGAGGGGGGGGGGGCGTGCGTCAACCCTAGAGGCATTGTTGTAGTTCTTTGGACGATTTTCAGTAAAATAGCTATCTCACAATTTTAATCATATTCATTTGGTGAAGAGGGATTGTCAAAAGGGGGAAGAGGGTAGCTACCCTTCATCACTTTTGACTCTTCAAGGGGGACTAGAAATTCTAATTTTTAACCAAATGAGCCACCTCTACAGTTTATACAACCATCCCTTCCATAAAAACCTTAAAAGCCCCCTGGGCATAACTTACCAACCATTGCACCTAAGCTCTGGTTTTGTTTCAACCCCAAAAGCCTTGTTATATGATACTTATACTTTTTTGATTGAAAGAGCTAACTCAAAATTTCTTTTAGATACATTCCGGGACAATACGACGTGTGTGTTGGGGGGGGGGGGAGTAGCTGCCCTCTGATCACTTTTACTCTTGAAAAGAGCACTAGAACTTCTGATTACCAATCCAATGAGCCCCTCCGATGTTTATATGACCACGCTTTCTGTAAGAAACCTTGTATGCCCCCATAGTATAACTTACAACCCTTGCCCTGAGGGCTGATAATTCCCGGACGTTTCAATACGTTGAACAAAATGGCTTTTTGAAAATTGTTATTGGAAGTGTTTGGGGGAAATGGTGGGCGTTAGAAGGGGGTTAGTTGCTCTCCAATCACTTTCGACTATTGAAAAGGGCACTAGCCCTTTCATTTGCCCTCTGATCGCCTTCGACTATTAATTAGGGTACTAGCCTTCTTGATTTCCAATCAAATGAGCTCTTTTTGAAGTTTTTAAGACAAAACTTTCTGTAAGAACCTCATATGCCCCCTGGATATAAGTTACAACCTTTGCCCTTAAGGGGAATGGGGGGGGGGAATCCTCTAAGACAAAATTTCGGGACCTTTCAACTACGTTTAACAAAATGGCTATCTCAAAATTTTAATTGGATGTATTTTGGGAAATGGTTGCCGTGGGAGCAGGGTTAGTTGCCTTCCAATCACTTACGACTATTAAAAACGACACTAGCCCTCTAAATTTCCAATCAAAACAGACGTTGTTGAAGTTTCTACGACAACACTTTCTATAAAAACCTTATATCCCCCCAGGGCATAGCTTACAATCCTTGCCCTGAGGGATATCTACATAATGGCTATAAAATGGCCATCTCAAAATTTTGATTGAATATGTTTGCGGGTGTGAGGGGGTTTGTGGCCCTCCGTTTACTATTGACTATTAAAAATGTCACAAGCCCTTTGAATTTCCAATCGAATGAGCCCTTTTCGAAGTTTCTACGACAACTCTTTCGATACGAAGTGCCCTAGTCTAAACAAAAAAAATACACTGGGCCAACATCGTTCTTTACTTATGCAGCGCTATTGGCAGCGCATAGGCAGCACTATTGCGCTGCCTATGATCTAGTTCACTAGATTTTACAAGATCTAGTATATTAGGTTTAAGGTATTCAATCACGTTTACAGTTACATGACATCCTGTGTCTACGTTTTATGACTTCAAGCTCATTCTCTACGGTTTAACACATTTTTTATTTATGTTTTAAATTCAACTTGAAATCTGGAAACATAATCTATTAAGCCTTTTTTTAGTTTCTCAACCTGACTAATACTCAATAGACCTAGGGAGCTATTGGAACCAATGTTGACAGTTTTCTGTTACACTTGTTTTGACCCTAGTCATAAGACGGAAGTTTTCAAATTTAATTTTATTATTCAAAAATTGTGGGATTTGTTTTCCCAGTTCTAGAACTCAGATAAGAAACTATATTCTAAATAAAACGACCTAATGTGCTTCTGAAGCAAACAGTAATTACTCACTGTAGCTGAGATATAGTACTAAATCTTTTTTTCTAAAAATACCTTTTCGGGCTCAAATCTTTATTTTTGGAACTCAAATTAATTAAATTTATTTGGAAACTTTCATATATTCATTTTGCTTCTTTTCTATTATCGTTGATATTATTGTATTTAACACGGAGAAGAGGATTTGGTAGCCTGTCTCCCATAATCTTTATCTAAGAGAACTATAAGTGCGAAATCATAAAAAGAAAAGTTGGAAAGCAAAAGGTTTATAGGGACAAAGCCGATCCATTTTATCAATTGTTTTTTCAGCTGACTTTTCAGTTTTTCTTCAGCAGAATAGCATATTGAATAATTAAGTGACGAAAAATGTGGTTATAGGATTTTATTTTAGGGTTTGGACCTTAAGCAAGTCAGGGACAAAATAGACATCAGGGTTTCTCCGCTGTTTACCCAGACCAGTTTGAAAAGGCCGTGAAAAGAAAATCTTATACATTGAATTGGTCAACTGAAAACTTCCACAAAAAAACTTCAAATATGTTATAAAAATTGGAAAAAGTCAGGAGTTCAACTTTTAACGACCAAGACAGTAGTATCCCTACTCTGCTTTTAAGGGCATCCCTAGGGAATTAGCATTGAGTTCCCAGGACATGCCCTCCCTTTTCCAATGAATTTCTGCAACATGCCTTCTGACGTCGCAACATACCCCTGTTCTACAACATGCCCTGTTTCTAGAAAACATTCCCAGGTGTTTCAATTATTTGGAATGTGGTCGGGATAATACACAAGGTCAAGTAAATGGACTCCCTCGCAACTGCAAAATGCGTTCAACTGTTTCTACCGGAGCTCTCTGACGTCACGGCACAGATAGGAAAATAACATTGAATTTTAAGGACGTCAATAAACAATTAGCATTGGATGTCTAGCAGAGCACTATCCCTTTTCCATAGGATTTCAAGCACAGCCCTGTTTTGTCACGCAACATACCCCCGTTTCAAACGCGTGTTAGGTCACGAGACACTCTCCTGTGTATATCTGTGAGACCCCAAATTCTAGGCAACATTCCCAGGTTTTTTCCGTTATTGATGTCTAGACACTTTTCCAGGTGTTTTTATTTTCCCCTATTGTTTTCCCCCTATACATGTCTAGACGGGCATTTTATCGTAAAATTGTTTCCAAGCATGTTTCCAGGTGGAAGTAGCCATTTTATTCATCGAGAGTCAGTTTCTTTCTGGAAGTGGGGCAGTCAAAAATTGAAATGGATGCTTATACATTATTGAATATTGAAAGTGTTGACGAAACGGGACCTAGAGTGCCTAAAGTAGCGGTGGAAATTGCAAGGGACTCCCAGCTAACCCTAAAATGGGACAAGATCTATGCTGGATAAATTATAACATTAAGCAAATTCAAGTTGGAAGAACAATTATGCTTTGCGGCTAAGGTGAAGATAGTGCACATACAGAGACTACAAGATGGATTAAATGCGCTGGCGAAATATATATAAGAGAACAATTTATAGAAAACGAATATTCTGTATTTGGTAGTCAGAGTCTTAAAATGGCTACATTTGAGAATCAGAAAATCTTACATAATCTAGTAAAATTGGAAAAATGGTTAGTTTTAGATGATGACTTTCTGGAATTTTCTCTTCAAATAAAAGTATTTTCTCGAGAAATGCTTAACGATATAGTGGGAACCGATTCCCCATCTTTGGACTATTGTATGAAACTTTGTCGTCGTGGTCCCCAAGCTTTTACTCAATTTATAGATATATTAATTGAGACAAAACAAAATGATATTGTGACTTTGCTCTTAACCACTGCTTAGCCGGCCATCTGTGAACCCACTATTTCTAGGATACATTTTTATTGATCCCGAGTCAGTTTCTTTTTGGAAGTGAGACAGTCAACATCGAAAATGTTTTACACAGGCCCATTATGCTTGTATACTTTGGGCAGTTAGTCATCCTGTGAGAATTGTAATTTTGCTGATGAATATGATGAAAGGTGTAAATTATGCAGTTCGTGTTAATTGCATAGAGGATATGCAGTGCAAATGAAAGACTGTAATTTCTATCTTGAAGAGATTTGCGACTCTCATAATAGAGGATTCTTGTGCTTCAACTGTCACTATGATAAATGTGACCAATGGGAAAATACTTACCCTGGCATGCTAACGTAAAAACCCTAAACGGGAGTTCAGTTTATTTTTAAGAGTCTGTTATAGTTGCGGCTTTAAATTGTTTTGGGAAGAAGAACCTGGTCTACGCTGCAATTGCTGGAATAATAAAAGAGTTTGGTTTACGACATTGCTGTGAAGAGACTGGCTACTGTGGTTACAAACCTATAGACTTTTATTTGGCTGCTACAGAAAAAGATTCTTCATATGAGAATTTTGTATGAGACATTGCGTCAAATAAGCAAATTAAAACACGCGAATTTAATTATATGAATCAGAGTAGTATTATTAACTTTACTAAGAGATTTAATAAGAAAAAAGAAGTTACACTACATTGTAGAAAATATAACCCTGATTATGCACGTCAAGATGAGTACAAGTTGAATCCTGATGAGCTGCTACCACGTATCGTTTCTGATGATTACCTATAAGTAGAAGAAGAAATCTAAAGGACATAGTGTTTTGTACATGCACAAATTTTATTATTAAACAAATTTACATACATTTTTAAGCATTTTACATTTAGGGCACCGAAATTTATATTATATGGATATAAAAGAGTATTTTCGACAAGAAAGTCATTCAATTCAGGATTGTCACCATAAATATTGCGGAATGCCATGTAAGTATGCCCGCGACTCCAAAAAATAAAATATAGTAGGGCATGAAAACCACAGATTTTCTTTGATGGATATTGTACCCGATTCCGATTTTGAATAATAGATTTTCCGCTCTGCTCAAGAAAATTTTAATTTGAGGTGTGTAGAATGTATACGGTAGACCAAGCGGATCAAAAAATTATATATTGTTTTTTGTTTGAAAGATACATAACCAATGCCCCGTTTTTACACTTGATGGACTGCTAATAACAATGATAAGGGTATTGTCAACATGTTGAATATGCTCCAGAAAATCTGAAGGTATGCAATAAGATTTATATTTGGACATGTATGGGTCCATATTGAATGTGATTGGAGGGCTAGCTGCCCTCCAATCACTTTTGACTCTTAAAAAGTGAATTACAACTTTCAATTTCCGATCAAATGAGCCCTCTAGGAAGTTTATACGAGCGTCCCTTCTATAACAAGCATATACGCCCCCAGGGCATAACTTCACAATGCCTACCCCTAGGCCCTGGGGGGCTGTGTCGACACCGGAGTTTCTTTTATCAAAACTTTGAACTATTTTTAACAAAATGTCTATCTCAAAATTTTTATGTGATGCATTTAGGGCGTGGAGGAGGGGGGACTATTTGCCCTCCGATCTCTTTTGACTCTTAAAAAGTGAACAAGAACTTCCAATATCCGATCAAATTATCCCTCTCCGACGTTTATACGAGCACCCCATTCATAAGAACTATATATGCCCCTAGAGAATTACTCATAACGCCTGCATCCGGGCACTGGCGGGTTGCATCGACTCAGAAATTTTTCTTATCTGACCTTTGAACTATTTTTAATGAAATTGATATTATTACGAATTATATCGGATGGTATTGGTAAAAAAAGGGTGGGGGGGCTAGTTGTCCTCAGATGTTTTCACTCTTAAAAATTGAACTAGAACTTTCAATTTCAAATCAAATGAGCCCGCTCTGAAGTTTATACGAGCATCCCTTTCATAAGAACCATGTACGCCCCAGGACAACACTTACAACGCCTATCCCCCGGGCAAAGGGGGGAGTTTTGTTTTCTAATTTTTGAAAAATTTCCAAAAAACTGGCTATCTCAAAACTTGTAGCAGATAGGTTTGAGAAAAAAGAGCAGGGGGGGGGGCTAGATGCTCTTAACTCTCTTGGCTCTTCAAAATGAGCCGTCTATGAAGTTTATACGAGCATCCCTTTCATAAGAACTATACATCACTTAGGCCATAACTTAGAACGCCTTCCCCTGGGGAGTTGTATTGACACCGGTTTTTTTTATCCGACCTTCGAACTATTTTTAACAAACTGTCAAAATTTTCATCATGTTAGTTTGGAAAAAGAAGACGGGGGAGGAGGGCTAGCTGCCTTTGATCTCTTTTGACGATTAAAAAGCGAGCTCGAAATTTCAATTTCCTATGAAATGAGCCCCCTCTGAAGTTTATACGAGCATCCCTTTCAAATGAATCATATTTGTCCCAGGGCATAACTTAAACGCCTGCCCCGGGCCCTGGGGGGTTGTGACGACACCTGAATTTTTATTATCTGACTTTTGAGCAATTTTTAAATTAATAGCTATCTAAAACATTTTATTAGATGCATTTGGGAAAAAAGGGGCGTGGATGGGCTAGTTGTCCTTCAATCTCATTTGACTCTAAAATACTGAACTAGAACTTTCAATTTCCAATCAAACGAGCCCTCTCTGAAGTTAATACGAGCTTCCCTTCCACAAGACCCATAAATGCCCCCAGGGCATAAATTACAACGCCTGCCCCGGGCCCTGAGGGGTTGTGTCTACTCCGGAATTTTTGTTATATGATCTTTCAACTACTTTTAACAAAATAGGTATCTCAAAATTTTTATTGTATGCATTTGGGAAAAAATGGTTTGAGGGGGGGGGAAGCTGGTTACCCTCCAATATCTTTTGATGCTTAAAAAGTGAACTAGAACTTTCAATTTCCAATCAAATGAGCCCTCTATGAAGTTTATACGAGAGTTCCTTCCATAAGAACCATATATGCCCCAGGGCATAACTTATAACCCTTGCCCCTGAAGACTGTGGGGGGAGTGTCCTGCTCAAACATATAATTTCCAGTACTTTCAACTACGTTGCAAAAATGGCTATATAAAAATTTTGATTGGATGTGCTTGGGGAAATGGTGGACATGAAAAGGGTGTCAGTTGCCTTAGAATCGCTTTCGACTGTTAAAACCGGAAATAGCCATTTAAGTTTCCAATCGAATGAGCCCTTTCTGAAGTTTCTACGACAACACTGTCTATACAAAACCTTGAATTCCCCCAGGGTATAACTTATAACCCTTGCCCCTGAAGACTGTGGGGGGAGTGTCCTGCTCAAACATATAATTTCTAGTACTTTCAACTAAGTTGCAAAAATGGCTATATCAAAATTTTGATTGGATGTGCTTGGGGAAATGGTGGGCATGAAAAGGGTTTCAGTTGCCTTAGAATCGCTTTCGACTGTTAAAACCGGAAATAGCCATTTAAGTTTCCAATCGAATGAGCCCTTTCTGAAGTTTCTACGACAACACTGTCTATACAAAACCTTGTAGGCCCCCTGGGTATAACTTATAACCCTTGCCCTGAGGGCTGTGGTGGGATGTCATTCTCAAAGACCTAATGTCCAGGACTAAAAAACTACGTTGAAGAAAATGGCTATCTCAAAATTTTGATTGAATGTGTTTGGGGAAAGGTGGGCGTGAGAGGGGGTTTTGTTGCCCTCTAATCACTTTCGACTATTAAAAAGGGTACTAGCCCTCTGAATTTCCAATCCAATGAGCCTTTTTTGAAGTTTTTACGACAACGCCTTCTATAAAATCCTTAAATGCCCCCAGGGCATGACTTACAACCCTTGCCGTGATGGCTGTGGGAGAGTTTCCTCCTCAAAAATGTAATTTTGATCTGGAAATCAATTGCGCTGAATAAAATGGCTATCTCAAAATTTTGATTGGATGTGTTTGGGGAAATGGTGGGCGTGGAAGGGTTGTTAATTGCCTTCCAATTACTTTCGACTATTAAAAAGGGCACAAGTTACTTCAATTTCCAATTGATTGAACCCTTTTCGAAGTTTCTACGACAACTTCTTCGATACGAAATGCCCTGCTCTAGAGGAAAAATATAATAAATAATACATTGTGCCAACATTGTTCTTATGTGTCCCCCAGGCATAACGTAAAACCCTTTTCCTGAGGGATGTGGGGGAGTGTCCTCCTCAAAAACATATTTTCTATACGGAGATCAACAACGCTGAACAAAATGGCTATCTCAAAATTTGGATTGGATGTGTTTGGGGGAATGATGGGCGTGGGGGAGGGCTAATTGCCCTCCAATCACTTTTCATTCTTAAAAAGGGCACTAGAACTCTCTATTTCCAATCGAATGAGCCCCCTTTGAAGTGTCTACGGACCCCTTCCATATGAATTGCCTCTGGGAAAATATTAAATTAATAATACAAATTCAAAGGCAACGATATGCCGTTGCCAATAGTAAAGGCCATACGGCTCTAATGTTTTATTATTTATTTATTTATTCGTTATCCTAGAGGCACTTCAAATGGAAGTGGTCGTCGTAAAAACTTCAAAGGGAGCTCATTTGAATGGAAATCGAGAGTTCTAGTGCCCTTTTTAAGGGTCAAAAGTGATTGGAAGGCAACTAACACCCCTTCCACGCCCACCAGTTTCCCAAACACATCCAATCAAAATTTTGAGATAGCCATTTTGTCCAGCGTAGTTGATTTCCAGATAGAAATTATGTTTTTGAGGAAGAAATTCCCCAACAGCCCTCAGGGCAAGGGTTTTAAGTTATGCCCTGGGGCATATTAAATTGGGTTAAAAATTAATTGGGTTTGAATATGCCAGCAATTTAACCAAAAGCTAAAATATTGCAACTTTGTAACATTTGCATTGTTCTACTAACAGATACTCATAATTGCGATTTGACGAGAAATTATAAATGTTTGTTTAAAGTTTCAATTTAACTCTACTTCTTTAAGATTTTTTTTTATTTATTAATAACTGTCAATAACAGTTTTCTAAGCTGCATTAAGGTGGGAGGGGTCACGTTTGAGAAGAAAACATTCGCTTTCAGGTTTAATAAAATTGTGGAATTACAATTTAAATGTTGTAAGTGCTAAAAGTGACGAAAGTAACTATTCAAATTAAATTTAAAGGTTCCGGAAACCCCAAAAACAAATCGAAACCAGCATGAAGAAGCCAGATGCACAAAACTGATTACAAAAAACAGTTTCGTCCTAGAAGTGCTGACAGAAGAGCTTAGGAACACTTTTGAATGTAACGAATTTGGCAAGATAAGTATAAGGAAAAAAGCTTGTACCTCTTTAATCAGAAATTATTTTAAAAAAGAGCGTCAAATAATTTTTTTAAATAATCATACGAAGAATAAGATAAAGTCTAGCGCAAAATGCAAATTTGAAGGATGTAACACAAAATACAGGTTTAGTTCTAGATGCACTATTGACGAGATTATAACTACCACGGACATGACAATCACTTTTGATGTATATCAATGGGAATAGCGTGTCATGATAAATCCAAGAGGGTCAAAATGGAACTCTCGGGTGTTGCAAGGAAGAAAAAACAGGAGGAACTACAAAACAAAGGGTATGATTATGGTCAATTCCAACAAAACCAGCACAGATTTTTAGAATCCAATGACGAAAACAAAATGTTCATGCTGCCCTTTAGCTTAAATGTCCATCATAAGGCTCTGTCAGACCTTTCGAAATCTCTCAAAACTCAACTACATCCCTTCTTGGAAATGGAGATCAAGATGAAAACATTTCAAGCGGCAACAAGTATAGATGAATCAAACAAAAAAAACAGCATAAATGGGTACGTCCAAAGACTGTCATGGCATTCATTTTGCATAGTACTTTTTTCAGAAAAGCAGAAGGAATTGGCCATACAGGAATTAAGAATTAACGAGGACCTTGTGCTTCACTTGCATGCAACGGGGGGGGGATAATACGTAAAATAGGGCCTAGAAAAAATTCTGGTATTCATTAGTATCAGGAGGTGGAGGACCGGGCCTTCCTCTAGTTTCCTACTTTGATGCGGTAAGTGATACGCATGATACGCGAGCAATTACGGTAATTTTAGAAGATTTTATTTGTCCGCTATACCGTAAAACAAAATAAATTGTTCCTTTTATAGTAACAGATTTATCTTGGGCCATGATGTATGCAGTTCTTCAGGCACTAAATAAAGATACGTTAATACAGTATTTGAACTGGTGTTATGATGTGGCAAAAAAAAGTGTCAATATAAATAAAAAACTAAGTTAATCATATGTGCGGCACATATGATCAAATTTATTTATAGGTTCTGCGCTCTTGAGTACAAAGATTCTAAGACAACTGACTTCATAGTTTGTTCAGTAGCTATGATAATGCAACAAGAATCGTTGGAGTCGATAAAAGAATACTGGACCTGCTTAAGAGCACTTTTAACCGAAAAATATATTACAGATAAGGTAAAATCAAGAGCACTGGATATATTAAAATCTGTAAGTGAACCTTCTAGCCTGAGGTTCCAACCAGATGCTGTCTCTGAAGACAACACTATAGACGATTGTAAGTTTACAACACTATAGACGATTGTGAGCTGGAACAAATAACTATTAAACTCTGCCCCTTAACAACTGCAATAATGCTAAATGGTAGATTTACTAGGCATACAAATGCATTAGTAGAAAATTATTTCAAAATAATGAAAAGACGGGTTTACAAAGTTGGGCTATGTCCCATGGACCCTGGTTAATTTGTGGATACGAGTTATATAAATGCTATACCCATGGTTTCAAACTGGATTGCTCTCTTGAATAACTATCCCCCGACCTCTAAAATTACTAGCTCAAGAAAACGAATGGATATTGATATGGAGCAACAAAAAGAGGAAGAAAAGAAAAAGCAATTCCCAAAGATGGATACTATAAAAGAGGTCTAGAAGAAAAAAAAATATAACTGGCTCCAAATATTATGACCCGTCCCCTAACCTTTGTCTTCCACCGGAATACATCATACCTGCTTAAATATTGAATAGAAGAAACATAAAATTAGCTAAAAAAGTGCTTTCGAAAATGAACAGTTGAACAACTTCCAAGACTTTAGCAGCGCGTATTCAAAATATTCTTCGGGTCACAGCGATTCAATTGTTATAGGAAGAGTGTTAATGGGAGAGGGGGAAGGAAAACAATTTGGCAAACATTTCAATAGGTGAATTGGCGTCAATAATAGGACAGGCTTGGCTAAGCGATCAGTAGAAAGCTATCTTATACTCCCGTACTCACAACACATTTGGGCATAGAGTCCCTAGGGAGAACACCTGTGATGTCAGTCCCACGCCCACACCAAATATGGGCATAGAGTCCCTAGGGAGAACACCTGTGCTGTCAGTCCGACGGGGCACCATATATGGGCATGGAATCTCCAGGGAGAACAGGTTTCTGAGAAATTGGAGTTTGTCCAGGAGAATTGTTTCCGGGGAAGTTTATTAATGTCTGACAGACGATGTCAAGGTTAATCAAATTGTTTCCGGGCAAAGTTTATTAATGTCTGATAGGTGATGTCAAGGTTGATCAAATTGTTTCCGGGTGAAGTTTATTAATGTCTGACAGGTGATGTCAAGGTTGATTGATTTGTCACGAAAGGGGAATTGTTTTCGGGCGTATGTTTTGATCTTAGAGATGAAGAGGTTAACGCGGGAAAGATTTCCCTAGTAATTTCAAATGTGACAGCGCAGGGATGCCAAAACAAAAGGAATACGCAAAAATTACCTTTAGGGGTTATTTGGGCGAAACCGTTTTAGACATTTTAGGGAATTATTTGGGCGAAACAGTTAGAAACATTTTAAAAGATGATTTTAGAAGAGGATTTAGAAGAGGATTTGAGGGTGAAACTCTGTGGTCGTTATAATACACAAGTTGTATTTGAACAATGTTGTGAGGTCCTTTCCTCCAGCCCCCAAGGGCTCTGATCCCCCTACCCCAAAACCAAAGGGTTCCGATCCCCCTACCCCTTTCCAAAGGAAGCCCCCGGTCCCCAAAGGTCCCCCGGGCTCCCAAAGGACCCCCGGTGCCCCAAAGGCCCCTGAGCCCCCATTTTTTAATACTTTTCTTATGGCTTTATTATATCTGTCTAGAACAAGTTATTTTCTTAATGTCCATCCTAAACCCATTTTACAAGTTGAAGAACCCATCCTTTTCACCCACAACTTTACTATACTGCTTTTTTGAATGCTCCAACACCAAGCAATACTTTTCAAAGGCATTTCAGAACAAGTTCTTTTCTTAATGTCCCTCCTAAACCCATTTTACAAATTGAAGTACCCATCCTTTACACCCACAACTTTACTTTACAGCTTTTTGAATGCTCCAACACCAAGCAATACTTTTCAAAGGGCATTTCAGAACAAGTTCTTTTCATAATGTCCATCCTAAACCCATTTTACAAGTTGAAGTTCTCATCCTTTTCACCCACAACTTTACTTTACAGCTTTTTGAATGCCCAACACCAAGCAATAATTTTCAAAAGGCATTTCAGAACAAGTTCTTTTCTTAGTGACCGTCCTAAATCCATTTTACAAATTGAAGTACCCATCCTTTTCACCCACAACTTAGTTATAGGTAAGAGTTTGAAGTTTTACCTTAGAGACTTAGCTTAGAGTTTTAGTTTGGTTTAGTTTTAATTAAAAGTTTAGAATGTTTTTTAGCTTAGAGTCTTAACTTAGAGTTTTGTTAGAGTTCTAGTTTAGTTTAGTTTTAGTTAAGAGTTTAGAGTTTTTAGCTTAGAGTCTTAGCTTAGAGTTTTATTTAGAGTTCTAGTTTTGTTTAGTTTAGTTACAGTTAAGAGTTTAGAGTTTTAGCTTAGAGTTATAGCTTAGAATTTTACTTAAAGTTGTAGTTTGGTTAAGTTTTAGTTAAGAGTTTCGAGTTTTAGCTTAGAGTCTTTGCTTAGAGTTTTTGTTAGAGTTCTAGTTTAGTTTTAGTTAAGAGTTTAGAGTTTTACCTTAGAGTCTTAGCTTAGAGTTTTAGTTAGAGTTGAAGTTTAGTTTAGTTACAGTTAAGAATTTAGAGTTTTAGCTTAGAGTCATACTTTAGAGTTTTACTTAAGTTTTAGTTTGGCTAAGTTTTAGTTAAGAGTTTCGAGTTTTAGCTTAGAGTCTTAGCTTAGAGTTTTTTTTGTTAGAGTTCTAGTTTAGTTTAATTTTAGTTAAGAGTTTGATGTTTTACCTTTGAGTTTCAGTTAGAGTTCTAGTTTAGTTTAGTTTTAGTTAAGAGTTTGGTGTTTTACCTTAGAGTCTTAGCTTAGTTTTAGTTAGAGTTTCTAGTTTAGTTTAGTTTTAGTTAAGAGTTTAGAATTTTAGCTTAGAGTCTTAGCTTAGACTTTTTGCTAGAGTTCTAGTTTATTTCAGTTTTAGTTAAGAGTTTAGAGTTTTTAGCTTAGAGTCTTAGCTTAGAGTTTTTGTTGAAGTTCTAGTTTAGTTTAGTTTTAGTTAAGAGTTTAGAGTTTTAGCTTAGAGTCTTAGCTTAGAGTTTTTGTTAGAGTTGAAGTTTAGTGTAGTAATAGTTAAGAGTTTAGAGTTTTAGCTTAGAGTCTTAGCTTAGAGTTTTTTTTGTTAGAGTTCTAGTTTAGTTTAATTTTAGTTAAGAGTTTGATTTTTTACCTTTGAGTTTCAGTTAGAGTTCTAGTTTAGTTTAGTTTTAGTTAAGAGTTTGGTGTTTTACCTTAGAGTCTTAGCTTAGAGTTTTAGTTAGAGTTCTAGTTTAGTTTAGTTTTAGTTAAGAGTTTAGAGTTTTTTAGCTTAGAGTCTTAACTTAGAGTTTTTGTTAGAGTTCTAGTTTAGTTTAGTTTTAGTTAAGAGTTTAGAGTTTTTAGCTTAGAGTCTTAGCTTAGAGTTCTAGTTAAAGTTGAAGTTTAGTTTAGTTACAGTTAAGAATTTATAGTTTTAGCTTAGAGTCATAGCTTAGAGTTTTACTTAAAGTTGTAGTTTAGTTAAGTTTTAGTTAAGAGTTTCGAGTTTTAGCTTAGAGTCTTAGCTTAGAGTTTTTTTTTGTTAGAGTTCTAGTTTAGTTTAATTTTAGTTAAGAGTTTGATGTTTTACCTTTGAGTTTCAGTTAGAGTTCTAGTTTAGTTTAGTTTTAGTTAAGAGTTTGGTGTTTTACCTTAGAGTCTTAGCTTAGTTTTAGTTAGAGTTCTAGTTTAGTTTAGTTTTAGTTAAGAGTTTAGAATTTTAGCTTAGAGTCTTAGCTTAGAGTTTTTGTTAGAGTTCTAGTTTATTTTAGTTTTAGTTAAGAGTTTAGAGTTTTAGCTTAGAGTCTTAGCTTAGAGTTTTTGTTAAAGTTCTAGTTTAGTTTAGTTTTAGTTAAGAGTTTAGAGTTTTAGCTTAGAGTCTTAGCTTAGAGTTTTTGTTAGAGTTGAAGTTTAGTGTAGTAATAGTTAAGAGTTTAGAGTTTTAGCTTAGAGTCTTAGCTTAGAGTTTTTTTTGTTAGAGTTCTAGTTTAGTTTAATTTTAGTTAAGAGTTTGATGTTTTACCTTTGAGTTTCAGTTAGAGTTCTAGTTTGGTTTAGTTTTAGTTAAGAGTTTGGTGTTTTACCTTAGAGTCTTAGCTTAGAGTTTTTGTTAGAGTTCTAGTTTATTTTAGTTTTAGTTAAGAGTTTAGAGCTTTTAGCTTAGAGTCTTAGCTTAGAGTTTTTGTTAAAGTTCTAGTTTAGTTTAGTTTTAGTTAATAGTTTAGAGTTTTAGCTTAGAGTCTTAGCTTAGAGTTTTTGTTAGAGTTGAAGTTTAGTTTAGTAATAGTTAAGAGTTTAGAGTTTTAGCTTAGAGTCTTAGCTTAGAGTTTTTGTTAGAGTTCTAGTTTAGTTTACATATAGTTAAGAGTTTGGAGTTTTACCTTAGAGACTTAGCTTAGAGTTTTAGTTTAGTTTAGTTTTAGTTAAGAGTTTAGAGTTTTTAGCTTAGAGTCTTAGCTTAGAGTTTTTGTTAGAGTTCTAGTTTAGTTTAGTTTTAGTTAAGAGTTTGGTGTTTTACCTTAGTCTTAGCTTAGAATTTTAGTTAGAGTTCTAGTTTAGTTTAGTTTTAGTTAAGAGTTTAGAATTTTAGATTAGAGTCTTAGCTTAGAGTTGTTGTTAGAGTTCTAGTTTTTTTAGTTTTAGTTAAGAGTTTAGAGTTTTTAACTTAGAGTCTTAGCTTAGAGTTTTGTTGAAGTTCTAGTTTAGTTTAATTTTAGTTAATAGTTTAGAGTTTTAGCTTAGAGTCTTAGCTTAGAGTTTTTGTTAGAGTTCTAGTTTAGTTTAGATATAGTTAAGAAGTTTGGAGTTTTACCTTAGAGACTTAGCATAGAGTTTTAGTTTAGTTTAGTTTTAGTTAAGAGTTTAGAGTTTTTTAGCTTAGAGTCTTAGCTTAGAGTTTTTGTTAGAGTTCTAGTTTAGTTTAGTTTTAGTTAAGAGTTTGGTGTTTTACCTTAAAGTCATAGTTTAGAGTTTTAGTTAGAGTTCTAGTTTAGTTTAGTTTCAGTTAAGAGTTTAGAATTTTAGCTTAGAGTCTTAGCTTAGAGTTTTTGTTAGAGTTCTAGTTTAGTTTAGTTTTAGTTAAGAGTTTAGAGTTTTTAGCTTAGAGTCTTAGCATAGAGTTTTTGTTAAAGTTCTAGCTTAGTTTAGTAATAGTTAAGAGTTTAGAGTTTTAGCTTAGAGTCTTAGCTTAGAGTTTTTGTTAAAGTTGAAGTTTAGTTTAGTAATAGTTAAGAGTTTAGAGTTTTAGCTTAGAGTCTTATCTTAGAGTTTTTGTTAAAGTTGAAGTTTAGTTTAGTAATAGTTAAGAGTTTAGAGTTTTAGCTTAGAGTCTTAGCTTAGAGTTTTAGTTTAGTTTAGTTTTAGTTAAGAGTTTAGAGTTTTTTAGCTTAGAGTCTTAGCTTAGAGTTTTTGTTAGAATTCTAGTTTAGTTTAGTTTTAGTTAAGAGTTTAGAGTTTTTAGCTTAGAGTCTTAGCTTAGAGTTCTAGTTAAAGTTGAAGTTTAGTTTAGTTACAGTTAAGAATTTATAGTTTTAGCTTAGAGTCATAGCTTAGAGTTTTACTTAAAGTTGTAGTTTAGTTAAGTTTTAGTTAAGAGTTTCGAGTTTTAACTTAGAGTCTTACCTTAGAGTTTTTGTTAGAGTTCTAGTTTAGTTTAGTTTTAGTTTAGAGTTTAGAGTTTTACCCTACAGTCTTAGATTAGAGTTTTAGTTAGAGTTCTAGTTTAGTTTAGTTATAGTTAAGAATTTAGAGTTTTAGCTTAGAGTCATAGCTTAGAGTTTTAGTTAAAGTTATAGTTTAGTAAAGTTATAGTTAAGAGTTTAGAGTTGTACCTTAGAGTCATAGCTTAGAGTTTTAGTAAGAATTCTAGTTCAGTTTAGTTTTAGCTAAGAGTTTAGAGTTTTAGCTTAGATTCTTAGCTTATAGTTCGTGTTAGAGTTCTAGTTTAGTTTACTTATAGTTAAGAGTCTCGAGTTTTTAGCTTAGAGTCTTAGCTTAGAGTTTTTGTTAGAGTTCTAGTTTAGTTTAGTTTTAGTTAAGAGTTTGGTGTTTTACCTTAGAGTCATAGCTTAGAGTTTTAGTTAGAGTTCTAGTTTAGTTTAGTTTTAGTTAAGAGTTTAGAATTTTAGCTTAGAGTCTTAGCTTAGAGTTTTTGTTAAAGTTCTAGTTTAGTTTAGTTTTAGTTAAGAGTTTAGAGTTCTTAGCTTAGAGTCTTAGCATAGAGTTTATGTTGAAGTTCTAGTTTAGTTAGTAATAGTTAAGAGTTTAGAGATTTAGCTTAGAGTCTTAAATTAGAGTTTTGTTGAAGTTGAAGTTTAGTTTAGTAATAGTTAAGAGTTTAGAGTTTTAGCTTAGAGTCTTAGCTTAGAGTTTTTGTTAGAGCTCTAGTTTAGTTTAGTAATAGTTAAGAGTTTAGTGTTTTAGCTTAGAGTCTTAGCTTAGAGTTTTAGTTTAGTTTAGTTTTAGTTAAGAGTTTAGAGTTTTTTAGCTTAGAGTCTTAGCTTAGAGTTTTTGTTAGAGTTCTAGTTTAGTTTAGTTTTAGTTAAGAGTTTAGTGTTTTACCTTAGAGTCATAGCTTAGATTTTTAGTTAGAGTTCTAGTTTAGTTTAGTTTTAGTTAAGAGTTTAGAATTTTAGCTTAGAGTCTTAGCTTAGAGTTTTTGTTAGAGTTCTAGTTTAGTTTAGTTAAGAGTTTAGAGTTTTTAGCTTAGAGTCTTAGCATAGAGTTTTTGTTGAAGTTCTAGTTTAGTTTAGTAATAGTTAAGAGTTTAGAGTTTTAGCTTAGAGTCTTAGCTTAGAGTTTTTGTTAAAGTTGAAGTTTAGTTTAGTAATAGTTAAGAGATTAGAGTTTTAGCTTAGAGTTTTAGTTTAGTTTAGTTTTAGTTAAGAGTTTAGAGTTTTTTAGCTTAGAGTCTTAGCTTAGAGTTTTTGTTAGAGTTCTAGTTTAGTTTAGTTTTAGTTAAGAGTTTAGTGTTTTTAGCTTAGAGTCTTAGCTTTGAGTTTTACTTAAAGTTGTAGTTTAGTTAAGTTTTAGTTAAGAGTTTCGAGTTTTAGCTTAGAGTCTTACCTTAGAGTTTTTGTTAGAGTTCTAGTTTAGTTTAGTTTTAGTTTAGAGTTTAGAGTTTTACCCTACAGTCTTAGATTAGAGTTTTAGTTAGAGTTCTAGTTTAGTTTAGTTATAGTTAAGAATTTAGAGTTTTAGCTTAGAGTCATAGCTTAGAGTTTTAGTTAAAGTTATAGTTTAGTAAAGTTATAGTTAAGAGTTTAGAGTTGTACCTTAGAGTCATAGCTTAGAGTTTTAGTAAGAGTTCTAGTTCAGTTTAGTTTTAGCTAAGAGTTTAGAGTTTTAGCTTAGACTCTTAGCTTATAGTTCGTGTTAGAGTTCTAGTTTAGTTTACTTATAGTTGAGAGTCTCGAGTTTTTAGCTTAGAGTCTTAGCTTAGAGTTTTTGTTAGAGTTCTAGTTTAGTTTAGTTTTAGTTAAGAGTTTGGTGTTTTACCTTAGAGTCATAGCTTAGAGTTTTAGTTAGAATTCTAGTTTAGTTTAGTTTTAGTTAAGAGTTTAGAATTTTAGCTTAGAGTCTTAGCTTAGAGTTTTTGTTAAAGTTCTAGTTTAGTTTAGTTTTAGTTAAGAGTTTAGAGTTCTTAGCTTAGAGTCTTAGCATAGAGTTTATGTTGAAGTTCTAGTTTAGTTTAGTAATAGTTAAGAGTTTAGAGATTTAGCTTAGAGTCTTAAATTAGAGTTTTTGTTGAAGTTGAAGTTTAGTTTAGTAATAGTTAAGAGTTTAGAGTTTTAGCTTAGAGTCTTAGCTTAGAGTTTTTGTTAGAGCTCTAGTTTAGTTTAGTAATAGTTAAGAGTTTAGTGTTTTAGCTTAGAGTCTTAGCTTAGAGTTTTAGTTTAGTTTAGTTTTAGTTAAGAGTTTAGAGTTTTTTAGCTTAGAGTCTTAGCTTAGAGTTTTTGTTAGAGTTCTAGTTTAGTTTAGTTTTAGTTAAGAGTTTGGTGTTTTACCTTAGAGTCATAGCTTAGATTTTTAGTTATAGTTCTAGTTTAGTTTAGTTTTATTTAAGAGTTTAGAATTTTAGCTTAGAGTCCTAGCTTAGAGTTTTTGTTAGAGTTCTAGTTTAGTTTAGTTAAGAGTTTAGAGTTTTTAGCTTAGAGTCTTAGCATAGAGTTTTTGTTGAAGTTCTAGTTTAGTTTAGTAATAGTTAAGAGTTTAGAGTTTTAGCTTAGAGTCTTAGCTTAGAGTTTTTGTTAAAGTTGAAGTTTAGTTTAGTAATAGTTAAGAGTTTAGAGTTTTAGCAGGGCATAACTTATAACCCTTGCCCCTGAAGACTGTGGGGGGAGTGTCCTGCTCAAACATATAATTTCCAGTACTTTCAACTACGTTGCAAAAATGGCTATATAAAAATTTTGATTGGATGTGCTTGGGGAAATGGTGGACATGAAAAGGGTGTCAGTTGCCTTAGAATCGCTTTCGACTGTTAAAACCGGAAATAGCCATTTAAGTTTCCAATCGAATGAGCCCTTTCTGAAGTTTCTACGACAACACTGTCTATACAAAACCTTGAATTCCCCCAGGGTATAACTTATAACCCTTGCCCCTGAAGACTGTGGGGGGAGTGTCCTGCTCAAACATATAATTTCTAGTACTTTCAACTAAGTTGCAAAAATGGCTATATCAAAATTTTGATTGGATGTGCTTGGGGAAATGGTGGGCATGAAAAGGGTTTCAGTTGCCTTAGAATCGCTTTCGACTGTTAAAAACGGAACTAGCCATTTAAACTTCCAATCGAATGAGCCCTTTCTAAAGTTTCTACGACAACACTGTCTATACAAAACCTTGTAGGCCCCCAGGGTATAACTTATAACCCTTGCCCTGAGGGCTGTGGTGGGATGTCATTCTCAAAGACCTAATGTCCAGGACTAAAAAACTACGTTGAAGAAAATGGCTATCTCAAAATTTTGATTGAATGTGTTTGGGGAAAGGTGGGCGTGAGAGGGGATTTTGTTGCCCTCTAATCACTTTCGACTATTAAAAAGGGTACTAGCCCTCTGAATTTCCAATCCAATGAGCCTTTTTTGAAGTTTTTACGACAATGCCTTCTATAAAATCCTTAAATGCCCCCAGGGCATGATTTACAACCCTTGCCGTGATGGCTGTGGGAGAGTTTCCTCCTCAAAAATGTAATTTTGATCTGGAAATCAATTGCGCTGAACAAAATGGCTATCTCAAAATTTTGATTGGATGTGTTTGGGGAAATGGTGGGCGTGGAAGGGTTGTTAATTGCCTTCCAATTACTTTCGACTATTAAAAAGGGCACAAGTTACTTCAATTTCCAATTGATTGAACCCTTTTCGAAGTTTCTACGATAACTTCTTCGATACGAAATGCCCTGCTCTAGAGGAAAAATATAATAAATAATACATTGTGCCAACATTGTTCTTATGTGTCCCCCAGGCATAACGTAAAACCCTTTTCCTGAGGGATGTGGGGGAGTGTCCTCCTCAAAAACATATTTTCTATACGGAGATCAACAACGCTGAACAAAATGGCTATCTCAAAATTTGGATTGGATGTGTTTGGGGGAATGATGGGCGTGGGGGAGGGCTAATTGCCCTCCAATCACTTTTCATTCTTAAAAAGGGCACTAGAACTCTCTATTTCCAATCGAATGAGCCCCCTTTGAAGTGTCTTCGGACCCCTTCCATATGAATTGCCTCTGGGAAAAATATTAAATTAATAATACAAATTCAAAGGCAACGATATGCCGTTGCCAATAGTAAAGGCCATACGGCTCTAATCTTTTATTATTTATTTATTTATTCGTTATCCTAGAGGCACTTCAAATGGAAGTGGTCGTCGTAAAAACTTCAAAGGGAGCTCATTTGAATGGAAATCGAGAGTTCTAGTGCCCTTTTTAAGGGTCAAAAGTGATTGGAAGGCAACTAACACCCCTTCCACGCCCACCAGTTTCCCAAACACATCCAATCAAAATTTTGAGATAGCCATTTTGTCCAGCGTAGTTGATTTCCAGATAGAAATTATGTTTTTGAGGAAGAAATTCCCCAACAGCCCTCAGGGCAAGGGTTTTAAGTTATGCCCTGGGGCATATTAAATTGGGTTAAAAATTAATTGGGTTTGAATATGCCAGCAATTTAACCAAAAGCTAAAATATTGCAACTTTGTAACATTTGCATTGTTCTACTAACAGATACTCATAATTGCGATTTGACGAGAAATTATAAATGTTTGTTTAAAGTTTCAATTTAACTCTACTTCTTTAAGATTTTTTTTTATTTATTAATAACTGTCAATAACAGTTTTCTAAGCTGCATTAAGGTGGGAGGGGTCACGTTTGAGAAGAAAACATTCGCTTTCAGGTTTAATAAAATTGTGGAATTACAATTTAAATGTTGTAAGTGCTAAAAGTGACGAAAGTAACTATTCAAATTAAATTTAAAGGTGCCGGAAACCCCAAAAACAAATCGAAACCAGCATGAAGAAGCCAGATGCACAAAACTGATTACAAAAAACAGTTTCGTCCTAGAAGTGCTGACAGAAGAGCTTAGGAACACTTTTGAATGTAACGAATTTGGCAAGATAAGTATAAGGAAAAAAGCTTGTACCTCTTTAATCAGAAATTATTTTAAAAAAGAGCGTCAAATAATTTTTTTAAATAATCATACGAAGAATAAGATAAAGTCTAGCGCAAAATGCAAATTTGAAGGATGTAACACAAAATACAGGTTTAGTTCTAGATGCACTATTGACGAGATTATAACTACCACGGACATGACAATCACTTTTGATGTGGATCAAGTGGGAATAGCGTGTCATGATAAATCCAAGAGGGTCAAAATGGAACTCTCGGGTGTTGCAAGGAAGAAAAAACAGGAGGAACTACAAAACAAAGGGTATGATTATGGTCAATTCCAACAAAACCAGCACAGATTTTTAGAATCCAATGACGAAAACAAAATGTTCATGCTGCCCTTTAGCTTAAATGTCCATCATAAGGCTCTGTCAGACCTTTCGAAATCTCTCAAAACTCAACTACATCCCTTCTTGGAAATGGAGATCAAGATGAAAACATTTCAAGCGGCAACAAGTATAGATGAATCAAACAAAAAAAACAGCATAAATGGGTACGTCCAAAGACTGTCATGGCATTCATTTTGCATAGTACTTTTTTCAGAAAAGCAGAAGGAATTGGCCATACAGGAATTACGAATTAACGAGGACCTTGTGCTTCACTTGCATGCAACGGGGGGGGGGATAATACGTAAAATAGGGCCTAGAAAAAATTCTTGTATTCATTAGTATCAGGAGGTGGAGGACTGGGCCTTCCTCTAGTTTCCTACTTTGATGCGGTAAGTAATACGCATGATACGCGAGCAATTACGGTAATTTTAGAAGATTTTATTTGTCCGCTATACCGTAGAACAAAATAAATTGTTCCTTTTATAGTAACAGATTTATCTTGGGCCATGATGTATGCAGTTCTTCAGGCACTAAATAAAGATACGTTAATACAGTATTTGAACTGGTGTTATGATGTGGCAAAAAAAAGTGTCAATATAAATAAAAAACTAAGTTAATCATATGTGCGGCACATATGATCAAATTTATTTATAGGTTCTGCACTCTTGAGTACAAAGATTCTAAGTCAACTGACTTCATAGTTCGTTCAGCAGCTATGATAATGCAACAAGAATCGTTGGAGTCGATAAAAGAATACTGGACCTGCTTAAGAGCACTTTTAACCGAAAAATATATTACAGATAAGGTAAAATCAAGAGCACTGGATATATTAAAATCTGTAAGTGAACCTTCTAGCCTGAGGTTCCAACCAGATGCTGTCTCTGAAGACAACACTATAGACGATTGTAAGTTTACAACACTATAGACGATTGTGAGCTGGAACAAATAACTATTAAACTTTGCCCTTTAACAACTGCAATTATGCTAAATGGTAGATTTACTAGGTATACAAATGCATCAGTAGAAAATTATAATAATGAAAAGACAGGTTTACAAAGTTGGGCTAAGTCCCATGGACCCTGGTGAATTTGTGGATACGAGTTATATAAATGCTATACCCATGGTTTCAAACAGGATTGCTCTCTTGAATAACTATCCCCCGACCTCTAAAATTACTAGCTCAAGAAAACGAATGGATATTGATATGGAGCAACAAAAAGAGGAAGAAAAGAAAAAGCAATTCCCAAAGATGGATACTATAAAAGAGGTCTAGAAGAAAAAAAAATATAACTGGCTCCAAATATTATGACCCGTCCCCTAACCTTTGTCTTCCACCGGAATACATCATACCTGCTTAAATATTGAATAGAAGAAACATAAAATTAGCTAAAAAAGTGCTTTCGAAAAATGAACATTTGAACAACTTCCAAGACTTTAGCAGCGCGTATTCAAAATATTCTTCGGGTCACAGCGATTCAATTGTTATAGGAAGAGTGTTAATGGGAGAGGGGGAAGGAAAACAATTTGGCAAACATTTCAATAGGTGAATTGGCGTCAATAATAGGACAGGCTTGGCTAAGCGATCAGTAGAAAGCTATCTTATACTCCCGTACTCACACCATATTTGGGCATAGAGTCCCTAGGGAGAACACCTGTGATGTCAGTCCCACGCCCACACCAAATATGGGCATAGAGTCCCTATGGAGAACACCTGTGCTGTCAGTCCGACGGGGCACCATATATGGGCATGGAATCTCCAGGGAGAACAGGTTTCTGAGAAATTGGAGTTTGTCCAGGAGAATTGTTTCCGGGGAAGTTTATTAATGTCTGACAGACGATGTCAAGGTTAATCAAATTGTTTCCGGGCAAAGTTTATTAATGTCTGACAGGTGATGTCAAGGTTGATCAAATTGTTTCCGGGTGAAGTTTATTAATGTCTGACAGGTGATGTCAAGGTTGATTGATTTGTCACGAAAGGGAATTGTTTTCGGGCGTATGTTTTGATCTTAGAGATGAAGAGGTTAACGCGGGAAAGATTTCCCTAGTAATTTCAAATGTGACAGCGCAGGGATGCCAAAAACAAAAGGAATACGCAAAAATTACCTTTAGGGGTTATTTGGGCGAAACCGTTTTAGACATTTTAGGGAATTATTTGGGCGAAACAGTTAGAAACATTTTAAAAGATGATTTTAGAAGAGGATTTAGAAGAGGATTTGAGGGTGAAACTCTGTGGTCGTTATAATACACAAGTTGTATTTGAACAATGTTGTGAGGTCCTTTCCTCCAGCCCCCAAGGGCTCTGATCCCCCTACCCCAAAACCAAAGGGTTCCGATCCCCCTACCCCAACCCAAAGGAAGCCCCCGGTCCCCAAAGGTCCCCCGGGCTCCCAAAGGACCCCCGGTGCCCCAAAGGCCCCTGAGCCCCCATTTTTTAATACTTTTCTTATGGCTTTATTATATCTTTCTAGAACAAGTTATTTTCTTAATGTCCATCCTAAACCCATTTTACAAGTTGAAGAACCCACCCTTTTCACCCACAACTTTACTATACTGCTTTTTTGAATGCTCCAACACCAAGCAATACTTTTCAAAGGCATTTCAGAACAAGTTCTTTTCTTAATGTCCCTCCTAAACCCATTTTACAAATTGAAGTACCCATCCTTTACACCCACAACTTTACTTTACAGCTTTTTGAATGCTCCAACACCAAGCAATACTTTTCAAAGGGCATTTCAGAACAAGTTCTTTTCATAATGTCCATCCTAAACCCATTTTACAAGTTGAAGTTCCCATCCTTTTCACCCACAACTTTACTTTACAGCTTTTTGAATGCCCAACACCAAGCAATAATTTTCAAAAGGCATTTCAGAACAAGTTCTTTTCTTAGTGACCGTCCTAAATCCATTTTACAAATTGAAGTACCCATCCTTTTCACCCACAACTTAGTTATAGGTAAGAGTTTGAAGTTTTACCTTAGAGACTTAGCTTAGAGTTTTAGTTTGGTTTAGTTTTAATTAAAAGTTTAGAGTTTTTTAGCTTAGAGTCTTAGCTTAGAGTTTTTGTTAGAGTTCTAGTTTAGTTTAGTTTTAGTTAAGAGTTTAGAGTTTTTAGCTTAGAGTCTTAGCTTAGAGTTTTATTTAGAGTTCTAGTTTAGTTTAGTTTAGTTACAGTTAAGAATTTAGAGTTTTAGCTTAGAGTTATAGCTTAGAATTTTACTTAAAGTTGTACTTTGGTTAAGTTTTAGTTAAGAGTTTCGAGTTTTAGCTTAGAGTCTTTGCTTAGAGTTTTTGTTAGAGTTCCAGTTTAGTTTTAGTTAAGAGTTTAGAGTTTTACCTTAGAGTCTTAGCTTAGAGTTTTAGTTAGAGTTGAAGTTTAGTTTAGTAACAGTTAAGAATTTAGAGTTTTAGCTTAGAGTCATACCTTAGAGTTTTACTTAAAGTTTTAGTTTGGCTAAGTTTTAGTTAAGAGTTTCGAGTTTTAGCTTAGAGTCTTAGCTTAGAGTTTTTTTTTGTTAGAGTTCTAGTTTAGTTTAATTTTAGTTAAGAGTTTGATGTTTTACCTTTGAGTTTCAGTTAGAGTTCTAGTTTAGTTTAGTTTTAGTTAAGAGTTTGGTGTTTTACCTTAGAGTCTTAGCTTAGTTTTAGTTAGAGTTCTAGTTTAGTTTAGTTTTAGTTAAGAGTTTAGAATTTTAGCTTAGAGTCTTAGCTTAGAGTTTTTGCTAGAGTTCTAGTTTATTTCAGTTTTAGTTAAGAGTTTAGAGTTTTTAGCTTAGAGTCTTAGCTTAGAGTTTTTGTTGAAGTTCTAGTTTAGTTTAGTTTTAGTTAAGAGTTTAGAGTTTTAGCTTAGAGTCTTAGCTTAGAGTTTTTGTTAGAGTTGAAGTTTAGTGTAGTAATAGTTAAGAGTTTAGAGTTTTAGCTTAGAGTCTTAGCTTAGAGTTTTTTTTGTTAGAGTTCTAGTTTAGTTTAATTTTAGTTAAGAGTTTGATTTTTTACCTTTGAGTTTCAGTTAGAGTTCTAGTTTAGTTTAGTTTTAGTTAAGAGTTTGGTGTTTTACCTTAGAGTCTTAGCTTAGAGTTTTAGTTAGAGTTCTAGTTTAGTTTAGTTTTAGTTAAGAGTTTAGATTTTTAGCTTAGAGTCTTAGCTTAGAGTTTTTGTTAGAGTTCTAGTTTAGTTTAGTTTTAGTTAAGAGTTTAGAGTTTTAGCTTAGAGTCTTAGCTTAGAGTTTTTGTTAGAGTTCTAGTTTAGTTTAGTTTTAGTTAAGAGTTTAGAGTTTTAGCTTAGAGTCTTAGCTTAGAGTTTTGTTAGAGTTGTAGTTTAGTTTAGTATAGTTAAGAGTTTAGAGTTTTAGCTTAGAGTCTTAGCTTAGAGTTTTGTTAGAGTTCTAGTTTAGTTTACTATAGTTAAGAGTTTGAGTTGTACCTTAGAGCTTAGCTTAGAGTTTTAGTTTAGTTTAGTTTTAGTAAGAGTTTAGAGTTTTTAGCTTAGAGTCTTAGCTTAGAGTTTTGTTAGAGTTCTAGTTTAGTTTAGTTTAGTTAAGAGTTTGGTGTTTTACCTTAGAGTCTTAGCTTAGAGTTTTAGTTAGAGTTCTAGTTTAGTTTAGTTTTAGTTAAGAGTTTAGAGTTTTTTAGCTTAGAGTCTTAGCTTAGAGTTGTTGTTAGAGTTCTAGTTTATTTTAGTTTTAGTTAAGAGTTTAGAGTTTTTAGCTTAGAGTCTTAGCTTAGAGTTTTTGTTGAAGTTCTAGTTTAGTTTAGTTTTAGTTAATAGTTTAGAGTTTTAGCTTAGAGTCTTAGCTTAGAGTTTTTGTTAGAGTTCTAGTTTAGTTTAGATATAGTTAAGAAGTTTGGAGTTTTACCTTAGAGACTTAGCATAGAGTTTTAGTTTAGTTTAGTTTTAGTTAAGAGTTTAGAGTTTTTTAGCTTAGAGTCTTAGCTTAGAGTTTTTGTTAGAGTTCTAGTTTAGTTTAGTTTTAGTTAAGAGTTTGGTGTTTTACCTTAGAGTCATAGTTTAGAGTTTTAGTTAGAGTTCTAGTTTAGTTTAGTTTCAGTTAAGAGTTTAGAATTTTAGCTTAGAGTCTTAGCTTAGAGTTTTTGTTAGAGTTCTAGTTTAGTTTAGTTTTAGTTAAGAGTTTAGAGTTTTTAGCTTAGAGTCTTAGCATAGAGTTTTTGTTAAAGTTCTAGCTTAGTTTAGTAATAGTTAAGAGTTTAGAGTTTTAGCTTAGAGTCTTAGCTTAGAGTTTTTGTTAAAGTTGAAGTTTAGTTTAGTAATAGTTAAGAGTTTAGAGTTTTAGCTTAGAGTCTTATCTTAGAGTTTTTGTTAAAGTTGAAGTTTAGTTTAGTAATAGTTAAGAGTTTAGAGTTTTAGCTTAGAGTCTTAGCTTAGAGTTTTAGTTTAGTTTAGTTTTAGTTAAGAGTTTAGAGTTTTTTAGCTTAGAGTCTTAGCTTAGAGTTTTTGTTAGAATTCTAGTTTAGTTTAGTTTTAGTTAAGAGTTTAGAGTTTTTAGCTTAGAGTCTTAGCTTAGAGTTCTAGTTAAAGTTGAAGTTTAGTTTAGTTACAGTTAAGAATTTATAGTTTTAGCTTAGAGTCATAGCTTAGAGTTTTACTTAAAGTTGTAGTTTAGTTAAGTTTTAGTTAAGAGTTTCGAGTTTTAACTTAGAGTCTTACCTTAGAGTTTTTGTTAGAGTTCTAGTTTAGTTTAGTTTTAGTTTAGAGTTTAGAGTTTTACCCTACAGTCTTAGATTAGAGTTTTAGTTAGAGTTCTAGTTTAGTTTAGTTATAGTTAAGAATTTAGAGTTTTAGCTTAGAGTCATAGCTTAGAGTTTTAGTTAAAGTTATAGTTTAGTAAAGTTATAGTTAAGAGTTTAGAGTTGTACCTTAGAGTCATAGCTTAGAGTTTTAGTAAGAATTCTAGTTCAGTTTAGTTTTAGCTAAGAGTTTAGAGTTTTAGCTTAGACTCTTAGCTTATAGTTCGTGTTAGAGTTCTAGTTTAGTTTACTTATAGTTAAGAGTCTCGAGTTTTTAGCTTAGAGTCTTAGCTTAGAGTTTTTGTTAGAGTTCTAGTTTAGTTTAGTTTTAGTTAAGAGTTTGGTGTTTTACCTTAGAGTCATAGCTTAGATTTTTAGTTAGAATTCTAGTTTAGTTTAGTTTAGTTTAGTTAAGAGTTTAGAATTTTAGCTTAGAGTCTTAGCTTAGAGTTTTTGTTAAAGTTCTAGTTTAGTTTAGTTTTAGTTAAGAGTTTAGAGTTCTTAGCTTAGAGTCTTAGCATTAGAGTTTTAGTGTTTAGTTAGAGTTTCTGAGTTTAAGTTTAGTTAATAGTTAAGAGTTTAGAGTTTTAGCTTAGAGTCTTAGCTTAGAGTTTTTGTTAGAGCTCTAGTTTAGTTTAGTAATAGTTAAGAGTTTAGTGTTTTAGCTTAGAGTCTTAGCTTAGAGTTTTAGTTTAGTTTAGTTTTAGTTAAGAGTTTAGAGTTTTTTAGCTTAGAGTCTTAGCTTAGAGTTTTTGTTAGAGTTCTAGTTTAGTTTAGTTTTAGTTAAGAGTTTGGTGTTTTACCTTAGAGTCATAGCTTAGATTTTTAGTTAGAGTTCTAGTTTAGTTTAGTTTTAGTTAAGAGTTTAGAATTTTAGCTTAGAGTCTTAGCTTAGAGTTTTTGTTAGAGTTCTAGTTTAGTTTAGTTAAGAGTTTAGAGTTTTTAGCTTAGAGTCTTAGCATAGAGTTTTTGTTGAAGTTCTAGTTTAGTTTAGTAATAGTTAAGAGTTTAGAGTTTTAGCTTAGAGTCTTAGCTTAGAGTTTTTGTTAAAGTTGAAGTTTAGTTTAGTAATAGTTAAGAGTTTAGAGTTTTAGCTTAGAGTTTTAGCTTAGAGTTTTAGTTTAGTTTAGTTTTAGTTAAGAGTTTAGAGTTTTTTAGCTTAGAGTCTTAGCTTAGAGTTTTTGTTAGAGTTCTAGTTTAGTTTAGTTTTAGTTAAGAGTTTAGTGTTTTTAGCTTAGAGTCTTAGCTTTGAGTTTTACTTAAAGTTGTAGTTTAGTTAAGTTTTAGTTAAGAGTTTCGAGTTTTAACTTAGAGTCTTACCTTAGAGTTTTTGTTAGAGTTCTAGTTTAGTTTAGTTTTAGTTTAGAGTTTAGAGTTTTACCCTACAGTCTTAGATTAGAGTTTTAGTTAGAGTTCTAGTTTAGTTTAGTTATAGTTAAGAATTTAGAGTTTTAGCTTAGAGTCATAGCTTAGAGTTTTAGTTAAAGTTATAGTTTAGTAAAGTTATAGTTAAGAGTTTAGAGTTGTACCTTAGAGTCATAGCTTAGAGTTTTAGTAAGAGTTCTAGTTCAGTTTAGTTTTAGCTAAGAGTTTAGAGTTTTAGCTTAGACTCTTAGCTTATAGTTTCGTGTTAGAGTTCTAGTTTAGTTTACTTATAGTTGAGAGTCTCGAGTTTTTAGCTTAGAGTCTTAGCTTAGAGTTTTTGTTAGAGTTCTAGTTTAGTTTAGTTTTAGTTAAGAGTTTGGTGTTTTACCTTAGAGTCATAGCTTAGAGTTTTAGTTAGAATTCTAGTTTAGTTTAGTTTTAGTTAAGAGTTTAGAATTTTAGCTTAGAGTCTTAGCTTAGAGTTTTTGTTAAAGTTCTAGTTTAGTTTAGTTTTAGTTAAGAGTTTAGAGTTCTTAGCTTAGAGTCTTAGCATAGAGTTTATGTTGAAGTTCTAGTTTAGTTTAGTAATAGTTAAGAGTTTAGAGATTTAGCTTAGAGTCTTAAATTAGAGTTTTTGTTGAAGTTGAAGTTTAGTTTAGTAATAGTTAAGAGTTTAGAGTTTTAGCTTAGAGTCTTAGCTTAGAGTTTTTGTTAGAGCTCTAGTTTAGTTTAGTAATAGTTAAGAGTTTAGTGTTTTAGCTTAGAGTCTTAGCTTAGAGTTTTAGTTTAGTTTAGTTTTAGTTAAGAGTTTAGAGTTTTTTAGCTTAGAGTCTTAGCTTAGAGTTTTTGTTAGAGTTCTAGTTTAGTTTAGTTTTAGTTAAGAGTTTGGTGTTTTACCTTAGAGTCATAGCTTAGAGTTTTAGTTAGAGTTCTAGTTTAGTTTAGTTTTAGTTAAGAGTTTAGAATTTTAGCTTAGAGTCTTAGCTTAGAGTTTTTGTTAGAGTTCTAGTTTAGTTTAGTTAAGAGTTTAGAGTTTTTAGCTTAGAGTCTTAGCATAGAGTTTTTGTTGAAGTTCTAGTTTAGTTTAGTAATAGTTAAGAGTTTAGAGTTTTAGCTTAGAGTCTTAGCTTAGAGTTTTTGTTAAAGTTGAAGTTTAGTTTAGAAATAGTTAAGAGTTTAGAGTTTTAGCTTAGAGTTTTAGTTTAGTTTAGTTTTAGTTAAGAGTTTAGAGTTTTTTAGCTTAGAGTCTTAGCTTAGAGTTTTGTTAGATTCTAGTTTAGTTTAGTTTTAGTTAAGAGTTTAGTGTTTTTAGCTTAGAGTCTTAGCTTTGAGTTTTAGTTAGAGTTTTAGTTTAGTTTAGTTTTAGTTAAGAGTTTAGAGTTTTACCATAGAGTCTTAGCTTAGAGTTCTAGTTAGAGTTGAGTTTAGTTTAGTTACAGTTAGAATTAGAGTTTTAGCTTAGAGTCATAGCTTAGAGTTTTACTTAAAGTTGTAGTTTAGTTAAGTTTTAGTTAAGAGTTTCGAGTTTTAGCTTAGAGTCTTACCTTAGAGTTTTTGTTAGAGTTCTAGTTTAGTTTAGTTTTAGTTAAGAGTTTAGAGTTTCACCCTAGAGTCTTAGCTTAGAGTTTTAGTTAGAGTTCTAGTTTAGTTTAGTTATAGTTAAGAATTTAGAGTTTTAGCTTAGAGTCATAGCTTAGAGTTTTAGTTAAAGTTATAGTTTAGTAAAGTTATAGTTAAGAGTTTAGAGTTTTACCTTAGAGTCATAGCTTAGAGTTTTAGTTAGTGTTCTAGTTCAGTTTAGTTTTAGCTAAGAGTCTTAGCTTATAGTTTGTGTTAGAGTTCTATTTAGTTTAGTAATAGTTAGAGTTTAGAGTTTTAGCTAAGTGTCTTAGCTTAGAGTTTTTGTTAGAGTTCTAGTTTAGTTTAGTTATAGTTAAGAGTTTGGTGTTTTACCTTAGAGTCATAGCTTAGAGTTTTAGTTAAAGTTCTAGTTTAGTTTAGTTTTAGTTAAGAGTTTAGAGTTTTAGCTTAGAGTCTTAGCTTAGAGTTTTTGTTAAAGTTCTAGTTTAGTTTAGTTTTAGTTAAGAGTTTAGAGTTCTTAGCTTAGAGTCTTAGCATAGAGTTTATGTTGAAGTTCTAGTTTAGTTTAGTAATAGTTAAGAGTTTAGAGATTTAGCTTAGAGTCTTAAATTAGAGTTTTTGTTGAAGTTGAAGTTTAGTTTAGTAATAGTTAAGAGTTTAGGAGTTTTAGCTTAGAGTCTTAGCTTAGAGTTTTTGTTAGAGCTCTAGTTTAGTTTAGTAATAGTTAAGAGTTTAGTGTTTTAGCTTAGAGTCTTAGCTTAGAGTTTTAGTTTAGTTTAGTTTTAGTTAAGAGTTTAGAGTTTTTTAGCTTAGAGTCTTAGCTTAGAGTTTTTGTTAGAGTTCTAGTTTAGTTTAGTTTTAGTTAAGAGTTTGGTGTTTTACCTTAGAGTCATAGCTTAGATTTTTAGTTAGAGTTCTAGTTTAGTTTAGTTTTAGTTAAGAGTTTAGAATTTTAGCTTAGAGTCTTAGCTTAGAGTTTTTGTTAGAGTTCTAGTTTAGTTTAGTTAAGAGTTTAGAGTTTTTAGCTTAGAGTCTTAGCATAGAGTTTTTGTTGAAGTTCTAGTTTAGTTTAGTATAGTTAAGAGTTTAGAGTTTTAGCTTAGAGTCTTAGCTTAGAGTTTTTGTTAAAGTTGAAGTTTAGTTTAGTAATAGTTAAGAGTTTAGAGTTTTAGCTTAGAGTTTTAGTTTAGTTTAGTTTTAGTTAAGAGTTTAGAGTTTTAGCTTAGAGTCTTAGCTTAGAGTTTTTGTTAGAGTTCTAGTTTAGTTTAGTTTTAGTTAAGAGTTTAGGTTTTTAGCTTAGAGTCTTAGCTTAGAGTTTTAGTTAGAGTTTTAGTTTAGTTTAGTTTTAGTTAAGAGTTTAGAGTTTTACCATAGAGTCTTAGCTTAGAGTTCTAGCTAGAGTTGAAGTTTAGTTTAGTTACAGCTAAGAATTTAGAGTTTTAGCTTAGAGTCATAGCTTAGAGTTTTACTTAAAGTTGTAGTTTAGTTAAGTTTTAGTTAAGAGTTTAGAGTTTTAGCAGAGTCTTAGCTTAGTTTTATTTAGAGTTCTAGTTTAGTTTAGTTTTAGTTAAGAGTTTAGAGTTTTACCTTAGAGTCTTAGCTTAGAGTTTTAGTTAGAGTTCTAGTTTAGTTTAGTTATAGTTAAGAATTTAGAGTTTTATCTTAGAGTCACAGCTTAGAGTTTTAGTTAAAGTTATAGTTTAGTAAAGTTATAGTTCAGAGTTTAGAGTTTTACCTTAGAGTCATAGCTTAGAGTTTTAGTTAGAGTTCTAGTTCAGTTTAGTTTTAGTTAAGAGTTTAGAGTTTTAGCTTAGAGTCTTAGCTTATAGTTTGTGTTAGAGTTCTAATTTAGTTTACTTATAGTTAAGAGTCTCGAGTTTTTAGCTTAGAGTCTTAGCTTAGTTTTAGTTTAGCTTTTAGTTAAGAGTTTAGAGTTTTTAGCTTAGAGTCTTAGCTTATAGTTTGTGTTAGAGTTCTAGTTTAGTTTAGTAATAGTTAAGAGTTTAGAGTTTTAGCTTAGAGTCTTAGCTTAGAGTTTTTGTTAGAGTTCTAGTTTAGTTTAGTTATAGTTAAGAGTTTGGAGTTTTACTTAGAGCTTAGCTTAGAGTTTTAGCTTAGTTTAGTTTTAGTTAAGAGTTTAGAGTTTTAGCTTAGAGTCTTATCTTAGAGTTTTTGTTAGAGTTCTAGTTTAGTTTAGTTTTAGTTAAGAGTTTAGAGTTTTAGCATAGAGTCTTAGCTTAGAGTTCTAGTTAGAGTTGAGTTTAGTTTAGTTATAGTTAAGAGTTTAGAGTTTTAGCTTAGAGTCATTAGCTTAGAGTTTTACTTAAGTTGTAGTTTAGTTAGTTTAGTTAAGAGTTTCGAGTTTTAGCTTAGAGTCTTACCTTAGAGTTTTTGTTAGAGTTCTAGTTTAGTTTAGTTTTAGTTAAGAGTTTAGAGTTTTACCTAAGTCTTAGCTTAGAGTTTTAGTTAGAGTTCTAGTTTAGTTTAGTTTTAGTTAAGAGTTTAGAGTTTTAGCCTAGAGTCTTAGCTTAGAGTTTTAGTTAGAGTTCTAGTTTAGTTTAGTTATAGTTAAGAATTTAGAGTTTTAGCTTAGAGTCATAGCTTAGAGTTTTAGTAAGAGTTCTAGTTCAGTTTAGTTTTAGCTAAGAGTTTAGAGTTTTAGCTTAGACTCTTAGCTTAGAGTTTTTGTTAGAGTTCTAGTTTGTTAGTTTAGTTAAGAGTTTAGAGTTTTAGCTGAGTGTCTTAGCTTAGAGTTTTTGTTAGAGTTCTAGTTTAGTTTAGTTATAGTTAAGAGTTTGGTGTTTTACCTTAGAGACTTAGCTTAGAGTTTTAGCTTAGTTTAGTTTTAGTTAAGAGTTTAGAGTTTTAGGTTAGAGTCTTATCTTAGAGTTTTTGTTAAAGTTCTAGTTTAGTTTAGTTTTAGTTAAGAGTTTAGAGTTCTTAGCTTAGAGTCTTAGCATAGAGTTTATGTTGAAGTTCTAGTTTAGTTTAGTAATAATTAAGAGTTTAGAGATTTAGCTTAGAGTCTTAAATTAGAGTTTTTGTTGAAGTTGAAGTTTAGTTTAGTAATAGTTAAGAGTTTAGAGTTTTAGCTTAGAGTCTTAGCTTAGAGTTTTTGTTAGAGCTCTAGTTTAGTTTAGTAATAGTTAAGAGTTTAGTGTTTTAGCTTAGAGTCTTAGCTTAGAGTTTTAGTTTAGTTTAGTTTTAGTTAAGAGTTTAGAGTTTTTTAGCTTAGAGTCTTAGCTTAGAGTTTTTGTTAGAGTTCTAGTTTAGTTTAGTTTTAGTTAAGAGTTTGGTGTTTTACCTTAGAGTCATAGCTTAGATTTTTAGTTAGAGTTCTAGTTTAGTTTAGTTTTAGTTAAGAGTTTAGAATTTTAGCTTAGAGTCTTAGCTTAGAGTTTTTGTTAGAGTTCTAGTTTAGTTTAGTTAAGAGTTTAGAGTTTTTAGCTTAGAGTCTTAGCGTAGAGTTTTTGTTGAAGTTCTAGTTTAGTTTAGTAATAGTTAAGAGTTTAGAGTTTTAGCTTAGAGTCTTAGCTTAGAGTTTTTGTTAAAGTTGAAATTTAGTTTAGTAATAGTTAAGAGTTTAGAGTTTTAGCTTAGAGTTTTAGATTAGTTTAGTTTTAGTTAAGAGTTTAGAGTTTTTTAGCTTAGAGTCTTAGCTTAGAGTTTTGTTAGAGTTCTAGTTTAGTTTAGTTTTAGTTAAGAGTTTAGTGTTTTTTAGCTTAGAGTCTTAGCTTTGAGTTTTAGTTAGAGTTTTAGTTTAGTTTAGTTTTAGTTAAGAGTTTAGAGTTTTACCATAGAGTCTTAGCTTAGAGTTCTAGTTAGAGTTGAAGTTTAGTTTAGTTACAGTTAAGAATTTAGAGTTTTAGCTTAGAGTCATAGCTTAGAGTTTTACTTAAAGTTGTAGTTTAGTTTAGTTTTAGTTAAGAGTTTCGAGTTTTTAGCTTAGAGTCTTACCTTAGAGTTTTTTTTAGAGTTCTAGTTTAGTTTAGTTTTTAGTTAAGAGTTTAGAGTTTTACCCTAGAGTCTTAGCTTAGAGTTTTAGTTAGAGTTCTAGTTTAGTTTAGTTATAGTTAAGAGTTTAGAGTTTTAGCTTAGAGTCACAGCTTAGAGTTTTTAGTTAAAGTTATAGTTTAGTAAAGTTATAGTTCAGAGTTTAGAGTTTTACCTTAGAGTCATAGCTTAGAGTTTTAGTTAGAGTTCTAGTTTAGTTTAGTTTTAGCTAAGAGTTTAGAGTTTTAGCTTAGAGTCTTAGCTTATAGTTTGTGTTAGAGTTCTAGTTTAGTTTACTTATAGTTAAGAGTCTCGAGTTTTTAGCTTAGAGTCTTAGCTTAGAGTTTCTGTTAGAGTTTAGTTTAGTTTACTTTTAGTTAAGAGTTTAGAGTTTTAGCTTAGAGTCTTAGCTTATAGTTTGTGTTAGAGTTCTAGTTTAGTTTAGTAATAGTTAAGAGTTTAGAGTTTTAGCTTAGAGTCTTAGCTTAGAGTTTTTGTTAGAGTTCTAGTTTAGTTTAGTTATAGTTAAGAGTTTGGTGTTTTACCTTAGAGACTTAGCTTAGAGTTTTAGCTTAGTTTAGTTTTAGTTAAGAGTTTAGAGTTTTAGCTTAGAGTCTTATCTTAGAGTTTTTGTTAGAGTTCTAGTTTAGTTTAGTTTTAGTTAAGAGTTTAGAGTTTTAGCATAGAGTCTTAGCTTAGAGTTTTTGTTAGAGTTCTAGTTTAGTTTAGTTATAGTTAAGAGTTTGGAGTTTTACCTTAGAGACTTAGCTTAGAGTTTTAGTTTAGTTTAGTTTTACTTAAGAGTTTAGAGTTTTAGCTTAGAGTCTTAGTTTAGAGTTTTTGTTGAAGTTCTAGTTTAGTTTGGTTTTAGTTTAGAGTTTTAGCTTAGACTTAGAGTTTTAATTAGAGTTCTAGTTTAGTTTATTTTTAGTTAAGAGTTTAGAGTTTTTAGCTAAGAGTCTTAGCTTAGTTTTATTTAGAGTTCTAGTTTAATTTAGTTTTAGTTAAGAGTTTAGAGTTTTACCATAGAGTCTTAGCTTAGAGTTTTAGTTAGAGTTATAGTTTGGTTAAGTTTTAGTTAAGAGTTTCAAGTTTTAGCTGAGTCTTAGCTTAGAGTTTTTGTTAGAGTTATAGTTTGGTTAAGTTTTAGTTAAGAGTTTCGAGTTTTAGCTGAGTCTTAGCTTAGAGTTTTTGTTAGAGTTCTAGTTTAGTTTAGTTTTAGTTAAGAGTTTAGAATTTTACGTTAGAGTCTTAGCTTAGAGTTTTTGTTAGAGTTCTAGTTAAGTCTTAGCTTAGAGTTTTTGTTGAAATTCTAGTTTAGTTTAGTTTTATTTAATAGTTTAGAGTTTTAGCTTTGAGTCTTAGCTTAGAGTTTTTGTTAGAGTTGAAGTTTAGTTTATTAATAGTTAAGAGTTTAGAGTTTTACCTTAGAGTCTTAGCTTAGAGTTTTTGTTAGAGTTCTATTTTAGTTTAGATATAGTTAAGCGTTCGGAGTTTTACCTTCGAGACTTAGCTTAGAGTTTTAGTTTAGTTTAGTTTTAGTTAAGAGTTTAGAGTTTTTTAGCTTAGAGTCTTAGCTTAGAGTTTTGTTAGAATTCTAGTTTAGTTTAGTTTTAGTTAAGAGTTCGGTGTTTTACCTTAGAGTCATAGCTTAGAGTTTTAGTTAGAGTTCTAGTTTAGTTTTTAGTTTTTAGTTTTAGTTAAGAGTTTAGAATTTTAGCTTAGAGTCCTAGCTTAGAGTTTTTTGTTAGAGTTCTAGTTTAGTTTAGTTTTAGTTAAGAGTTTAGAGTTTTTAGCTTAGAGTCTTAGCTTAGACTTTTTGTTGAAACTCTAGTTTAGTTTAGTTTTAGTTAAGAGTTTATATTTTTAGCTTAGAGTCTTAGCTTAGAGTTTTAGTTAGAGTTCTAGTTTAGTTTTTAGTTTTTAGTTTTAGTTAAGAGTTTAGAATTTTAGCTTAGAGTCCTAGCTTAGAGTTATAGTTGGAGTTGAAGTTTAGTTTAGTTATAGTTAAGAATTTATAGTTTTTAGCTTAGAGTCGTTAGTTAGAGTTTTTGTTAGAGTTCTAGTTTAGTTTAGTTAAGAGTTTAGAGTTTTAGCTTAGAGTCTTAGCTTAGAGTTTTTGTTGAAGTTGAAGTTTAGTTTAGTCATAGTTAAGAATTTAGAGTTTTTAGCTTAGAGTCTTAGCTTAGAGTTTTTCTTAGAGTTCTAGTTTAGTTTAGTTTTAGTTAAGAGTTTAGAGTTTTATCTTAGAGTCTTAGCTTAGAGTTTTTGTTGATGTTCTAGTTTAGTTTAGTTAAGAGTTTAGAGTTCTACCTTAGAGTCTTAGCTTAGAGTTTTACTTAGAGTTGAAGTTTAGTTTAGTTGTAGTTAAGGGTTTAGAGTTTTAGCTTGGAGTCTTAGCTTAGAGTTTTAGTTAGAGTTCTAGCTTAGTTTAGTTTTAGTTAAGAGTTTAGAGTTTTACCTTAAAGTCTTAGCTTAGAGTTTTATTTAGAGTTCTAGTTTAGTTTAGTTTTAGTTAAGAGTTTTGAGTTTTACCTTAAAGTCTTAGATTAGATTTTAGTTAGGGTTGAAGTTTCGTTTAGTTTAGTTATAGTTAAGAGTTTATAGTTTTAGCTTAGAGTCTTAGCTTAGAGTTTTAGTTAGAGTTATTGTTTAGTTTAGTTTTAGTTAAGAGTTTATAGCTTAGAGGTTTAGCCTAGAATCTTAGCTTAGAGATTTAGTTAGAGTTGAAGTTTAGTCCTAAAGCTAGCATAACCACAAAATTACACAATATTGCATAGAAATACCAAAACCATAGGTTAGATTAGGTTAGGTTAGAGGTTAGGTTTCTCCAAGTTTAAGTTAGGTTAGATTAGGTTAGATTATCATGAGCGCTCATAACAAAAGCTCTAAGCTAAGACTCAGCAAAAACTCGAAACTCTTAACTAAAACTTAACCAAACTATAACTCTAACAAAAACTCTAAGCTAAGACTCAGCAAAAACTCGAAACTCTTAACTAAAACTTAACCAAACTATAACTTTAACAAAAACTCTAAGCTATGACTCTAAGCTAAAACTCTAAATTCTTAACTGTTACTAAGCTAAACTTTAACTCTAACTATAACTCTAAGCTAAGACTCTATGGTAAAACTCTAAACTCTTAACTAAAACTAAATTAAACTAGAACTCTAAATAAAACTAAGCTAAGACTCTAAGCTAAAAACTCTAAACTCCTAACTAAAACTAAACTAAAGTAGAACTCTAATTAAAACTCTAAGTCTAAGCTAAAACTCTAAACTAAAACTAAACTAAACTAGAACTTCAACAAAAACTCTAAACTAAGACTCTAAGCTAAAAACACTAAACTCTTAGCTAAAACTAAACTAAACTAGAAATATAACAAAAACTCTAAGCTGAGACTCTAAGCTAAAACTCTAAACTCTTAAGTAAACTAAACTAAACTAAAACTCTAAGCTAAGTCTCTAAGGTAAAACTCCAAACTCTTAACTATAACTAACTAAACTAGAACTCTAACAAAAACTCTAAGCTAAGACCCTATGATAAAACTCTAAATTCTTAACTAAAACTAAACTAAACTAGAACTCTAACTAAAACTCTAAGCTAAGACTCTAAGGTAAAACTCCAAACTCTTAACTATAACTAAACTAAACTAGAACTCTAACAAAAACTCTAAGCTAAGACCCTATGATAAAACTCTAAATTCTTAACTAAAACTAAACTAAACTAGAACTCTAACTAAAACTCTAAGCTAAGACTCTAAGCTAAAACTCTAAGCTAACTAAAACTATTAACTAAAACTAAACTAAACTAGAACTTATTACTAATAGAACTTATTATTAATACTGATTTGTGGTAGTTGTATTCTTGGTAGATTATTTGATTCTATTTTTGTTCATTTTTTGGTTTAATTTAGTTCTTTACTTTTTTTGAAAACTCATTTTGTGCAAAAACTTTTTTTGATTAATCACTTTAAAAACCTGCTTAATCCAAACACAGCTGTAGCGGAACAATTAGAAACCCTCTTCAGTGTGCTATGGGAGAAGAAGATTTTCCCGTCTGATTGGGAAGTGTCAGCAATGATCCCATTATTTAAAAGGGGAACAAATGTGACGGTCGTACTACAGAGGAATATTACTCATGGATATGACCACCAAAGTATTCGCGATGATTTTGCTCAAAAGTTTTTGAGAGAGCAAGAGATGAGCGGACGGGTGAAAATCATTGCAGATTTTTCAGAGGCAGAGGATGCAGTGACCAGATTTTCATCCTTCGTCCTAATTCTGCAATAGTGCAAACGCTACGCCATCCCCATAATTAACATGTTTCTGGATTTCGTCGCTGCTTTCCACTCTGTAACCCGTAAAAAACCTTTGGCAAATCATGGTAGAAGATGGTATTCCCGTTGAAGTTATAGAGCTGCTAAAGGCCTACTATGAGCATTGCAAAGCAACTGTAAGAGTGATGGGTGAAGAAACCGAGGCCTTCAAAGTGGATAGCGGTGTAAAACAAGGATGCATATTGTCCCCCGTTTCGTTTAATTACTGCATAGATTTGGTTCTAGAAAGAGCACTCTCGAGTTTTGATGTGTCATTATGGGAGTGGGAACTGTCGTGTCTGACCTGGACTACGCGGATGAAACAGTTGCTCTTGCTGCTGATCCAGCAACTGCTCAAGAAATGATAAATGAAATAGCATATTTTTCTCAAGTCATGAACCTAAATATACAGTCAGATTATCAGCTTGTGCCTTACGGGCAGGAACTAGAAAAAGCCAAAAGCTTCACTTATCTTGGCTCAATAATAGACTCTCATAGAGCTGTGACCTCGACGTACAGAACAGAACTAACAAAGCCCAAGCAATATTCTCTGAACTTCAACGCTATTTCTGAAACCGACGGGAGATCAGTTTGAAGATAAAAATTTGTGTCTATAAAGTGGCAGTTAGGTCTGTATTATTCTATGCAGTTAAGAGCTGGCCACTGAAAGTGCTTCATGATATGGAAGTCTTTGACCGCCGCTGTTTACAAAAATCCTGAGGATTCGATACTCTGACAGAATCTCAAATGCTGAAGTGCCTCACCGCTGCTGTAACATCCAACTCACAACCACAATTGAAAATAGAGAAAACTGCGTTGGCTTGGCCAATTTCCTGAGAAGACCCAATGACCACATCATAAAGCAAGTGTTCTAGAATCTCCTCTGTCAGATTTGCGCAGACCCCCAGGCGGTCAATTGAAAAATTGGTGGGCAACTGTCAGATAAGATCTCGATACGATTGATGGATTTCGGAAGGTTTGACAGAAAGTGAGAGAGCTTCTGGTTCCGGTTTGCTGAAGAGCTGGCATAAGATCGCGACGATTTGGATCAACCAAAATAGGTCTTCTTGATACCGGGTGATGCGTTCACGTCTGTCCCGCAGCAAGTACAAGTTGATGATTTTTTGCTAGGCATGGAATAAGTAGAACCTGCATAAGTAAGTGGAGCCCCAAAGGGTGCATGCAGCTGAAAAAGACCAAAATTACTATCTGGGCCTTCTTCAAACGCACAAACAATGATATAATTTTGTTTTAGGATTGATTTTTTTTTGTAATTTCCTTCTTTAAAGTTCTACTGAAGTAGCATCAGTTGCCATCAAAGGACACGGAAAAAAACTTGTTTGTGGGTCCCCCACTTAAAGCTTTTCTTCGACTAGATAAAAACATCAGTAAACTCACATTGTTTTGGCTTTTCATTATGTTTGATAATCCACTAAGTATTTAAATCCAAAGTGTGTGCGTTTGAGGTACCTCCTTGAGCTAATAGATTAATTATTTTTGATTTATAAATTTGAATTATACAAACTGTTTATTTGTTATTCCCTGCTGCTGGTAACAAATACCTTATCTGACCTAGAGAGGACCAATTTTCAGGAATCAATTTTCATCCCACATTAGAGCTTGGGAATATGCTTTCAAGTTCCTCCCTCACTTACCACTATATTTAACTCACTACTACTACTCCTCACTAGTAACTTCTATGACTCACTATTTTTCAATACATTTTGCTACTTTAGCACTTTAAAGGTAATGTCAAGGTGGAGGCGACAAAAAGTATTTAGATTTGGCTTAGAGTCTGCTTTTCTCAGAATGTTTGCCTTTGCCCTGGTAAGGCAATCCTCAGCACTTCAGATTTTCTGCCAAATCCAAGTCTGTTCTGGGTGTCTAGAAAATTCACAACAAAGGGGTTTGTACGAGAAAATTCCCAAGTTCCCAGGTGATGTTTAGAAAATTTTAACAAGTAGATATTTAAAATTCTGTTCCTTTTAAAAGCAAAATGTAACACAATATATCTGAATTTACCGTCGAAAGGCAATGCTAAGAATTTGTCGTATAAATGTCACTCGGAGAAAATACCATAAAGAAGCGTTTATTCTCAATACCTTAGTCCTAAAATCACACGTTATCCCACTATACGCAGTTACGATTTGCCCCCTATGCCTCCTATTCGTAACCCCCTGCCATCCTTCAATATAAACGCCATGTCCGATTCTCCAAATGTCCAAATATCCGAATTCCGTGAGTGTCCATGTGTCCGTGAGTGTCCGCATGTCCAAATGTCTGAGTGTCTGAATATCCGATTGTCCGAGTCTACAAGTGATCGAGTTTCCATGTGTCCTAACCTGAGAAGGAATGACGAAACAATAAACAAGGAGGGTAGAGTTTGTCTGAAAAAATCCCTTTTGTATGTGTAAATATTTGTCATAGGCAACGCTATAGTGTTGTCTATCGTAAAGGCCATACGGCTCCAGTGTTTTATTATTATTTTTTTTTCCAGAGGCACTTCATATGGAAGGGGTCGTCGTAAAAATTTCAAAGGGGGCTCATTTGATTGGAAATCGAGAGTTCTGTGCCTTTTTAAGTGTCAAAAGTGATTGGAAGGCAACTAACACCCCTTCCATGCCCACCATTTCCCCAAACACATCCAATTAAAATTTTGAGATAGCCGTTTTGTTCTACGTAGTTGATTTCCAGTTAGAAACTATGTTTTTGAGGAGGACACACCGTTGACAGCCCTCAGGACAAGGGTTGTAAGTTATGCCCTGGGGGCATATAGTTTTTTTTATAGAAAGCATTATCGTGGAAAATTCAAAAAGGGCTCGTTCGGTTGTAAATTAAAAGTGTTAGTGCCCTTTTGAATAGTCGAAAGTGATCGGAGGGTAACTAACCCCCCTCTCACGCCCACCTTTTCCAAAAATACGTCCTATCAACATTTTGAGATAGCCATTTTGTTCAACGTAGTTGAAAATTCTGGAAATTAGGTCTTTGAGGATGAATACCCCCACCCCACAGCCCTCAGGGCAAGGGTTTTAAGTTATGCCCTGGGGGCAAATAAGGTTTCTTATAGAAAGCGTTGTCGTAGAAACTTCAAAAAGGGCTCATTCGATTGGAAATTTAAATGGCTCGTGCCGTTTCCAATAGTCGAAAGTGATTGGAAGGCAACTAACACACCTTCCACGCCCACTATTTCCCCAAATATATCCAATCAAAATTTTGAGATAGCCATTTTGTTCAACGTAGTTGAAAAATTTTGAAATTTTATCTTTGAGCAGGAGACTCCTCCCATAGTTTTCAGGGCTAGGGTTGTAAGTTAGGCCCTGGGAGTATATATGGTTCTTATTCAAGGAATGGTCGTATAAACAATAGAGAGGGCCATTTGATAGGAAATTGAAAGTTCTAGTTCACTTTTTAAGCGTCAAAAGATATCGGAGGGTAACCAGCCCCCAGTTCTCACGCCCTTTTTTCCCAAATGCATCCGATAAAATTTTTGAGATAGCCATTTTGTTAAATATAGTTCAATGATCACATAACAAAAACTTCGGTGTTGACACAACCCCCAATGGCCCGGGGGCAGGTGTTGTAAGTTATGCCCTGGGGGCATATATGGTTTTTATGGAAGAAATGCTCGTACTAACCTCAGAGAGGGCTCATTTTATTTGGAAATTGAAAGTTCTAGTTCACTTTTTAAGAGTCAAAATATATTGGAGGGTAACCAGCCCCCCCCTCCTCCGCGCTCTATTTTCCCAAATATATCCGATAAAGAGATCGGAGGACACTAAGCACCCCCTCCACACCCTTTTTTCCTAAAATTCATCCGATAAGAACTTTGAGATAGCCATTTTTTCAAAAATAGTTCAAAGACCATGTAGCAAAAACTCCGGGGTTGGAACTGTCCCCCCCCCAGGGCCCGAGGGCAGGTGTTGTAAGTTATGTCCTGGGGGAATGTATGATTTATGGAAGGGATGCTCGTATAAACTTCAAAGAGGGCTCATTTGATTGGAAATTGGAAGTTCGAGTTCACTTTTTAATAGTCAAAAGATACCCAAGGGGGACTAACCCCCCCCTCACACTCCTTTTTTCTCCAAATGTATCTGATAAAAATTTTGAGATAGCCATTTTGTTAAAAATTGTTCAAAAGTCAGATAACAAAAACTCTGGTGTCGACAAAACCCGCAGGGCCCAGGGGCAGGCGTTGTATGTTGTGCCCTGGGTTATATATGGTTCTTTTCGTAAATTCAAGTTCACTTTTGAAGAGTCAAAAGAGATCGGAGGGCAACTGTCCCCCCCCACGCCTTCTTTTTCCAAACCCATCTGATGAAAATTTTGAGATAGACATTATGTTAAAAACTGTTCAAAGGTCGGATAAGAAAAACTCCGGTGTCAATACCACCCCCCAGGGCCTGGGGGAAGGTGTTCTAAGTTATGCCCTGAAGGCATGTATGGTTCTAATAAAAGGGATGTTCGTAAAAACTTCATAGAAGGCTCATTTGACTAGAAACCGAAAAAATTCTAGTTCACTTTTTAAGAGTCAAGAGATTTCGAAGTGTATACGACCACTCCTTCCATGTGAATTACTTTTGATAAAAAAAATAGATAAATAATAACTACAAAATATTGAAGTCTTATAGTCTTTCCTATAAGCAACGCTACAGCGTTGCCTTTCATATGAGGGCTCTGGAAAAGTAGAAATTTTGGGCATGAAAGTCTATTTTCTTAGGTTTAAGTATACTATCCCCCACCTTTACAAAGACTCACTAACCCTTCTTTGTAATGTCTGGTCGGCAAAATAAGCTTAATAGAAGTCATCGGCAGCTCGTAGTTCCAATGATTAAATAAAGACGATATGATTCCAACGTATTATTTTTTTCATCAAGCCACGTCGTATTGAGGGAATTGTTGTACAAGCTTTGGAGGGGGCTCATTTGATTTGAAAGTTTAGTGTGCTTTTTAAGAGCCAAAAGTGATTCAGCCCCCTCCCTCATTTTTTTCCGATGGCTTTCTCCTAAGGTCATAGGATCGAAGTTTTGAGATATTTTTTCTCTGCTCAAAACAGTCAAAACGTTCAATAAACATCCCTCAAGGGACTATATGACGCCTTACAGACCATAGGACAAGGCTGTAAGTTATGTAAATTGTCCATTTGCATGTTTATATATAGGGCTTACTATTGGAAAGGGTAGTATGTGGGATCCTATGTCTCCCAAAAGACTAAGGGTATTAAAGTGAAACTTTTAGGGCTACTACGTGTATTGCTGCTACTACTACTACAGGTATTAAACTACTGACTAAGCGTTTCAAAGTGAAACTTTCAGGGCTACTACCACTACTACAGCTACTACTACTACTGCCTCTACTGCTATTCCAGCTATTGCCTGCTGCGACTATTCAGGAGCAGAATAGGGTGCTATGTTGAACCTTTCGGGGAAAGTTGATAAGGACTTAAACAAAACCGAAAGGCACTATGTGCATACAGCTTACATAAAGGGATTATTTTTGGAAAAGGAGAGTAAGTTGGATCCTGAGTATTCCGAACGGCTAAGGGTATTAAAGTGAATCTTTCGGGGCTGCTGCAAGTACTACGGATACTACTGCTACTATTTAACTAAATCAAAAGAGATTGAACGTATCGAGGTTGACAAACTGGCATAGATGCAATATCTCAGGAACAGAATAGGGTATTAAGTTGAACTTTTCTGGGAAAGTTGAGGGGGATAAAAACAAAACCTAAATGCACTATGCGCATGCAAGTTGTCCAATGGGCGTAGCAGTGGTATCTCATGAATAGCTGAGGATATCAACTTGAAACTCTCAAGGCTACTACTACTAGCACTAATACTATTGTTGCTAACACTACAACTACTGCTACTAATACTACTACTGCTGCTACTATTGAACTAAATCAAAGTGGTTGAATTGCATTAGGTTGTCAACATGGTATAGAGGCATATCTCAGGAACAATAAAGCACAAAACGTTATTTGTGCTTTATTGAACAAGGTTCTTATGTAACATACGTTTCGAACATTTTTCTTTCTTATAACTTTAATTAATGCAAAATTATTAAAACACAAATAGCGACGAAGACCACACTGCCTTTTCATCATAAACAAATAAGTAGAACAACAGGGAAATTTTTATACAAGACAGTGGAACGCAACTTTAAATGAATATTTCGACCCTATATCCAAGGGCCGTCCTCAGCAAAACAGACGAAGAGAATAAAAACACTATAAAAGAAACTTACATTAAAATTCAATGATTAAAACTGTTTAAAAAAAATGTTTTAAAACAGGCCGAATATCATTACTTCAAGGAAGTTCAACCAGAACTGGTACTCCAAACGAAATGGACAGAGAACAATTCATTCAGATGGAATTAAAATACTTACAGACAAGCTTTTAAAGCTAATCTCGCCTTCTTGGCAGCCAGCCTAGAAGGTCTATTCGTAATAGGTTGAGTGGAGTTATTTACTGTTTTTTTAATATAATTAGTCAAATCATTTTTAATTAAATTTGTGTATAGGGCATTAAGCGAATATTCCCCCAAATCTCTATTTAAAGAAATATTACTATTTATTTTGATTTTAATTTCAATTGCCTCTCGAACAACCTGTTTTATGCCTAAATCATTGCTAATAAGGCAAGTTTCTTCAAAAAGCATTTTATGACTAGTGTTATCATATATGTGACTGCTTAAAGCAGAATCAAAGAAAATATTTGTACTATTAGAATTTAAAGCTTTAGTTATGTCATCTTTGTGTTGTTGCAGGCGTTTTTCTAAATTTTGATGGGTTCTACCAACATAAAAATGGCCACAGTCACATGGTATTTGATAAACCCCTCTCTGGCGAGTAACTGGGGTTATATCTTTACCAGAATTTAAGAAATTCATGATTTTCAAATTATTTGTAAATACGACATAAAAATTATTTTGTGTGCAAACTTTTTTTAAACTTGTAGTGACTTTTGGAATATATGGAAGGTAAATTATATTTGAGGGCTTGACGGGAACTTCACATTGCAAAAGACCCTTAATTTTACGGGAGTGTCTTGCCAATCTTCGGCTAATTGTATTGTTAATAAAGACAATAGGATAACTGTTTCCAAAAAGTATGTCTCTAATAAAATTTAGTTCATCTGTGATGTAAGATTCAGAGCAAATGTTTAGGGCACGGTCAACAAGAAATGTAACAACACCTCTTTTAACTTTTGGGGGGTGATTGGATTTAAAATGTAGATATCTGTTATTTTGTGTGGGTTTTCTGTAAATTGTAAAATCCAATTTATCAATGTCACGAATAATTAAAACATCCAGAAACGGTAATTTATTTGCATTTTCAATTTCTAAGGTAAATTGTAAATTTCGGTCATATGTATTAAGGTGATCTAGAAAGCCCCTAAGTTCATTTTCTCCATAATTCCAGAGCGATATTACATCATCCATATAACTCCCCCAATATACATGTTTTAAAAAATATGAATTTAAGGCCCAATTTTCAAGGTGTTCTACATAAATGTTCGCTAATAAGCCGGATAGCGGCGCACCCATAGGGAGACCATTTTTTTGTTGATAAAAAGAATTACGGAACTGAAAATACATTGAATACTTATTACAAATTTTGACTAGGGACATTAAACCTCACAATCTATTCCTGTTGTTGAATCTTCAATTAAATGATAGTTTTATTCTATTTTATTTTTTAATAACTGCTCAGATATTGCTATATCAATATTTGTGTACATAGAAACTATGTCAAAACTACTTACTATTGTATTTTCTGAAATGCTTGCACTTTTAAGTTTTTCTACTAAATCTACCGAATTACATATGTACGATTTTTGGGAATAAAGTAACGGTTTGAAGGCTGTACGTAACCACTGTCCAATATTGGAAGCAGGGGCTTTTGTACATGCTACAATTGGCCTTAAGGGAATACCTTGCTTGTGTAATTTCGGTAAACCGTAAAACTTTGGGCAAAAGCTACCTCGGGGGAGAAATTTATTATACAATTGTGGGGTGATTTTGCCATTTTGTTTTAGATTCTTTAATTCGGTTATAATTTTATTCGCAAACTTATCAGTATGGTCTTGAGTCATTGAAGTATATGTATTTGTGTCATTTAAGTGTGAATAAATTTTATTGTCGTAATCTAAGGTTACCGAAATTACACAAGCAAGGTATTCCCTTAAGGCCAATTGGAGCATGTACGAAAGCTTTATTCTCTTCGTCTGTTTTGCTGAGGACGGCCCTTGGATATAGGGTCGAAATATTCATTTAGAGTTGCGTTCCACTGTCTTGTATAAAAATTTCCCTGTTGTTCTACTTATTTGTTTATAATTATTAAAACTTTCAAAAATGAACATCAATGCTCATTGAAGTAGTGATAGTGTATACAGTTTCAACTATACGCCGGAGGCATGAATATACAGCGCTATTTGACGATTACAAGAATATACAGTGTAGTCTGACGAGCACATTGCAAAAAGCGACCAAAACCTCCTATATTATAGACCTATAAAGTGATCAAACACGTTTTGGAACTATGGAGGAGATTGTGTAATGCAATCAGACTGGTTTAGACAATATATGCTTTAGCAAGTTCGTTCACCAAAAAATGTTTTTTCTTTCCTGGTTCAATATTCAAAATTAAAGTTCTTTATATTACATGTTCAAAGGATGGTCTCATTCTAGAAATTCTGGTTTACAGCTGGAGGGATTATATTCGTGTTTTTCCTGCTATAAATATAGAGCAAATTGACCTTTCTGGATCAGTTGATTAATAGAACTTGTATTAAGCCTATTACAATCAAATTTATTCGCTTTTCTAATGGACAACAAAAGAATTATGATGGTAAGTAAATATACATTATTCTTGAATTATCATAAAAACATAATCCTTTTTTCCTATAGATATCTGCCAATATGTCTTTCGGATTTGGTGTGGTTTGGTGATTAGCATTTAACGATATTTAAATCTGGCTTTTACTTTAAGCAATGAGCAAAGGTTTTTTTCGTTATAGCTGTCTTTTAATTACCTCTAATAGTTTTCGAATTGACAAGGGATCGCATATTTTTCGCTAGCTTCAAAGCAGATGTTCATGTATAGAGATATCTAACTAAAATAGCGTTTGCAACAATTTCTATTTTAACTGAACAGATAGCAATTATCTTCCGTGTCATATGTAATTGAAAAAGATCTGTAATTGTCATCTTTTGGGACTGTGTATTGTAGAATTGAAGGGGTAGCACCCAATGGAGGGTTATTTATTGCTATTACCCCAAACATTGCGTTGTGTGTGCTATACCAACTAGTTAATATTTATCGGGCTTTTTTCTGTTCAATTATTTTCAGTGTAATTAATAACATAAAAATGGTGAAATATAGAATTGATTAAGCTCTATTTGACTACTTTATAAGGGTGAGGGGTGGGGGCAAGTATTTAGTTAAAATAATGCTAGAAGGGGGAACTAAGTTTTGAGGGGGGTGGAAAATGGTACTTATTTAGTAGCTGGTAAACATGTGAGTAGAAAAACTGAAATTGATTTTTATTCCCAGGACTCTGATATTCAAACCTCAAGTCAAAAGCGGTCAAAGATGGATGTTAGGCCAGTTAGAGCTGACACGGACATAATCAGAAGCATGAACTTGAGGAGGGATAGCATGATCCACTTAGCACCTCGAACAGTTTATGCCGACCTACCTGTAATTTCCACGGTAAGCACCATTTATCAGATATCTTTCAACTTTATAATGCGCTCACAATTTAACATAGGAAAAAAGGGGTGGGGACCTTGAAAAAACGGATGGAGGGGTGGGGGAAAAAACCTTAACTTTCCTACATGACTTTTGGTACTTATTTAGTAGCTGGTAAACACGAGAGTGGAACTATAATGAAATGCTTCAGGAGAAATAGCTTACTGAGCTAAAGATACCTCCTTGACAAATACTTTTTTTATTGTATTTTATTGCTATTAGCAAAAAGTTGCGTTGTGTGTGCTATACCAATTAGTGAATATGTATCGGGCTTTTTTCTGATCAAATATTTTCAGTTAAAATATTATCATAAAATGGTGAAATGTAGAATTGATTAAGCTCTATTTGACTACTTTATATTGGGTGAGGGGTAAGGCAAGTATTTAGGCAATATAATGCTAGGAGTGGGAATAAAGTTTTGAGGGGGGTGAAAAATGGTACTTATTTAGTACCTGGTAAACACGCTAGTGGTATTTGAGGGGGGTGAAAAATGGTACTTATTTAGTACCTGGTAAACACGCGAGTGGTACTATAATGAAATGATTCAGTTAAAATAATATCATAAAAATGGTGAAATATAGAATTCATTAAGCTCTATTTGACTACTTTATATTGGGTGAGGGGTGGGGCAAGTATTTAGCCAATATAATGCTAGGAGGGGGAATAAAGTTTTGAGGGGGGTGAATAATGGTACTTATTTAGTACCTGGTAAATACGCGAGTAGTACTATAATGAAATGCTTCAGTTAAAATAATATCATAAAAATGGTGAAATATAGAATTCATTAAGCTCTATTTGACTACTTTATATTGGGTGAGGGGTGGGGCAAGTATTTAGCCAATATAATGCTAGGAGGGTGAATAAAGTTTTGATGGGGGTGAAAAATGGTGCTTATTTAGTAGCTGGTAAACACGCGAGTGGTACTATAATGAAATACTTCAGGAGAAATAGCTTACTGCTTCTTACTGAACGAATCGTAGTTCCTTGACAAATATTTTTTTTATTTTACTTTATTGCTATTAGCCAAACTTTGTGTTGTGTGTGCTATACCAACTAGTGATTATGTATCGGGCTTTTTTCTACTCAAATATTTTCAGTTAAAATAATATCATAAAAATAGTGAAATATAGAATTGATTAAGCTCTATTTGACTACTTTATATTGGGTGAGGGGTGGGGCAAGTATTTAGCCAATATAATGCTAGGAGGGTGAATAAAGTTTTGAGGGGGGTGAAAAATGGTACCTATTTTGCACCCGGTAAACACGCGAGTGGTACTATAATGAAATGCTTCAGGAGAAATAGCTTACTGCTTCTTACAGAACGAATCGCAGCTCCTTGACAAATATTTTTTTTATTTTACTTTATTGCTAATACCCCAAACGTTGCGTTGTGTGTGCTATACCAACTAGTAAATATTTATCGTGCTTTTTTCTGCTCAATTATTTTCACTGTAATTAATAACATAAAATGGTGAAATATAGAATTGATTAGGGTCTATTTAACTACTTTATGTGGGTGAGGGGTGGGGGGCAAATATTTAATCAGTATAATACTGGGAGGAGAATTAAGTTTTGAGGGGGGTGAAAAATTGACATAGTCTTTTAACACTATAAAATAATGGATATTTCACATGGGAAATAAACACTTTTTTCTATAGAGTAATGAATTAGCACCACCATCACCATCAATTGATAAAGCACATATTTTTAGTGGACCTGAACCAATCATTGCACCACCAATGAAGTTTAGGGATGAGGACACTCTAGTTGTTGATAATATGGAATGGTATAGGGGTTTTTTAAATGATTGTTTGGGGACATGGCCAGCCTAGATGATCTAACTTGTGACATAGACATGGTAGAGGACCCGGAATGGACAGATAGATTTATGAGAGATCATTTAGGTGATGATAGTAGTAGTACTAGTGCATCTAAACCGGGTCCTTATAAAGAAATTCCGTCACAAGACAATACAGGCTGGCTTGATCAGCTATCCCCAAGCACCGTGGAAGACATATTAAGTAACCTGGACGATTTCACGCCAAATCCAACCAATGCAATTGAACAGACTGGAAGTGGTGCTATTGACGATTCTATGCCACCCCCACCATTCTGGTTAATGATACCATTAGTAGTACCAGTAATGATACAATATCACCGCAAGTATTCCCACTTCCAGATTTTTTCTTTCCAACTCTGCCTTGCACCATATAAAAGTCTACAGGGCCAAATTCGGTGACCCATTTAACTCTTTAGTGTCAGGGGATATTATAACATATCCCCTAGACATTACCCATTTATATGTTAACAAGATTTGAGCCCTTCTTGATCAACAGATGGGGGTGTGGGGTGGGGGTAAGTTTAAAAGCATCAATAGCACTAAAACTATTTTTTTAACGAAAATTCGAGCGAGCTGTATTCGAAATACTTGCACACAGAGATGTTGGCAATTCGCCCACATTTATCAAACTATGAGGAGGATTTTTACATTGGGTTAATAACATTCAAACTAAACTGGATAATTATAACGAGGGAGGTAGCGGGTCGGGGGCTTTATTTATTAAGATTTTAAACGTTAATATCTGTAGATTTAAAAAGGATTTTATTTTAATAGGTGGGCATGGGGAGAGGGCAATTGAATTAAAATACCATTCTGATTTAGAGGGTTTTAGGGGGATATAACGAATCTGTTTCGATGCGAGGCTACAGTGCTTCAAGTATGCATTTTTGATTGCCACCAATAGACCCCTGCAAAATGATGCATCTAAGAAAAAGTTGGACAAATCAGCAGTTAATAGGATGCATGGTTCAAAGTTGCTCGTAGTAGATTTTAATTGTTTAAATGGTCAATTTCCCGTGTAATTAAAAGAAATATATATTTTTGAGCGGGATAATGCAAATTTAAAGATTGGTGTCACGGTGTTGCAGTATTAAACAGAACTTGAGGAGGGTCAGCGTTCCGATAAGAAGGGTGTATTATTTCCAGTGAGGGCTCCGTCAATTGAATCAGTGGAGCATTGGGTGTGGCTTTTATACACGCCATCCACAGATCCCAATTCAATTGGACATTTTAATCCAATTACAGATATTAGTAGGGTTTTAAGTGAGGGTAAACATCGGGGTGGTGTATGTTACTACTGTCCGACATGCCTCTCAAGATTTCGCTCTGATTTAAATTTAAAGAATCATATAAAACACTGTAAACGTCATGGATACCAGGCTGTGAAAACGGTAAGCGGTGATAGAGCGATCCTACGTTATAAGAATTTCCAGAATACGCTCCTACAGAGCAATAAGACCACTTTATACTGCGAAGCGAAACTTACAGACGTGTACGATTCGTCAAATCCAAATCGTGTTGAAATACACGAATACATAGGGGTCTCTTACGCTCATACACAACGAGATTCCAATAATACCATGCAAGTGCTGGATGTAGTTGAGTCATTGGGCGCCGAAGACTTCATGCACTCGGCATTGGTCAGTCTAATCAAAACAGTGAACGGTGCAATTTCGCGTCTTCGTTACACAAACTATCCTATGCTCCTATCACCAGATGACATACTGGCCATTAAAAATCGTAAAATATGTTGGATTTGCAAGGGAGAATTTGATGATGGTGTTGGGAATGGGGGGGAGGAGGAAGGTGATCGACCATGATCATTTGTGGCAGGAAATTACATCGGGGGGGAGTAACTTTAGAGGGGTTGGACATCAGTCGTGCAATTTAAACGTTAGACAGCAATATTTCGTACCGGTTTTATGCACAATTCCAATTACAACTTAAAGTGTGATTTACCGGCTTTGGCCCGGATTGCCAAGGGTGGAGTTGTAGATAACGCATGGATAGATGGTTCTTTTTCATATAATATCAACCCAAATCATCGGAGAAGCTACTGCTGCTAGAATCCATGTGGAAAACAGCTGACAAGGGCAACACGTGCCTGAATAAAATCCGTTTTTTATACTCTTTCAGATTCTTCCCCAAATCCTTAAGTCAATTGATTCAGGTAGAGAAAAGCAACCTTTTTGATATCTCCCCCCTCCTTAAACAGCGCTTCCCCGATGATGAAATGTATGATTTATTAACGTGTCAGGGCATATATGCATATGATTATTACAACTCTGCCTCGAGGCTAGATGAGGTGTCATTACCGCCCATTGAAGCTTTTTACAATTCTCTTACTGAGAGTGAGTGCACCACTAGCGACTATGAATTTGCTAAGAGGATTCGGGCAAAGGGCGGATGTAAAAATGGGTGGGATTATTGTAAACTATACTTGGCCAGTGACGTTTTTACTCTTCTGGACATTGTGTGCAAAAATACGGATAAAATCTATGGGGAATTTGGGTTGGATTTAGGGTATTATTTTTCCACTCCTCATCTGGTGATGGACTTGATACTTAAAATCAGCAAAGAAGAAATAGGTCTGATCGCCGATGTGGATCAGCATCTGTTTGTAGAGAGATCAATGAGGGGTGGGTATGTTTTTCACGGGGACCGTATCATGAAAACTGATCAGACCGGACAGCACACCGATGAAAAGTCAGACGCAGTTTTTTTGGATATGAATTCCCTTTACCCATCGGCAATGTCTCACTACTGTTTGCCGTGTGGCAATTAAAAATGGCTTGACAATCCACGTGCTTCGAATTTGCCCCGACATTGCTAGCGTTGAGGAGAATGGGGCACAGGGATAGTTCTTTGAAATTGACGGTGAAATACCCATGGAAATCCATGACTCGGCAAAAGGCTTTGTTTTTCTAGTGCATACATAGACCGGTGGGTAGGGACTCTCTGAGCCCCTACAATTTATCTTTAGTAGAGGATGTGAGTATGCACTGGGTACCTTCAAAACAAAAACTAATTGTCGACCTCAACCCGAAACAGAATATCGTTGTTCATCTCGTGCTATTGAAATGGATGGTGTCCAATGGTTTCAAAGTCACAAAGATTGATAGAGCCCTCCAATTTGATCAAAAGCCTTACATGAAAACGTTTATTGACACCTTTGTCAGTAAGCGTTCACAAGCGAAAACGAAGATTGAAAAAGAAGTCTATAAACTCATTTTGAACTCAGCCTTCGGTACAATGTGCGAAAGCGTACGAAACAGAAGTCGATGTGATATTGTAACTAATCCTAAAGATTGTGCTCGAATCATTGCGGATCCAAACTTCACATCGTTCACAATCATAGACTCTGATATGGTGCTCCTACATCGCAAGAAAAGAATCGTTGTTTTAAATATAAATATTGCAGGCGGGAGTGCAATAGCTGAAATATCGAAAACACTCATGTTGCCATTTTATTATAATATATGCAAGGTACAATAGCCGATGGAGGGACAGTTTCAAGTGTATTACGGAGACACTGATTCACTCCTGTTAAACGTTAAAACTGAAAATTTATTGAATGATTTGGAAAATGGCGAGTACATTAGCTCACGAATGGACTACACCAACTTGAATGAATCCCTCTGCCGAGAGCTAGTGAAACGCCAGGTCCCAAATCAATTGTTAATGTTTAAATCTGAAACGTGTAGCGATCTGATATCCAGTGGTGTGTTTCCTGGGCCGAAGGTATACTGTGTGGAAACGCAAAACAAGGATATCAAACAAGTTTGCAAGGGGGTACCAGCACATCTTGTAGAAAATAATTTCGACATGAGTGTGTATAGAAACTGTGTGGAACGTAGTTTAGTCCAAGAGCGAAAGTCATGGCGATTCGCTCTTTACAATTTAAAAACTACACAGTTAGAGTTGAGAAAAACGCCATGTCAGCCATATCGGACAAAGCCTATGTGCTTGAGAATGGTGTGAAGGTTCTACCACACGGTCATTACCTTATCTCAGACAGAGTTGAATGTGTAGAGTACAGAAAACAACTCGGTCTGAAAAATTAGTTTAAATTCTGTAATAGTAAAAGGTGGATGGGTGGGTGGTGGTGGGTTTTTTAATTTTTTTTTCTCTTTTTATCACAAACAACTTTCAATGTGTGCAAGGCAGAGGAATTTATTCTTCATAAATTCCACTATTTAAAAGTTTAATGCCCCCCTCCGGCTCTGGCCCACCGCAGCGGGCCCCGCGGCGCTTCCCGGCCTTCAGCCGCCGCAGCAGCCGCCCCCGGGGGGGACCCCATTTCAAATTAAAAAATGTGCTATAATTTCAAGTGTGTGTATATTTTGATAAATGTTGTATTTTTTATAAATAAATTGAAAAAAAAGTGTGTTTACTAAAGTGTTGTTTTCTAGTGCTTATGTGAAAAAAATATTGTATTTTTATTATAAATAAATAAAAAAAGTGTATTTTTCTTGTTTAATGGGCTTTTTTCAAGTTCAATGTATTATTTATAAAGTGCTATGACTTTTATGTATAGTAATAAAAGAAAATATGATTCTTTATTGATTTTGTTCTTCTCATTATTCTTGAACGGACTAGTAATAGGGAAATTATTTAGTCATTAGACATCTATAGTCTACAGTTAGTTGTAGGTGAACTGCTGAAGGGAAAATGTATCAATTTAAAACACCATTCAGATCATTTCTGTGTGGGCCATCAATGTCAGGCAAAACAACACTCTTAACTAAAATAATTAAAAATTACGATAAAATGTTTGTGGAAAAGCCGAAAAAAATCTACTATTGTTACAGAATTTGGCAGGACTCATACGATAAAATAAGAGCAATTGCTATATCGGGGTTGGTGCAGATACAATTCATACAGGGATTCGATGTTGTCAGCACTATTGAACCAAACTCTTGGCTGATTATTGACGATTTAGCTGAATCTATTTAACAATGGTCCCTGGAAATGCTACAACTGTTCACTTTTCGCTCTCATCATGAACAGATTTCCGTTACTCTAGTTCTACGCAACCTCTTTCATCAGAGCAAATGTATGCGAACACTTGCATTAAACTGCAACTGCTATATCGTCTACAGAGTTGTTCGTGATTCTAGCTCGCTAATAACTCTCAATAAGCAAATATACCCCGGCGCCCCCAAATTTCTGCTCTCAGCATACAATCAGGCAACTAATAAACCCTACGGCTATATCCTATTGGATCTTAATCAAAACACACCCGAGGATCTGCGTGCAGTCACAGATATTTTTGACAATAAAATTACAGTATATCTCTCCATGAACAGTAAAAAAGGCTATTAGTTGTCATCATGACACTGAAGAAACTACATGAAAATAGACATTTATTTTCCATTCTAAGCACTTCAAAACCCCCACTTAAGAAAGCCATACTCAAACATGGTATTGACAATGATATCATTAATCTAATATCTGAACCTTGTTTAAATTTAACCGAGGGCAATGTTCAACTGCCAGAAGAAGTTAAGCAACAGGCAAAGCAACATCCTTCCATTGTCCGTACATTGGCCTGTAAAAAGAAAGGAAATAATTTTAAAAGGAAACGTCTTCTTCAGGCGGGCGGTAGCTTTTTCACACTTTTACGGCCGATAATTGCAGGACTTGTAAACAGTTTTCTCTAGATGGCTAAACACTATAAATTGACTCCAATAGAATTCGCTCTCTCTCACCGTGGAACACTTTGAGAACAATCTGAGTAAATTCATAGACAACGAGAATATTGAGGATGATAAAAACTGCTTTTACTTCAAGATGCACTTCGCCGAGTGGACAAAAATAAGCCCTATCGTGCGAAGGCTAGTGGTATTGATGACAAAAAAGAACCATCTCCTCAGGATTCTTCTTCTTCTTCTGATATCACTGGTGGAACACAATTAAAAAGGAGGAGAATTGAATTCAATAAGTCGTGCATTGGAAATCTAATGCCACACTCATATTGTGAACAAAGTAAACGACTCATAAAATATCTCATGGAAAGTGCTCAAGATCATATTCAAGTTGATAGCAATGGGAAAGGAATTATAATTCAGGGCAAGGGCTATAATCTACTTGATTTAATATACGATATGGTTACAAATCGTAAAGGACTATTATCATTTGACGCTCATCTATACAACTTTCTAATACTTAAACTTCCCCAAAAGCCTTATCAGCAATAGGCAAATTGTAAAAAAAATAAATGAACATGCGACCTCAACACCATTACAATACGAACATGAAGAAGAAGAAGAAGATTTTAAATCAATCTTGGAAAATACTAGCACACCTAGTGGAAACATTGATTTGACAATGAGGAGGAGGATGAGCACACCACTGATAGCTAGACAAAAGAAGACGTATCAAGTCAACTTCACCACCACCACCAACCACTAGTATACAAAAGGATAGCGGACGTTACACCACGTGTTTACGTTCAAAATGGTTGAAGTTGTGAAACGTGTTTATGAAAATATTGGTGAAGCAGGAAGTTTAAGTTTCCCCACCACCCTTTCAAAGTCACTGGTGTTCATACTAAAAATGTACAAGACTATCTACAAAATAAAACAAGTTTCACTCTGCATAGAAATCATAGGCTTCGTGCTAATCATTATCGAAAAACTAAAGCCTTTTCCCCCTGCATATAATGCAAGCAGATATCTTAACTCTAGATGAGACTCAAAGACGTCACAATACACCGTACAAGTACATTCTACTTGCAATCAGTGTTTACAGTCGTTATGCATATGCAATTCCATTGCGGTCAAAGAGAGGTGTTGAAATTGCTCAGGCTATTGAAAGTATTCTCGAACAGGATTCGTATAAAAAAATTCAAACGGATCACGGTAGTGAATTTGTTAATCCTCATGTTGCAAAAGTACTAATGAAATATAATACACTGTTCTATCATAGTCATAGTCCTATAAAGGCTGCATTGGCCGAACAATTGAACGATCAACTTTTAATTTCAAAATATTGTACATTAAAAAATACACCTGCTTTTATTGATGATTTAGATAAGATCATGTTGATTTATAATCAACGACCTCATCGATCATTGTCCAACTCAACCCCAACGGAAGTTCATCATTCTGGTCATGATACAATTGATACTTTTCTTAAACAATATTCCAATGAAACGATTGTCAAGAAGAAGAAAAATCAACGTTGGTGATACTTTTCGGATTAATAGAACAACTAATGTTTTTGAAAAGGGTAATTACTTGTGGTCCACAAAACTTTTTAAAGTGGCAAAAATCCTAGACACTAAACCCATAAATTATCGTATGCGCGATACCAATGATGAAGAAATTCTCGGTAGTTTTTATGACTATGAACTACATAAAGTTAAAAACAATAGTGAAATCTATCAAATTGAAAAGATATTAAGGACTCGTACACGCAGGGGTAAGAAACAGTTACTTATTCAGGGGCTAGGATACAACTCTGGTTGATTCTTGGATCCGTGTTGAAGATATTGATAGTGCCCAATGATTTCTATGTAACATTTATGTCCAACGTCTCCAATCCTCTCTACAATGACTTGGACAAAACAAGTGATTTTTGGACGAAACTCTCCCCCGCCATTAAATTGACGGAAAGTATGAAGTGGCTCTTGTCGACTGTATTCTCAAAAATACCTACGAAATCCTGAGGAAGGATCGTGTGTATGATATAAAAGTTAAACCATTCGATTGGTCACTCTTTGTCGAGTATGAATGGGTTGAAGCACTTAAATCTAGTGAATATCCACATGTCACATTGAAATGTATAGAATATGATAGTATGACAGATTTGTGTCGTACAATCAATAGAAAAATCTCATATCGTAGGAATGCTACATTCCATTTTAATTATTCAATGGAACACGATTACCTCACCTGTTGACACTGAAATGATTTATCTCAATGATAATCTGAGAGACATTCTCGGCTTTAAACAGAATATGATCAATGGGGAAAACGCTGGCACTGTTAACGGGATGGATCAAGTTATTTTTGCTGATTATCCGCCTGGTTTCACCTCAGACTCTTGCATATTTCTGTATGCATCCTTTGTGGAAACATCGAGAGTTGGTAATTCAAATGTCCCCCTCCTACGTGTTCTTGAACGAAAAACATCTCATGAACTTGTTCATCTCTATAATATAAAGTATATTCAGTATGTTCCTGTAAACACTTCGTATTTGGAACTCTGTCAGTTAACACTAAGAAGTGAATTGGGTGATCCTCTAGCAACAACAAAAGGATTAGCAGTGATTACATGTCATTTTCGACCCATCGTCGGCGACACCACCACCACCTAAAATGAACAATAGAAGAATTCCATTTGTTTATCCTGATATCAATTGCTGTTTTGGTGCTCTGAGTCCACGTCAAATAGGTCATGGATTGGACTACTACAAGGGGCGTGCTACAAAGTCTGGCTATGGTCTTGGAAGCTGGCTTGCTAGGCTATTTCGTTCTGCACTACCCCTTGCCAGAAAATATCTTGTACCTTCTGCATCAAGTTTTGCTGCCTCAACACTACAGGACCGGGGGTCGGGTAAAAATTTCAACGAGAGTGTTAAGGAAAATATTAGATCTTCAGTAAGAGCCGTTGGTGAGCAATTAAAATATCAGCAAAATGGGAAGGGATTGAAAAGGATGCGTAAGCGTCATTCACTCATCAGTCTCCACCCAGGCGGGAAGCGAAGGACATCAACAAGGACTTTGAAGAATAAAACGAAGAAGACCAATAAGAAGAAGAAAAAGAAAAATATTGCTAGATCAAAGAAGGATTTCTTCCCTTAAGATGACCACTGACTCTCTTAGTTATACCAATTCATCATTTATCAATAAAAAATCCCATCAAAACTCGCTTTGAACTTTGTGAAGAGTGGGAGCGCCGTTGGGTCCTGGACTGCATCCTCCCATGATTTTAATTTTTTGGTCTATCTAGCCTTTTGTGCAAAGTGAATGGTATTCCACTGTACACTCTATCATTTGACAAAAAATCCTATAGAACTCTGTATGAGTTGACCATGCAATCCCTAGATCATGACTCCCAACTATTTGAAAATGGAATAGCTGATTCAATGTTTTCAAAAAATCATGGTGTAATTGTTTTGGACCTGTCGGGGACCCAGAATATGAGCATAGTACGAACAGGGAATGTACGTTTAGAGTATACATTTGCCGATGCCTTGACTGAGAGTATCACGCTAATATCATTGAGTCAATTTGAAACCTAATGGGAAATCACACATGATGGCAGTGTTCTACTAGACCTAGCACCATGAAAACAAACCAAATGATCAGCGTATTTAATATGGATCCATACATGTCTCAGTACAAGTCCTACTGCATACCATCGGACTTCATTGAAAAAATTCCAAGTGTTAACAATACCCTAATCATTGTTAATAGCAGTCCATCGACTTTGAAGACAGGCCATTGGTTGTGCATCTTTCAAACAGCAAAGAATATTGAATTTTTTGATCCTCTTGGCCTAACATATAAATTCTACACTCCACACATCAGAAACCTTGTTGAGAGCAGTGTGAAAACTATTATTCAAAATCAAAGGAGAGTACAGGATTTAACGACTAAGACATGCGGCTTTCATGCACTACTCTTTTTCATGTTCAGATGTCGTGGCTATACCTACAAGCAGTTTCACAACATTTACGTTGACTTTCCTCGATTGAATTACTTTCTAGTGGAAAATATACTTACAAGCGTGTTTAATATTGATTTTAGTGCCCTACGAATAAAATGTTCTAAAAATGTATGTGAAATTGTTTATTAATAAAAATAATGTATTTTCATGATAAAAAAACGACTTTTCTACTCTTTAGATTTTATCTTCTACTACGTAAAGGTACTTGTCGAAGACAACTAATCCAGGTAGATTATTTGAATTCACGGTATACTGATCCTGATGTGCTGCAATGTCAGGGTCACATTTTCTACAGTAGAATGTAACTTCCCTCTTGTCATATCTCTTTGTATAGTCAATGATACTATTCTCAATCATTTTGTAGAATTCGCATGTTTCAATTTGCTTATTTGAAGCAATGTCACAAACAGTGTCCTCAAGTAGCGAATCACATTCCGTCACAGCCAAATAAAAATCAATGGGCTTATAATCATAGTAGTCATTTTCTTCGCAACGATGACGTAGAAACCAAATTCTTTTGTTGCTCTAACAGTTGAATCGCTGGCCTGGCTTCTCCTCCCAGAACAATCTAAAGCCACGACGATACCAATCTCTTAGCAATAAACTAAAATCACGCTTAGGATTCTTTCCAATCATACCAGGATATGTATTCTCCCACTGATTACATTTATCATAATGGCGATTCGAGCATAGGTACCCTCTAGGATGAGAGTCACACAACCCTTCAAGACAGGAATTACAACCTTTACTTTGTACAGCATATCCTCTATGCAATTTACACGAGTTGCATAATCTGCATTTTTGATCATACTCATCAATCATTGTACAGTTCTCACATGATGACCAGCTGCCTAGTGTGTACATGCATAGTGGACATTTATGGAACATTTTTTCATGTGTTTACACTCTCACCTCCAAAATAAAACTGAGCTACTACCAACAAATTAAATGGGATACAGAAAGAGAGACAGAGGAGTAAATAATCCTTGAACACCATCTTTCTCATGAAAAAAGTCCTAAATGTCTAAGCTAGTGTTTAAAAGCATATCCACAATATTATTTTGCTGTGTCGTAATTAATATGTCAATAAATTGTGTAAATGCATTTGTACCACAACGTAAAAGCTTCATGCAATAGTATAATGATGGAGAATCAGTTTTCATTATATCGACAAGCATTCCCTGAGAAAATATCTTCCTTTGAATAGATAACTCTAGAAAATCCTCATCTAGAATCTTACGTTTTTCCATAAACACAAGATTCCCCATGATTTGCTCTTCCTCAAATCTATCCAGTTTTTAGAGTCCTAACACTCTCACAACCAACTTCAGACTAACCAGAATTCTTTTTTTTCTATTCTAAAAAATATACGCTAGCCTACTGTAGAAAGAAAAATATCTTCGATTTAGAAACAGTTTTATTGAGCATAATTACAACAATAATAATCACTGATTCAATTTGTTTTCATCAATATATTTCACTAGTGCATCTAATGCTGCCTGAAGTCTATTTATATGCACAATGTTCAGTTTCGCAGCAAAACATAATTGCTCCTCCATTTTAAATTTGCTCAATGATGTCACGTATCTAAAATACATATAATCCCATTCAAGGCTTAGTCTACATCCTTGTGTAATTTCAACAGCCACGTTTGGTACCCTTATATCATTGCTGCTGCTACCTGCTCCACCATCAACCTCCAATAGTGTAAATGTACCACTCATTTTCTTTACTAATATCGTCTCAAATCAACTATTCTCTGAATTCAATTATCTTACTAATATGAACTATAATGAAAATCACTCCTTATATTTGAATCCAATTACTAATCAAGTTATCGTATATGGAGTAGCCTCCGCTCTCTCTGATTGGTCCCCAAAAAGTGGGTGTTACCCCAGAAACCCGCCTGGTAACTCATGTATCATTCATAGTAATAGCTGACTGTCCTTGGTAAGTCAATGTACCAGTTAAACTGTACTGTATATTCTTGTAATCGTCAAATAGCACTGTATATTCATGCCTTAGGCTTGTAGACGTCTAACTGAACTGTATATTCATGCCTTAGGCGTATAGTTGAAATTGTATACACTATCACTACTCATTGATAGTCGATCTACGTTCATTTGTTCTTTTCAATAATCTTGGTTATCGCAGTGACTGTTTTTTTTTCTCTTTTTGGATCTTTGACCAACAAAAGAAACACAGATCGAAATGACTTTTGGCCTTTAGAAGGCCTAGTGGCGTTAGTCCTACTCATGATTGTGGCAATTTCTGTCTTTTTTGTTTGACCTGGTTGTCTATTATAGTTTCTGTTTGTTTTTGGTTTTATGCTTCAATTCTTTTTTGAATATTTTCTTTTCTTTTTTTGGTTTAAGGCATCTCTTTACAATTTTTTGAGAAACTTTTTTGTGGAAAAGGTTTTTAGAATAGGCCTAATGTCTATATGAAGCGTTTAATTTGTATGGACGTTATACGTCTTTGGGGACGAAGGAACCGCCGTGCGTCGTTAGTGTCTCTGAAATTGGAGAGCGTGATATGTTGTTTCTCTATGATTTTAAACCGATGGGCTATCTCTGAATTATCATCCGATCTCTTTTTGGTACAATTTGGTCAAAAATTGATGCCCTTTGACCCAAAATGACAGAAAACACCATTATGGGGTAGCAATGTTTTTTCCTACTTAAAAAGGGCACTAGAAATTTTAGTGGCCGTTCAAAAGAGCCCTTTCTAAATTTTATAGGGTCATTGGCTCAGTACGGTCACCAGAGGAGGCAAAAATGAACAAACAAACAAACAGTTTTCGTCATCTTTCTTCTCAAAAAATTATAAAATTCAACATTTTTGGATTTTAATTAAAAATAACTTTCCGAAAACTAAGTTTTTGAAAGAAAAGTAAAGGCCATTTGAACTTAAGCTCAGTAGATACAAATAAGTGTTAAAATTCAAACTCAAAACGACCAGAAATCATAGGCAGCGCAATCGCGCTACCTGAGTAAAGAACGATGTTGACACAATGTATTTTTTTTTAGACCAGGGCACTTTGTATCGAAGGACTTGTCGTAAAAACTTCAAAAAGGGCTATTTCGATTGGAAATTGGAGTGGCTAGTGCCCTTTTTAAATAGTCGAAAGTGATTGAAAGGCAACTAACACCTCTTCCACGACCACCATTTCCCCAAATATATCTAATCAAAGTTTTGAGATGGCCATTTTGTTCAGCCTTGTTGATTTCCAGATAGATATTATGTTTTTGAAGAGGACAGACCCCCAAAGCCCTCAGGGCAAGGGTTGAAAGTTATGCCCTGAATGCATATAAGATTTTTTATAGAAAGTGTTGTCGTAGAAACTTCAAAAAAGGTTCATTCAATTAAAAATTGAAAGGGCTAGTGCCCTTTTTGAAAAGCTAGTCGAAACTGATTGGAGGGCAACTAACCTCCCTCTCCCGCCCACCATTTCCACAAACATATCCGATCCAAATTTTGAGATTGCCAATTTTTTTTCAACGTAGTTGAATGTACTGAATATTATGTCTTTGAGGGTGATAAACCGCCCCCCCCACTCCTCAGGGCAAGGGTTGTAAGTTATGCCCTGGGGGCATAAAAGGTTTTTATAGAGCGTTGTAATAGAAACTTCGAAGGGCTAGTGCCCTTTTTAATAGTCATAAGTGATTGCAGGAAAACTAACACCCCTCCCACGCCCATCATTTTCCCAAAAATATCCAATACAAATTTTGAGATAGCCATTTTGGTTAACGTAGTTGAAAAGTTCTGAAATTATGTCTTCGAGGATGAAACTCCCCCCCCCCCAGCCCTTAGCGCAAGGTTTGTAAGATCTGCCCTGGGGCACATAAGGTTTTATAGAAAGTATTGTCGTAGAAACTTCAAAATGGGCTCATTTGATTGGAAATTGAAAGCGCCAGTGCCCTATTTAATATTCTGAAGTGATTGGAGGGCAACCAACGCCCCTCTCAAGCCTACCGTGTCCCCAAACACATCCAATCAAAATTTTGAGATAGACATTTTGTTAAACATAGTTGAAAGATCTGGAAATTAAGTCTTTGCAAGCGTTGTCGTAGAAACTTTAAAAAGGCATCATTCAATTGGGAATTTAGAGGGCTAGTGCCCTTATTAATAGTCAAAGTCGATCGGAGGGTGAATGCCCCCTTCCATACCCATCATTTCCCCAAACACTTCCGATCAACATTTTGATATAGCATTTTGTTTAACGTAGTTGAACGGTCCGGAAATTATGTTTTTGAATATGACAACCCCTAACAGCCTTCAGGGCTAAGGTTATAAGTTGTGCCCTGGGGGCAAGTAATGTCATATAGAAAGTTTTGTTGCAAAAACTTCAAAAGGGGCTCTTTCGACTGGAAATTGAGAGGGATATTGCCCTTATTAATAGTCGAAAGTAATCAGAGGAATCCCCCCTCCCCATTGCCCATTATTTCCTCAAATATTTCTGATCAGCATTTTGATATGGCCATTTTGTTCAACGTTGTTTAAAGGTTTGGAAATTATGTCTTGGAGTATGACAACCCTCTCCCCATAGCCCTCATGACAAGGTTCGTAAGTTATGCCCTTAGGGCTTATAACTTTTTATAGAAATTTTTGTCTTAGAAGCTTCAAAAAGGTCTCAATCAATTGGAAATTGAGAGTACTAGTGCCTTTTTTATTAGTCGAAAGTGATCAGAGGGCAAATGTCTCCCTCCAAGTGTATCATTTTCCCAAATAGTTCCAATCAAAACTTTTATATAGACATTTTGTTAAGCCTATCAGGAAGGTCTGGAAATTTTGTCTTTGAGGATAACAGATCCCCCCCTCCCGCAGGGCAAGGGTTGTAAGTTATGTCATGTGGAAATACAGGGTTTTATAGAAAGTGTAGTCATATAAACTTTGAAGGGGGCTCATTGAATTGGTAATCAGACGCTCTAGTGCTCTTTTAAGAGTCAAAGTGATCAAAGGACAGCTACCCTCTCACCCCTACACGCACGTCATATTGTTCCGAAATTCTTCTAATAGAAATTTTGAGATAGCCATTCTATTCAAAATTGTCTAAATATTATATAACAAGGCTTTTGGGGTTGAAACGAACCCCAGGGATTAGGGACAAGGGTTATAAGTTATGCCCAGGGGGTATTAAAGTTTCTTATGGAAGGGATGGTTGTTTAACTTCAGAAGAGACTCAGTCTTTCTCCCTGAAAAAGACTATGTCAATATAAAACGAACCTAAATTAATCAAAAAAACTTTTTTCACAAAATAAGTTTTTCAAAAAAAGCAAAGAACTCCATCAAACCAAAACGAACAAAAATAGAATCAAATAATCTACCAAGCATAAAACTACCACAAATCAGTATCAATAAATAAATAAAATCCAAAACGAACAGAAATTAATAAAAGTCAAACTCAAGACGAGCAGAAATTAATTTGAGTAGGGTTCAAAACGCTATGCTTTCTAAAAGCCAGAATATAATTTATACTTTACTGAAAAAAATTCTTTTAACTTTTTTCTCTTATAACTTTAAGAAAACAAAAATTCATTGGGATTTTAAGGAATAAATATCAGCATATGTATATTAAACTGACAATGCACATTTTTTCAGTAAATTCATTTGAATTTTTTCAGTAAAGAACTAAATATCACTTACTTTCACGTTCCAAGACTGTTCAAGACGCATATAGTTTTCAGTAAAGCGCCAATGACGCAGTAGGTTTAAGAATTGTATAGTAAGAGAAGGAGGCGATACTGTGGCAATAAGGACCTTGTTGCAAACTTTTGGCAATAAGTTTTACACTTGTGGCAATAAAGACTTTCCGTGCCAGTTCTGCCGTGGGAATTTTGTTGGTTCGTGAGTTTCAATGGCTGTCGGCTCGATGCCGCTTATGACTGCGACAACTGCAATGGGGGGTGGAAAGGACCGCACCACTCGTACCATTACGTATCACGCCAATTGTGCCGTTAAGTTTTATTACGCCATTACTGTTACTACTGACCGCGCCACTTGTGACGCCAATAGTTTGCGCCACTCTTGTAACGCTATGAATTGCGCCGTTACTATTTTAAACTTGTACCGCTAAAGATTACACTAATTGTAATGGGGAATAAGATAAATGGGTGACCACGCCACTTCCTATGGAAGAAAGTAAAATACGTAACTATAGTAGGTTAGAAGTTCTCCAACCATCAATCCATCAATACCTCTAGTGTTAATTAGAGATCAGATTCCATGGGAGCGCTGCCTATGGAATACAATTTAACTAGTTATCTACTGTGCGATGAGATACAGGCATATAATAAGAACAAACACGAATAGAAAAGTACTAGTTTAATTGTGACTTACATTTCAGGTGTACAACAACGTATGTATATGAGCAAGGCTTCACTTCACTCAGAATAATAATTTTATAATTGCTCGCAGAATGATAGGAACATAATGTCTGTAATCATAATGCCCATAATAATAATAATGATAACGCAAAAAAACCCTTTTCTTCACAATATATCCTAAATCCTGATTCTGTCCCGTGAGAGCTATTTCACGATCGGCCCAACTCCTGTGGAGGGGCCACTACCTTTTCATTATGTTTACAATCTAAACTCATTATGCTAACTGCCCATCCAATTATTTATTTTCAACATTTTGATGATTAGACATTCATCTTCCTATGATAACTTGAAACTTCCTGAATAAGACACTGTCTCGTGATTTTTTATTGTCAAGTATTTTCGCGAAATTCCAAACAGTCTTCCTTGATTTAATAGTCGGTCTGTAAGACGAAACGTCTAAAATGCTGCGAGGCATTTATATTAGAAGCATCCTTAGAAGGAAAGAATTTTATTTTTTTATATTTTAAATATATCACGTATTACTCATGGTACATATTACCCTTCCCATTATTGAATGACGCCCCGTCATTAGGATTTGCTTGCCCTTGGGTTTTTCAAATATTCGCGATTTATTTACTATTGGTCCTACGTAATTTTAATTGACATTGTATTATTTTATGCTACTGTTAAGCTTAATCAGGAGTGCTTAAAACTTTTTTCTATTACTTTTCCTATTTTATTATATATCCCTTTCTAAAGTTCCTCTATCGGACTAAGATTATCTATGGTTATAGCCTAGCTACTATACTAAAGGTTTTTTTTGTTTTTTCTACATCTAACACTGATGACTCCTATATTTCCAACTGTATCAAACATTATCATGGGAAATATTTTATGTGATTTGGACTATTATACTATTACTACAAGATTTATTTTTGAAAATTCACCTTCTACAAGTTTTTATCCTTTGCTAACTATAGGATATTTATGCTTCCTATCTACTCTAAATTAATGGATAAATACATCGATTTACATTAACTCTGTCTAAGTAACTAGCAATACACACACACATATATATATATATATATATATATATATATATATATATATATATATATATATATATATATATATATATATATATATATATATATATATATATATATAGATATATATATATATATATATATATATATATATATATATAATATATATATATATATATATATATATATATATATATATATATATATATATATACATATATATATATATGTATATATATATATATATATATATATATATATATATATATATATATATATATATATATATATATATATATCTATATATATATATATATATATATATATTATATATATATATATATATATATATATATATATATATATATATGAACGACTTAAAGCATTTAATAATATGTTCAATACATTCACTGGTAATCATTAAAACATTTTCACTGGGTTTGTTCGTTATATAATTCTGATAATAAGTTATCGGAGCTGTTAATTTATCAAAACTATTAAAATGTGACATGTGTAAATTCACACCTATTTCACCACCTTGCGTTTCTCTTAGCGTACTCACTCCTTCTGTTGTAAATTTTTGTCCTTCACTTCTTTCGTCTTGGCAAAAAATTTTAAAACACTTACAATATAGTTTCTTCACAGAATAGTCCGAGCATGGTTATGTTCATCTTGGACGAGACGCTTTCTCTAATTTTCAAAAGGGAAATGATACTTCCAGGAACAGGTGTGTGGAATTTTGATATCAGAGTTCATTCTCACCTGCTGTTTTTGGATAGTTCATAAGGTGCTTGATCGTTAAGGGGCTGAACACTGGGACCGCGTTGATAATAGATAGGTTGATTTTCTTCTCAGCATATCATTCTTGGGATATTTTAAAGTAAATAGAGGATGTATTTCTCGTATAAAATTGTTCATTCGTACACTTAGGGATTAAGTTCTCTTATGAAATTGTTCGTGCATGTCTTGCATCTATTAGCTTTTGCTGTGATTCCTTGGTTAATCACAGGGGAATTGATATTTGAATTTGGAATGGGTCGACATCAAACTTTAGTGACTCCTTCAGCGTATCGTCTTTAACTTGTGGGAGGAGTATATTGTCACTGAGGGGTTAGTCACTGGGGTTAATTTTGGTTTCTGTGATTGAGTGGTTGGTTTCCAGGTTCATTTTTCAGAAATTATCTTGTGACATTTATAAGATAACAGAGATAAGAACTTTTCACATTTGATAGAGGTGATAGGATGGGTTCCAAGAAATGGTCGAAAGGGATTCAACGCGTGAATCTGCGACATGTAAATAATTTGGGTTCATCAAATATCATAACTATACAGTTATATGGTGCATGGGTCCATAAGGATTATCAAGGGTGATATTTATGTACTTATATCTTGTAATGGTCGATGGGGTTCTCGGGATTGATGTCTTAATATAGTTCAATAATGCACTGGATACTGAGATATATTAGATAGTGTTACCTGGTGCGTAATATGGTTTGTGATCGAGGAACAACGATCAAAAAGGTAACCGTAATTTTCGTCCTAGCTTCGTTGTCTGTAATTTATGGTGAGTACTCGTCGTTGGTTGAGGGATGCCGAAAATAGATGCTACTAGGTTGTATCTGCACTGGACTACGTAGTTTAATGAATGATTTCCGATAGGTCATTCCAATTCCTGTGCTAAAAATATAGAGGCAGAATCACACGTTTTTTAAAATCAAGTAGTCATAATACATAATAAGCAATACGATTGGGTACGTTTTAGGGTGAATGTTACCCTACAAGACAATATTATACAAATACATTAATATTATTACACATATATTGATTTTAAAAAAACGACATTATTATCATGTTGGTTTCAAATATATAGAATTTCCATTGGGAAAACTAAGAAATAGAAATTTCTTCTAATTCTTATAGAATAACGACGATATAAGAGATTAATTCCTTTAACTTTAAGTAAATTCTCTTATTATGCTCCTTAGTTTACGCTATTACCCATACTTTATTTTAATTTCCTTCAACACTTATTTAATTCTACATTAGATTCAAAATAACCATTTAAACATAAGTTACGCTACACCATTTAGTTTGAGGTCTCAGTTTACAACATATTTCATGCCTTCATTGTTCACGCACGTCCGTGCTGTTTAAGAAGCGCATGTTGCAGCGTCGTAACCGCACGGTTTTACGTAAACGACACTACAATGAGGGAACTAGACATAGCAAGGACGAGTGGAAACCTCTATACCCATTCGTTTTCTAATGTCTTCCCTTTTTCTTGGCTTAGACGTTTTCGTGTGGTTCCGGGTTTAACTTCTGCATTTCAGTCGTTTCCCCTTGTCCTTCCTTTGGTTTTAGCCTTCTTAGTCTCAAAATTCTTCCATAATTAAAAGTTAGTAAGGTTCTCATGGTCAGGGAAATTGCAAATACGAAACATACGGTCAGTATTATCCACGTATGTTAATCTCTGGTCTTCATTAGTAAATAGGGGGATTTGGGAGTCTAATGCTTCTCTTATTTTTGTAAGCGGTAATGTCCCTTTATTCTTTTCTATTTTGGACCATATCGAGGTTTTCATTTCCTCACTTTCTATATTGGGAATAGTGTACGACAGGTTGATTGCCTTAAAATTGGTAATTTTAGGAATTATTACATTGGTGCTCGTGGTAATTAACGGCGTTTGAACTGTTGATTCCTTAGTTACAAGTCAACATCCTTATTTTATGGTTATCGTTCCTACATCCTGTAATAGTAATTCGGTACTGTAACTTGGATCGATTCTTTCAGTATTATTATAACAAGACAAAGTTCTAATAGTTTCTTTTGGAACAGAAAATAACCAAAGATCATATCTAAGGTGTATGAATATTTCCTGTTTAGTACTTCCTATCAAAGCTTCGCACGAATCAGGTATTTCTTCCTGTTGTGTGTTTTTCAAAAATATATCTAACATACAAGATCCAGATTTGACTGTAGAAATAGGTAACGTAAGCTGGCATACTAGGTTTTTCAATGATACACACTCTTTTAAGTCTTGTGGATTGGCTAGGGCATATTTTCTTCTATCTTGGTCAACAAGTAAATACTCTGCTTCAGGTGTGATAGTAATAAATGAATTTGTCTTCTTTATGTTAGCAGGGAAGGTCAAAATTTTGTACAAGTCGTATACAGATTGTTGGTTTATCAATGGAATCGTCACTACTGTGAATAATTGTTCATTTATTTCCGTGATGTGGACTTTTAATTTGGTATAGTAAAGAAACAAATTTGATACTTCTGGCTCTATGGGTAAATGTAAACCAAACTCTAGGTGTGTTTTTATTTTTTCTAAAATACTTTTTAGGTTAGAAGGGTCTACCAGGTCGTAGGACAAAGTTCTTCCCGTGAGGGCAAATAATGTGAATTCGAACTTACTGACATCTGTCGCTAGACTTAGTAATGACAGGGTAATTATATCGAGTGATACCATGGTAAGGCTCTTGTCTGTCACCACGCGATCCACTTCGTTCCTTAAATAATTCATTAGTTTACAGTTTTTGAGATTTTCTTAGATTTCATTTCAACTTTATCTCTCTGGCAATTTACTATACTGGCTTGTATCTTCTGGACATGTAACGTTACGTTCATGGCATTATTCAACTTTGTTACATTTTCCCTCAGGATGTTTAAGTCTTCCTCCGTTTTCAAACCAAAAAGGCGGGAGGCGAGTTCTCCAATGATGGGAATTAGGCTTGTAGACCTACGGTATTTATTTCTTCGAAAGAATACTTCAAAAATCTTCGTGGTTCTTTGTTTTAATTTTTGTGTTTCCGTATTGAATAGTTCAAATAAGGCTTGTAGTTTTTGTCTGTATTGTATTAAGAAGGCTTGATGGTTGACACTTTTTGGGCGTTTTTTTTCATTTATATTAAGTAATGTTTCGATACTTCTTTTGTCGGCTTGTCGGCAATGGCTAGTCTAGCACAAGTACGTTTACCGTCTATTGTCCAACCTTTCTTATGTACGTAATTGTCTTCTTCCTCTTTTTTATAATTATTTTTCTTTTCTTCTGGCTTAAGCCCTTGTACTTTTATCGTTTGTATTTCGGTATGTCTTACCGGGATTCTTGCCCTTGTGTTTATAAGGAATTTGTCAATAGGATGGGTGTGCGTGAACGTGGGCCCTGTTGACCAAATACATTTTGTAAATGTCGTGGGTTTTAGATGAGTTAATATAGTTAAATTTTCAGGTGATACTTTGCTAAGTGCGATCAATTCTTGCACTGTGTTTGCCGTGGTTTCCAATATTGATGATTGTATCTCTTTGGTTGGGGTCTTATACGTAGGTGTGGTTGTTGTGATGTCTTTTTCATTTCCTTCTTTGGGATTTGCATATTCATGATCTTGGTGGGTCCTCGAGAACCTTTTTCTTTATTTGTCTAATTCCCTTAGGTCAGTATCTTGTCTGTTGTCATTTTCCTTTCTTAGTTTGGATGATATCCGTTTCGTGACATTTTTCTCAGCATGACTCTGCCGTAATTCTTTGAGAAAAGTCCATAGGCCTGGTAGTTCGTTTATATTTGCGTAATTTCCATCATTAGGTTTTCCTTTTCTTTTAGTCAGTATTTTACGGTTTTCTGCAGATTTCATTGCAGTAAAGTCTCTCGACAAGTTTTCAATATTATTCGCTCATCTTTTCCTTCTGTCTTCCTTGGTGCTCGTTCCAAGTGCCATGTCAATTTCTGCCATTTCCTTATCAAAGTCATCTATTACGAATTTTGATTTTTGTTTGGGGATGACTGGAATTGGAAATTCTTTATTATCTTTATTATGCATTATTTTGCTGGTTTGTAATCCTTTATCCGACCTTAGGAGTTGAAATATAGATTCTTTGGGTCTATTCGTGTTTTTCTCTAGTCTTGTTACTTGTTGAAACAAGGTTTCGAAGGGTTTGGGGTCCAATTTCATAAAAATTTTCCATGCATTATGGCTTGCTAGCAATGAATTTTCATGCTTGAATATTACTCCATTCTTTACGATATCTTGGGCGGCTGCGTGAACAACGAGTATAATGATGATTTTCTTAAGCCTCATCTTTTTGTTTGTTTCTAGAATTAATTTATCATTAATTTTACCTATTTTTGCAAAATTCGTTTGTTTACTATTCTATTATTATTATTTTATATCAATTCAATTTTTGAATTGCTTTATGGCATTGCTCAAACAAAACTAAATTGTGAACGCAAAACAGAATTTCTGTTTATGAATTATATCTTGGGATTAGAATGGTTACGGAAGTCTTACCTTTACTCTGATTATGATATGCCTTTATGACTGGTTGAGATATACCTTAAAGGCTTAGTTAATAATTACTATACGACTTAATTCTATATAATATTTTTAGAGTAAGCAACATATGAATAAGTAAGCAAGCAACATATAAATACGCTGGTAACCTTATTCATAAAAGCCTTTTAATAAGATTATTTTTGTTATTGCAACTAGAATCATTGGAATCTGCACTAAGACAAAATAGTTTATATTTATGAGATTAACTTATTCCATAGTTACATATTCCTAATTTCATTAATATTGATTCACTTGATTCATTATTATTATTATTTTTTGCGAAAACAAATTTTCGAAAACAGAGGTTATGATGTTTTTTTTGTTAGGTTTAGAGTTTAGAATCTTCTTTTAATTTTCTTGCTATTATTTTTATAGGCGTCTCTTTTTCTTTGGTGTTTTTTCATTCGTTTTAGAAATAATTTACTACCCAGGGATTTGTATTCCTCAGATTCAGGGTCGAATAAAAATTGTTTATAATATTGAATCTCTTATAAAAGATGATGTATGCCTTCATACTTGACACATTGGAGATTTTTATCTAGATTATAGCAAATTTTGGGGGCTCTGCTTTTATCAAGGAGTAAAAGGTCTGTTTGAGTTTGTCCTTTGGAGTAGAAATATTTGATATTGAGGTTATTTTGTAGACGTCTTATTAACAATTGTAAACAACCATGTTGTTTCGCGCTTCTTTTTCTATATTTCGTTTTGACTTCCCCTCTAGCCGGACGATATTTGGGGGTATTCGTGAGTGCCAATCCATACTTATAAGTGTGGGGTGCATACCCTTTAAGATTGTAGGTTAAATCCCATTCTTTCACATATATCTGATTTCCTTGTTCGTCAACAAGCTATGTTGGTGCTGGGGCTGCCGAATATGTAATATTCTTTAATCTTTACTATGATTCGATAACAATCAATATTCTTTAATATACTCTGTTGGTGGTTGACGATATATAATGTTTTCCTTCGCGCTCGCTATTGTTATAAATTCAGTATGGATTATCGCCTTACGGATAGGCTTTGATTCCGTTGCCATGATCTGAAATGATCAGTTTATAATTACGTATATTTATACTAACAGTTTTTTGTTTTTAGTAATATTATTTTGTTGTAAAACTATTCGCCATGTGCCTTCAGCGCGAGAATTTATTTTTGATATTTTAAACATGTACAGAAATATACTGGAAAAAATTTTCCTTCAGTATTTTTATAGCTATACCATTTTTATTCCTAGACAAAGAGTTTTTAAATTAATATTCCTTTATGATGCCAATCCATTAAAAATCTCTTAATCCCGTACTGACTAAGGGTAATTCCATCTATCAGGTTTTTTAATCGTTCTACCTGATTGTGTCGTTACTTTCTCCTCGACTTCTTGCGGTTTTTTCTTTTTCGGTTTTGCTGGGTTTTTCGGTTTGATCAAATTTCTTGTATTCTTTTTTCAAAAATTCTTGCCCTTTTAATTTTATTTCTTTCGCGTGCGCGGCCGCTGAAGTTGGTTTTGATTTTCCTATTTCCTTAACTACCATATGGTCTGATTCGCCGTCAGACTCTTCGGAACTGGTTGCCGATGATTCCGCATTAGAACTTTTAGAAGTGGCACTTCGCGTTTTTGAGTTATCACCTGCCCTTCCTTCGTAAGTTTCTACTCCTCTGGAAGTAGAGGGTTTATTCTCTAAGTCTTCGCCTTGGGTTTTCAACACGGGAGATTTGAAAGACTCTTGAGAGCTCTGAGAGGAATCAAAAGTTTTTGCGGGGCTCCTCCACTGTTTAAATGCCATGTCTTCAGGGGGATGGGGCATTTTTTGCACTAGTGTTTCCCACCATAAAGTCCATTGCTTAGGCTTGACCTTGGACACAGTTATATCATGATATCGTCCTTGCTGGTCATCTTTGGTAGTTTGATTCCAAGGCAACGTACTTTGCCTCGTTTTTATTGGGAAATTTATTAAATCCATAGCTTCTCGCAGATTTGTTTTAATTGAATCTTTGGGAGGAATTTTCCTTACAGTGATACCCGGAGTTTCTACAGCTCTGTTCAATTCCTCCTGTAGCAACAGGTGTCTCTCTATTGGGGTTTCTGGGGAAACCATATCGTCTGGAAATCTTTGGGGGGGACAAGGGGTCGAAATTCTATCGGGAAAAAATTGGGTTTTCGCAGATATCGTATAATCTAATTCTCTTGCGCTCTCTGATGATGAACTTTTTGGACTATTCGGTGGTTTTACTCTTATTGGTATTAGGGATTTTCTTTTAGGAATAACTAGGTTTTTCATGGCTAAAAATTTTTCAAAGTGTTCCTCATCGCTATCATTTTCAAAACAATCTTGCTTGAAATTAAAGGGTTTTAGCTCTGCCAATCTTGATTTAGGGGGCTCGTCTTCTGCGTCTGACGAATCGCTAGACGAGGGACGCGATACCCATCTTTCCGGGAATTTGGCTCTTTTTATTCGGCTAACATGTGCTTTGTAAGTTCTTCCATTGTCGGGGTTCGCCATTTTAAAAGTAAAATCGATATCATACTTTTGAATGTTCGATACGGTCCAGAATATTTTTTGGAAAGTTTTTTTCCTTCCTTCTTTGCCTCGTTCTTTAGGTAGACGCAATCTCCTATATTAAAATCTATATTCCCTTTGATTTTGGGTAAGATTCTTAGCTCTTGATTTATTTTACATTTTTCCAACTCTTGTTTTACAATTTTATAAGTTTTCCTCATTCTATTTATGAATTCTTGTTTGTAATCCTCCGAGTTATTATAATACTGTCGGAATTCGACAATATCGTGATACGGTATTCTGAAGTCGCGACCAAATAGTAAATAACAAGGGTTTTCTTTGCTTGTTTCTGAATAAGCAGTATTGATTATGTTGGTTAAATATTTTCTGGGAATCTACTCAAAAAATCACAAGCTGTATTTTGTTTACCTTTTAAATATTCAAATTCATAATCTAGATCTTGGATTTTTATAATTCACCTGGCTAGAATTCCCGTGGGGTTTTTGGAAGTGCGCAGGTACTGCAAGATTTTATGGTCTGATCGGAGTATAAACTCTCTACCAATTAAATAGTGTCTAAATTTGTCCAAGTGGTGGATTATAGATAATAATTATAAGTTTGTGGCGGAATAACTACTTTCGCCCTTTGATAAAGTTTTATTCGAATAGCATATAACTTTTTCTGTTATTTTTTGTTTAGGCGTTCCCTCTAGAGGATTAGGGTTTTCTACCGGGATTATTTTTGAAAGAATAGCACCAATGCCCTTCGAACTTGCATCAGTTGTAACTACAAATTGTCCATTCTCAAAATCAGGCAACGATAATATTGGTTCCAAAGTGAGTGCCTTTTTGAGACGGTCTAGGGAAGTTTGAGCTTCCTGGGACCATGTAACATTTTGGGAGTTCCCTTTTGTTCACTCCTTGAGGGGTTTCGCAATTTGGGTGTAATTTTGCACAAATTTTCTGAAGTAACCAGTAAGATCTAAAATTCCTCTTAATTCTTTCATAGTTCTAGGGGGTTTGAGGTTTTCGACACATTTTATTTTGTCGGGGTCTGGGGATATCTCTCCTTGCATCACCACTACTCCTAAAAATTTAATTTTAGGTTGATAGCTTTACTTTTTCAGGCCAGCATTTTAAATTGCCCTCTCTGAATTTCTCAAACACTTTAACTAGTGTTGCTAAGTGTTGCTCAGCGTTTTCTCCTATACATATGATATCATCAACAAAGTGAATAATATTATTTAATCCTCTTAATAGATGCAATAAGGGTCTACATAGCGTGCTGGAACTTGTCTTAAGTCCAAAAGGTACTCTTAAGTATTCATAGGAACCACATTCAGTTGTAGAAAATGCAGTTTTATGGACAGCTTTTTCGGCTATTTTCACTTGGTGGTAGCCATTGGTAAGATCCAAAGAAGTAAAAATTTTGTTTTTGCTTGAGATAGAATCAAGGATTTCATCTATTCTTGGTAAAGGAAATTTATTACTAACTACTTTTTTGTTAAGAGCTCTATAATCTACTACAAGTCTCAGGTTACCATTCTTTTTGGGGCCAAGACCACTAGTACAGAATACGGACTTTTACTGGGGCGTATAATCTCATTTTTCTCTAGTTCATGAATTTTATTTTTTAACCACTCTTTGTGCTTATACGGTACACGATATGGCTGTTTTGCGACAGGATTACCGTTTGTTAGAATTGAATGTTCATAAAACGGTATCAGTCTAATGTCATCTTCGGATGCGGAAAATACATCTTTATAATTTCATAATAATTCGCATAATTTTTCTTAAGTTCTAAGTCCGTAATATGATCCATATTAAATTCATTTTAAAAATTGCGATTTAGTTAGAGGGTATTTGTTAATTGAGGTTTTAATGCCGTTAACTAGGTTTCTTTTGCAATTCTCCCATCTATGTCAATTATTCTCCGAGATAACTTGGATTTGAACTAGACATGTTCCCTTTTTTATTGTAATTGTATCATTTTCGTGGTTACTAGTTACCCAAATAATACCTTCTCCTTTGTCGTAAGATATAATCTGTTCTTCGCATAACAGATTTTCAGGAATTTCATTCGACGGGATCGAGAGCCATATTTCGGATTTGCTATCCACTGGTTCAATCATCTGTGATATTTGAATTCTTTGCATCATTTTGGGAGGGACTTTTTTTTCCGTATTGCGAATCCATAATATTGTTCTTTATTTTCATTGGCTATAAAATGTAGACTGGCGCTATCCGCCAATAACATTGGCTGCCTCTGAACCGCATTGGGGTTCACTACTTTTTTCCATAATTCCACTATTTCCTTGATTTCATTCGACCTATATCGTCGAATGTCTCCTATTTTATTTTTGCAGATTCAATCCACTCATTATTTAAATTTACTTCATTTCTGCAATGTCTCCCAGAATAAGTAAACAAATTTCTGATTATGCCAAGTCCTCTTTGTAGCGAGGCATGAGGTTCAAAAGATTGCAACATTACACCGCCAGAAATTTTATTTACTGTTACATTCTCTTCGTAACCTCTGTTACAATTTCTTAAGGTAGGGGAAGGGGTATTTGCTGGGTACACAAGCTATTCGTTCGCTACGTCTAATAATACTCTATTAGACCTTAAAAAATTTGCGCCGATGATGGCTTCATACGGGAAATTGTTGCATATTATAAAGTTTGTTGGAAAAATTCTATTTTCCCTTTTTACGTCTGGGCGGATTGAACCTTTTACATCCAATTTACGCTAGTTAAGTTGGGATTATTAAAATTACTTTGTCGCCTAAAATGCGGAGGCAACATATTAAATACACATGAGCTTATGATATTAACCGTGGCACCAGAGTCAATTAGTGCCTTAAAGTAAACATTTGCCACACTAAAATCATTAAATATAGGTAACTTATTATTACTATCACTAAAGGACGGTACTATTATTGGGTTGGACCTATAAAATATTCTAGGCCCCTTCTGGGTCCAATTTATTCTTCTGAGGGGCCTGACACGTTTCCCTGCGGATTTATTTCATACGTCGGTGCCTGCAATAGATATTTGGATATGTCCATGGAATCTCTAGCCAAATGATTTACATTTGTTTGTTGATTTCGCCATGTATTATTACGGTAGTTTGGATTTCTTGCGCCAGTGCCGGGTGCTGGCGTCGACTGCAAATGCCGCTTGCTTGAAAAATTTGCATTTCCCGTCGATAAATTTACGGGATTTCGATATACCATTCTTGCACCATATTGGTTTTGACGAGCATTTGGGTTCTCGAATCGACAATTATTTTGTCTATTGGGGGGAGGGTTATACAAATTCTGTTGGTACGCATTGTGAGGTACTGGTGTTTGCAATTTTCCCTGCCTATAACCTTGTGCACCATTGGCGCTAAAATTTGTTCTCCCGAACAAATGGTTGCCATAACTTTGCGTATTACCGACGGCATTCCTTGGTGCCGTTATGTCTCTAAACCTAAGGCGGCACTCTCTCGCGATATGCCCAGGTCGATTACAGTTATAGCATCTTACAATTGTGGAACTATTTCCATAATTGATTGGCTTAATGGGCTGAAAACGTACTTTTTTCTGCCTCAAGGGTTCTTGCGTTCTATTTCTTTGTGGCACTGGTGAATTATCCCTTGAAAAGAAATTTGAAGAAGCCTGACCTTCAAGTGAGGCTAGTCTTGCAGTCAATTCCTCAAGGCTATTTTTTTGTTTTACTGAGGTTTGCTACAATCGTGTCAATTTCGATCATTCGTCCCACCTCCTGAACTGCAAGATCCAATGTCTGAATATTTTTAGATATTACCATTCTATATAATTTTGGGGTAAGCCCTTGCAAAAAGGCTTGTAGTATGATTTTTTCATACAATTCTCCTGGACCTTTTCCGAATTTTGCTTCTACTGAAATCCGTATATTGTGAAGATATTCTCTTACATTCTGTGTATGGACAAAGTATACCGTTCCCTGTTTTAATTTATTAGTTGAACTAGTTTCGATAAATCTATCTTTAAATGCCGTTAACAATTTTTCTATTGTATTTATTGGCAAACTCTCATCATCTCCTACAGTATTTTCAATTTGCTTTAGGAAGGTTAAGGCCTGCCCTCTTAATCTTAAGAGGAGCATAATGACTAACATTTCTAGCTCTGTTTTTGTTAATTCTACAAATTGGGCCAATTGGATATTAAATTCGTCGACATCTGTTTGTCCATCATATTGCGGAATAGATTTTGCTATTTCTACATTTTTCGCGATCAACTTTTGCGCAATTAATAGTTTGCTTAATTCTTCTGACATTTTTTGCGTTTGAATAACTCAAAATAAATTTATTTTTTTCAGTTAACCTATTTGGGGGAGACTGCTATCTCCCATGAGATATTTTAAAAGGGTTTCCTATTATAGCTTAGCGGTTATAGGCCTATACACTTTTTCTTATATGTCTGTATCTATCCGATTATTTAAATTTAAATTAAGAAGTTTGTAGCATAACTAGTTCGCATGATTTCCTCCAAGTTTTCCGACCGTGCCACTTGTGGCAATAAGGACCTTGTGGCAAACTTGTGGCAATAAGTTTTACACTTGTGGCAATAAAGACTAGCCGCGCCACGTCTGCCGTGGGAATTTTGTTGGTTCGTGAGTTTCAATGGTTGTCAGCCCGGTGCCGCTTATTACTGCGCCAACTGCAATGGGGGATGGAAAAGACCGCACCACTCGTACCATTAAGTATCATGCCACTTGTGCTGTTAAGTTTTATTACGCCGTTACTATTACTACCGACCGCGCCACTTGTGACACTAATAGTTTGCGCCACTCTTGTAAAGCAATGAATTGCGCCGTTACTATTTTAAACTTGTGCCACTAAATATTACACTACTTGTAATGGGGAGTAAGATAAATGGGTGACCGCGCCACTTCCTATGGAAGAAAATAAAATACGTAACTATAGAAGGTTAGATGTTCTCCAACCATAAATCTATCAATACCTCTTGTGTTAATTAGAGATCATATTCCATGGGAGCACTGCCTATGGAGTACAATTGAACTAGTTATCTACTGAGCGATGAGATACAGGCATATAATAAGGACAAACACGAATAGAAAAGCACTAGTTTTATTGTGACTTATATTTCAGGTGTACAACAACGTATATATATGAGCAAGGCTTCACTTCAGTCAGAATAATAATTTCATATTTGCTCGCAGAATGACAGGAACATAATGTCTGTAATCATAATGCCCATAATAATAATAATCATAACGCGAAAAAACACTTTTCATCACAATATATCTTAAGTCCTGATTCTGTGCCGTGAGATCTATTTCACGATTGGCCCAACTCCTGTGGAGGTTTACAAACTAAACTCATTATGCTAACTGCCAATCCAATAATTTATTTTCAATATTTCGATGATTAGATATTAATCTCCCTATGATAACTTGAAACTTCCTGAATAAGACATTGTCTCGTGATTTTTTATTGCCAAGTATTTTCGGGAAATTCCAAACCGTCTTCCTTGATTTAATAGTCGGTCTGTAAGACGAAACGTCTAAAATGCTGCGAGGTATTTATATTGGAAGCATCCTTAGAAGGAAAGAATTTTATTTTTTTATATTTTAAATATATCACATATTATTCACGGTACAATACCCAAACTCTTGTTTGTAGTGATTTTTGTTCGGTTCAAACTTGAATTGCATATTCAATTTAAGTTTCATTTGTTTTAAGATTTATTTATTCATTTACATTAATATCTATTGTATGTTTGTTTGCATTGATCGTTTATTTAATTTCTGTTCATTTTAAGTATCATTTACACTTCAATTGCAAAATATTTTTTTGTGTTTTAAGCTTGATTTCCATATTTAATCTAAGCATTACTCGCTTTAAGATGTATTTATTCATTTATATTATTACTTGTTGTATGTTTTTTGCTATGATTGTTGATTTAATTTTTGTTCGTTTTGGGTTTCATTTATTCTTTAATAGTAATTTCTGGTCATTTTGAGTTTGATTTATAACAGGTATTTGTTGCTGCTGAGCTTAAGTTTAAAATGGTCTTTACTTTTCTTTGAAAAACTTATTTTTTGGAAAGTCTTTTTTAATTAATTTTTGTTCATTTTTGATTGCAAAAAGTTTCAAGTTTTTATGGCAGGGGGGGGTTGCTTACTGTCTTATTATTCTTGACTTTTAAAAACGGAGCTAGAAATTTTGATTTAAATCGAATGAGCGTTTTTCAAAGTCTATACGATTACCTCTTTGATAATATCCTTATATATGAACAGAGGACAGCTTGCATAACTTACAGCCCTTGCCCTGGGGGTAGTGGGAGGTTTTGTCAACCCCCGAGGCTTAGTTATTTTAATTCTTTCACCTTTTGACTATTTTTGACATAATGGCCATCTCAAAATTATGATTGGCTGCATTTGGGGAAAAGAGGGCAAGAAGAGGGGAGGGGGATTTGTGCCCTCCAATTACATTTGACTCTTAAAAAGAGCACTAGAAATTATTATTTCCAATTTAATGAGCCCCTCTGAAGTTTATAACACCACCCCATGCATATAAATTACCTCTCGGGGGAAAATAATAAAAAAATATTGAAGGTATGTAAGATTTATTCATTCATTTATGTTTGCACCTATTATCTTTATGTTTGTAAGATAGTTAATTTTAATTTCTGTTCGTTTGGGGTTTCGGCTATTCTTTAACAATAATTTCTGATCTTTTTGAGTTTTAACTATAATAGGAATTAATTTCTGCTGGACATGGGTTCAATATGACTCTTTAATTTTCTCAGAAAACGTCTTTTTATGCAAGGTTTGTTTTAATTAAAAATAATAATAAAACACTGAAGCCTTATGGTCTTTGCTACAGACAACGTAAGTGCATGCCTCTAATAAATCATACGTGATTTATTCACACAACAATGAATGAACCGAAAAAAATAGCTTCGAAATTGTTAGATAACAATTATATAACAAAATTGTTATCTAATTTTTGAACGATTTTAAAAAAAAACTGGCTATCTCTAAATTTGTAGTGGATGGTTTTTGGGAAAAGAAGGGTGTGGGGGGGGGGCTAGTTGCCCTTAAATGTATTGATTCTTAAAAAGTGAACTGGAACTTTCAATTTCCAATCAAATGAGCCCTCTATTAAAATTTATACGAGCTTCCCTTTCATAAGAACCGAACATGCCTTTAGGGCATAACTTACAACGCCTGCCCCTGGGCCCTGGGGGTTGTATTGACACCGGAGTTTTCCTTATCCGACGTTTGAACTATTTTTTTTTTAACAAAATGTCTATCCCAAAATTTTTGTCAGATGAATTTAGAAAAATATGGCGTGGGGGGGTAGTTCCTCTTGGATCTCTTTTGACTATTAAAAAGGGAACTCGAACTTTCAATTCCCAATCAAATGACCCCTCTCTAAAGTTTATACGAGCATCCCTTTCATAAAAACCATATATACCCCAGGGCATAACTTACAACGCCTTCCCCTGGGCCCCCGGGATGCTGTTGACACTTGAGTTTTTGTTATCTGACTTTTGAACAGTTTTTAACTTAATGGCTATCTCAAAATTTTATCGGATGCATTCGGGAAAAAATGGGCGTGGGGGGATAGTTGCAATCTCTTTTGCTTCTCATAAACTGATCTAAAACTTTCAATTTCCAGTCAAATGAGCCCAATCTGAAGTTTTTACGAGCACCCCTTCCATAAGAACTATATATTACCCCAGGGCATAACTTACAACGCCTGCCCTCGGGCCCTGGGGGCTGTGTCGATCCCAGAGGTTTCGGTATATAGTCTTTGAACTATTTTTTTTTTAAATTGACTATCTCAGAGTTCTTATCAGATGGGTTTGAGAAAAAAGAGCGTGAAGGGGGGGCTAGGTGCCCTCCAAGCTGTTTTGACTGTTAAAAAGTGAACTAAAACTTTCAATTTCCAATCAAATGAGTCCTCTTTGAAGTTTATACGAGTATCCCTTCCATAAAAACCATATAAACTCCCAGGGCATAAATTACAACGCCTGCCCCCGGGCCCGGGGGGTTGTGTCGACACCGAAGTTTTTGTTATATGATCTTTGAACTATTTTTGACAAAATAGCTATCTACAAACTTCTTGGGAACGTCGGATGTGTTTGGGGAAAAAGGGCGTGGGGGGCTGGCTACCCTCCAACATCTTTTGATGCTTAAAATGTAAACTAGAACTTTCAATTTTCAATCAAAGGAGCCCTCTCTGAAAATTATACAAGTATTCCTTCCATAAGAACCATATATGCCCCCAGGGCATAACATAAAATCCTTGCCCTGAAGACTGTGGGGGGAGTGCCCTACTCAAAGATATAATTTCCAGAACTTACAACTACGTTGAACAAAATCGCTATCTCAAAATTTAAATGGATGTTTTTGGGAAAATGGTGGGCGTGGAAAGGGTGCTAGTTGCCTTCCAATCACTTTTGACTATCAAAAAGGACACTAGCAGTTTAAATTTGCAATCGAATGAGCCCTTTTTGAAGTTTCTACGCCAATGCTTTCTATAAAAACCTTATATGCCCCCGTGACATAACTTACAACCCTTGCCCTGAAGGCCTTGGGGGGGGGGGGGGGGCTGCGTTTGTCATCCTCAAAGACTTAATTTCCTGAATTTTAAACTACGTTGAACAAAATGGCTATCTCAAAATTTTGATTTGATGTGTTTGGGGAAAAGGTCGGCATGAGAGGGGGGTTAGTTCACCTCCAATCACTTTCGACTATTAAAAAGGGCAATAGCCCTTTAAATTTCCAGGTGAATGAGCCCTTTTGAAGTTTCTACTATATAACTTTCTATGAAAAGGTTATATGCCCCCTAGGCATAACTTACAACCCTTGGCCTGAGGGTTGTGGGGGAGTGTCCTCCTTAAAAACATAATTTCTATCTGGAAATCAACTTCTTAGAACAAAATGGCTATTTCAAAATTTTGATTGGATGTGTTTGTGGAAATTGTGGCTGTGAAAGGGGCGTTAATTGCCTTCCAATCACTTTTGACCCTTAAAAAGGGCACTAGAGCTCTCGATTTCCAATCGAATGATTCCCCTTTGAAGTTCTACGACGTCCTCTTCCATATGAAGTGCCTCTGGGAAAAAAAAATAATATTATTATTTTTTTTTCCGAATGTTTCAATCTTGTTTGCCATCCAAGGTTTTGAGACGGTTCATAAGATCTAACAAAAAGCTTGTAACTACAATACTCAGAATTGATCGTTGAAGAAATCCAACAATTTAATAACAACACCTTTATACAAATGGAAACTTGAAACGGGTTCCGTAATTCCGGATTCTTTCTTAGAGCCTTCCTGTAAGGCTCGGCCCCCACATTCAACATAAGAAGATTTACTTCCAGTATGTTGAAATCGGCTAATTCACATATTTTCAGCCGAAGGCCCCTAAAACCAAAAACAACATTTTTCACACATGCCTTCTGACATCATTTCACTTAAAATAGATCTAAGCTCGGGGCCGATTACCCTAAAAAATATACTATATTTAATTAATATGAGTAATTAATGTAATTAATACAGTGTTGCTAAAAATTCAATGCAGTTAACCTATTCTGTTAACATCCAAATTTTGAATGGTTGCTCCATTTGTGTTTTGATTTTCAGTCACTTTTTTCACTTTCACCAAGATTACTTTCAAATGTTTTTTTTTTTTAATATTCATAGTATAGATAGATAGATAGATAGATCGTGTATTTCAAAAGCCTAAGAGCCATATACACACAAAAATTTATGAAAAATAAAGAAATCACAACAGAAGAAATTACGAAACACACATTAACATGATACACAGCGAAAAATACCTTATGGTAAATTATCGAGAAAATAAGCTTAATTCCATATAATTAATAATAATTAATTGTAAAAACTTTTCCTTCTTTCTAATCCCTTCTCTATGTACGCACCAATACGAAATATTGTGGTTGGATTACTACTTTGTAAAATTTTAGGAAGCAGCAAAACAATCCCATGTAAGTAATTTTCCCTTAAATCAGAGAGCACCGGGCACTCTCTGAGAAAATGGTCCAAATCTTCGGCCTCATCTCTACAAAGAGGAAACACATACCGACCATCAGGATGTACTATCCCCCTGTCGAGCACCATTTGTCTGCTCTGGATTGGAAGGCAATTCGCCCTATGCTGAATCCATCGACATAAAATCGTAGCCGGTAAATTAAATTTAAAATAAATTTCCCCTCCAAAACTAGGTTTAACCTGATTATAATGATTCAATGTAGCGGAATTTAAAATATTCCGCTATGTGCGTCTTGAACAGTCTTGGAAAGTATACACAGTATCAAATTGAATATTTATATATAATGATATTAGTTGTTGAAAGATCCATCAGTTCAAGAATTTATTCACTCTAATTTCATTTTTATTTTCAATGCTTTAAGAACTGGAAAAGAAAATATTTGTAGTATAATTCGTTTTCAGTGAAGCGCCAATGACGCAGTAGGCTTTCAGTTTTTATTTACAGTTAAGGAAGGGGGCAGTATCCAAACTCTTGTTTGTAGTGAAACTGTATCCTTCTTGAACAACTCTAGAAAGAACTAATAAATTAAACTGAATATTTCATGTATAATCATATTAATTGTTGAAAGCTCATCAGTTCAAAATGTTACTATAATTTAAATGTTCATTTTAATATTAAGTACAAAAGAAAATATTTGTAATAAAATTGGTTTTCAGTAAAGCGCCAATGACGCAGTAAGTTTTAGACTTTTACAGCGAGAGAAGGAGGCGATACCCAAACTCTTGTTTGCAGTGATCTTTGTTCGTTTCAAGCTTGATTTGTATATTCAATTTAAGTCTCACTTGTTTTAAGATATATTTATTCATTTACATTAATATCTATTGTATGTTTGTTTGCATTGATTGTTTATTTTATTTCTGTTCGTTTTCAGTTTCATTTATACTTCAATAGCAAAATATTTTGTTCGTTTTAAGCTTGACTTTCATGTTCAATCTAAGCATTACTCGCTATAAGATCTATTTATTCATTTATATTATTACATGTTGTATGTTTTTTCCTATGATTGTTTATTTAATTTCTGTTCGTTTCGGGCTTCATTTATTCTTTAATAGTAATTTCTCGTCGTTTTGAGTTTGAATTTTAGCAGGTATTTGTATCTGCTGAGCTTAAGTTTAAAATGGCCTTTACTTTTCTTTAAAAACTTATTTTTCGGAAAGTTTTTTTAATTAATCACAAACAAAGGCGGAACAAAGGAGAAGAATTGAAAACAAACCAAAACAAAGGTCGAGAGTTGGTGGAAGAGGGGATAGGCGAGTGATAGGAACACTAAATCACTAAATCAACTCTTCTTATCAACATGTTGCTCTGAAGAAGTTAAATTTTGATTTAAAAAGTCGTGTATTGATTTAAAGGGGTTGCGTTTGGGTTAACCCCGGGTGTGCAATAAAAGGAGCAGAAACTTAAACAAAAGAAAACAAACTATAGATAAAAGTTAAGAGCGACGTTTAAATTTAAAACGAACAAGTATTACGCTGTATGTCAGGGGGGCTGCCACACCTTCAACCTCCCCTCCCCCCTACTCTCTGCGCTAATGTTTGACTTTTTGTTCCAATCCTATAAGAACAGCTTTTCTAACACAAGGACCGCTAAATTGAAATAAGAAACTTTTTTTAAAACATTATCAAACATTTCAAGGTAGAGAGCTGTAACTAAGGAGGGAGTGGGCTAAATAGTAACTGAAATTTTCTATAGAGGGTTGGTTTCCATGGGAAGAATTTTCCTTGGAGAAGGAAATTTCCGGAGATTAACTTAACAGGAGAAATTTTACACGGGAGGGATTTAACACAATTCCTGTACAAGATTATTTTTGTTTGTCTTACTTTCTCTTTGCCGACTCAATTTTGTATCTGGAAATTTTCCGGGGAAAATTTTCAGCAGAGTTGGAATTACTCGTAGGATTTCGTTAGGAATTTCCTGCGGGAGAAATTCTTCACGGGGATTTTCTATTGGAGCAACTTCCCACAGGGGGGGGGAGGATTTCTGGGAAAAAATTCCACTGAAGGGGGAATTTTGGTGTTATTTTAAAACCATCAGAAAGTCTTTTTGAAATGAAAGTATGCCAAGGAGAACTTTTCAGGTGGAATCGTCCGCAAGAAATTTTACGGGGAGAGTTTTCATCGAGATGGAATTGTCCGGAGGGAGTTCTGTGGTTGTGTGTGGGATGGGAAGTATTTTACATGAGAAGAGCTTTCTACAGAAGTGTTTCTCATGAGGGGATGTTTTTCATGGAGGGAGGGGGGCAGATTTCAAGGCTATCTTTGAAAAACGATCAATATCTAAATTAAAATTTTTTTTTAGCTTAAAGTAAGAAGCCACATTAAAACTTAAGACAAACAAAAAATCGTTTTGTGCACGAGGGACTACCCCCTCCTCAATACCTCGCTCTTTACGCTGAAGTTTTACTGATTGCACCATTTTTTAAAGAATGACTCCTGAAACAAAAGGGCGGTTTAATTAGAATAAGAAGCTGTTTTGAAAGTACTAAAAACCTTGAGGCAGATAGAAAGGTATTGAGACGGGGGCAACCCTCTCATATATGCTGTAACTTCTGTTCAATTTAAATTTTAATGATGCTCCTTACTTTCAGTTGAGAAAACTTTTTTTTATTTAAATAAAATATAGCATAAAGAGCGATGGGTGGAATAGTGGGCAGTCTCTCTTATATAAGAGATATTTTTGTTCTTTTTAATGCTTAGTCACTAGTTATTTTCATTTGAAAAAAGTTTGTTTTTTATTCAGTTGATGACCAAAGACAACTACACCTTCAAAGAAAAGTTACACCTTCTTAAACTGTTCAGTGTCATTGTTTTTAGCTTATTTTTTGCTGATTTTTGATCCAGGTTTTTTTTTTACTTTGCACCGACTATGATTAATCACTATAATTAATTTTGGATTTACCTTATAAGCAGCAACACAAAAATAATTCAGTGTGGAATAGGTCTCCAAAGATTCCCCAGGTTTTCCTTGATTTAGCAAAAGAAAAGTCAAATAATCAAATTTAACATGTTTCTTTTTCAATATTGCTTGATTACCACAGTTTTCCATTCAATCTTTTAGGAGTTTTTCCTCACTAAAACATCTCAATTGATTTCCATTGGGGAAAGGTGTTAGATTGAATCACGAGGCAACAGAGCTTAAGAAAACATATTCTTATTCCCAGTACGCTAGCAATTCATCAGCAGTCTGTAGTACCCCCGCGTCTGTTTCTTACTTTATTCCAAGATAAATGAACCTGACCCCTTACTTATCTCGTCATGAGTGCTAGTTTTGTAACAAATAAAGAGTATCTCAACCATATTCATTACCGTCACTTATTGTTCTAACCTTTAAATGTTCAATAATTTCCTTCAAAAAATCAATGCAAACTAAACTAGAGAGCAGGAATCATAAGCCCAAGTTTGTATCCAGAGAATATGGGCATCCGAGACTTCGAAATTTCATAATTTTCAGAGTTTGTATAATTGTCCTTTTGTTCTATCTTGAAATTAATTTAAAAAACTTTTTCCACAAAATAAGTTTTTCAAAGAAAAGTAAAGAACTCCATTAAACCGAAAATGAGCAAAAATAAAATCAAATAATCTACCAAGCGTGAAACTACCGCAAATCAGCATTGATAAATAAATGAAACCCGAGACGAATAGAAATGACAATAAATAACCGATTCAAACTCAAATCGAGCAGAAATTAACATAAGTTGGGCGCAAAACCCCTTTGCCATCCCAAAGGCCAGAACAAAATTTGCACTTTATCGAAAAAATATAAATGTTTTTACTTTTATAACTTTAATAAATCAAATAATATTAACATTTTGATTACTATATATCAGTATATGTATATTAAACTGACAATGCACATACATTTGTATTTTTTCAGTAAAGTGCAATAAAATGTCATTTTTAAAGACCTAATTTCCAAAACTTTCAACTACGTTGAATTAAATGGCTATCTAAAATATTGATTGGATGTGTTTCGGGAAAAGATGGGCGTGAGGGGGGGGGGGTTAGTTGCCGTCAAATCTCTTTCGACTTTTGAAAAAAGGCACTAGCCGTTTGAATTTCCAATCGAATGAGCCTTTTTTCAAGTTTCTAAGACAAAGATTTCAATAAAAACCTTATATGGCCTCAGGGCGTAACTTATAACCCTTGCCCTGAAGACTGTGGGGGGAGTGTCCTGCTCAAAGGTATAGTTTTCTGAACTTTGAACAGCGTGGAACAAAATGGCTATCTCAAAATCTTTATTGGATGTGTTTGGGGAAATGGTGGGCGTAGAAGGGGTGTTATTTGCTTTCCAATCACTTTAGACTATTAAAAAAGGCACTAGCCATTTCAATTTCCAATCGAATGAGCCTTTTTTTGAAGTTTCTACGACAACGCGTTATATAAAAACCTTGTATGCCCCCTGTGCATAATTTACAACCCTTATCCTGAGAGCTGGGGGGGGGGGGTTGTCATCCTCAAATACCTAATTTCCAGAACTTAAAACTACGTTGAATAAAATGGCTGAGTGTCCTCCTCAAAAACATAATTTTTATCCAGAAATCAACTACGCTGAACAAAATGGCTATCTCAAAATTTTGATTGGATGTATTTCGGGAAATGGTGGGCGTAAAAGGGGCGTTAGTCACCTTCCAGTTACTTTCGACTATTAAAAAGGGCACAAGCCACTCCAATTTCCAATCGAATGAGCCATTTTCGAAGTTTTTACGACAACTTCTTCGATACGAAGTGCCCTGCTCTAAAAGAAAGAATTAGTAAATAATGCATTGTGCCAACATCGTTCTTAATAGCCCTAAGGGCATAACTTATACCCTTGTCCTGAGGGTTGTGGGGGAATGTCCTCCTCTTTACTTAGTCCCCGTTTCTTGTCTTGTTCTTGAGTGTCCATGTTCTTTACTTAGGTAGCGTGATCGCGCTGCCTATGATTTATACAACCACTTTCTATATAAACCTTATATGTCCCCAGGGTATAACTTACAACCCTTGCAATGAGGGCTCTGAGGGGGTTATCCTCCTAAAAGACCTATTTTCAAAAACTTTAAACTACGTTGAACAAAATGGATATCTCAAAATTTTGATTGGATGTGTTTCTGGAAAATGGTAGGCGTGAGCGGGGCGTTAGTCGCTATCCAACCACTTTCAACTATTAAAAAAGGCACTAGCCCTGTCAATTTCCAATTGAATAAGCCCTTTTGAAGTTTCTACGCCAACACTTTCAATAAAAACTTTATATGTCCCCAGGGCATAACTTACAATCCTTGCATTGAGGGCTCTGAGGGGGTTATCCTCCTAAAAGACCTATTTTCCAAAACTTTAAACTACGTTGAACAAAATGGATATCTCAAAATTTTGATTGGATGTGTTTCTGGAAAATGGTGGGCGTGAGAGGGCGTTAGTCGCTCTCCAATCACTTTCAACTATTAAAAGAGGCACTAGCCCTTTCAATTTCCAATTGAATGAGCCCTTTTGAAGTTTATACGACAACTCTTTCAATAAAATGTTTATATGCCGCCAGGGCACAACTTACAACCCTTGCCCTGAGGGCTGTGGGGGAGGGGTTGTCCTTAAAGACCTAATTTCCAAAACTTTCAACTACTTTGAAGTTTCTACGCTTTTTTTGAAGTTTCTACGACAAAGCCTTCTATAAAAACCTTATATGCCCCCAGGCCATAACTTAAAACCCTTGCCCTGAGGGCTCTGGGGGAGTGTCCTCCTCAACAACATATTTTCTATCTGGAAATCAACTGCGCTGAACAAAATGGTTGTCTCAAAATTTTGATTGGATGTGTTTGGGGGAATGATGAGCTTGGGGGGGGGGCTAGTTGCCCTCAAATCACTTTCGACTATTAAAAAGGGCACTATCCACTCCAATTTCCAATCGAATGAGCCCTTTTTGAAGTTTGTACGACAACTCCTTCGATACGAAGTGCCCGGGTATGGAGAAAGAAAAAAAAATACATTGTGCCCACAGCGTTCTTTACTTAGGCAGAGCTGTTGTGCTGCGTATGATAATTACCACTCCCAATCCCATTGGTTGGGACGGCTGACTATAACTGAATTTAACAATTTGGGATTTAACTACTATAATTAAAAAAAAACTGGAGGCACTGTAGTGAGTTATATTAAATAGGTGATCTAAACTAAAAAAAACGAAAAAAAAAGAAGAAAAAAACGCAAAGTAGATATATCGGCAAATACCTCTGTTTAACAGTCTTCAATGCTCAAAAAATATATATATTATAGTATTGTATTGAGAGTTCAGAGAGTTAAGAGCAATTCATTCGGGTAAAAAACAGGATTAAATCTGAACAGCTTGGATAACCAATTTTTACCTGTGTGTGGCTTTGTGCCAAAATTGTGATTATCTTTCTTGAAGACAAGAAAAATAACTTATTGCTTTGTTACGATACTAGATCAAATTAAGGACTGCATTTGTACATCGATAAGATCCAAAGCGTGAAAATGACAAACCAAACAATAGAGGTCGAGAAAATGCAAAATGCCCAGTTTTTGCGAAAAATAAATTTCAAATTGGGATTTATTACGAACACTTTCGGAAAAAGTTAATGCAATTCCTTGACTTTCGGATAGTATTGCTGCCTTACAAGTACAGATGAATAAGATTAGTACACAGCTATCTAGCAATGCTAAGACAAATGAAGAAATTAAAAAAGAGCTGGAAAATGTGAAATCAGACCTAGTAGTCACATCTGAACGAGCCAACCAGCTCGAAGCAGAGCAGAAAAGATCAAATTTGATTATCTATAATTATACTCCGCAACACCTTGGCAAGTATACTGTGAAGCAAGAAATAATGGATTTATTAAATCGTGCTATGCCTTCTCTCAAAATAAGTCGAGGTGATGTACATGACATTTTTAGATTGAAATCAGGGCCAGTAGTAGTGAAGCTAAACTCGGTCGAAATCAGAGACTACATCTTAAGAAATAGTTCCTTATTGAGAAAGGTAGGTCTATCGGTGGCCCCAGATTACACGGCTAAACAAAAGAAGCCCGTAAACCTTAAAGGAAATTAAAAATCTTGCACAGAACAACGGCCGTGATGCAAAGCTACGAGGTGGCAAGCTGTTTATCAAAGGCCAAATATTCATGTACGATGGAAAGGCTGTGATTGAGGTTAAAAGTAACTTGGTGCCAGTTAAAAATCTTGGTCCACCTCCTAGTGCTAGGCTCCCAAATTACCCTGCTGTAATCCCGATGGGGCTAGATAGTGATGCCAGTGATAGTGATGCCGAGACAGTGATACCATCAACAGCCTATTCTCAGGCAGTATCGGCAACTAAAAGACCTGCTAGTGCTGTTATTAGCCCTAATGACCTACATCGACCAGGCACTCGTAACGTGGCACCCAGAGGAAACCATTTTCCAAGAAAAGCACTTAACAGAAGACCTCGCAGTGGTTTTTTCCGTGATTTTGTTGATAATAGACAGCGACTGCTAACAGATATTAATAGTCGCAGTCGTGAGTATTACCATTTTGCCTTTTCCCCGACAGAGGCCAGGAACGAGAAACTCCAAGAAGTGGCTAGTGATACTAATGCACTGACAGAAAGCGTAGACGCATAGGAAATAAAGAACCATATACTGAGTTTAGTGGCATGGAACATACAAGGACTACGTGATAAGTTGCCTTATTTATATTATGAATTACTTTCGTTTGATGTGATTTCGTTTATTGAAACATGGAACGATCATTCTCCTATATCACCTCTCCCAGGGTATTTGGTTGAACAGGTTTTGCGTATACCAGCAAGAAATAATAGACATTATGGTGGTATTTTGGTTTTGATTAAATCATCAGCTATTGATGGTTATGAAAGAGTTAATAGTAGATCTGAAAACTTACTTTGGCTGCGTATTTGTTTTAAATGTGGGAAGAGATTAATTTTGGGCGTTGTGTATATCCCTCCACAAAATAGTTCGTATAGTCGAGAAAATACTTGGGAAATTTTAGATGATGAACTGTCGCTATTACAAGAAAGTTAAAGGGATTTTGAGTGCGTTTTGATGGGGGATTTTAATGCTTATACCGGCGTTGAGGTTCCAGATTTATTAATCCAAGATTTAGGAGATTTGGTCCCAATTTGTTGTAGAATACCGCGAAGTAATAAGGATGAAAAAAGAAAAATAAACGTTTGGGGAAGAAAGCTGCTGGTGCTTTGCGGGGAACATGGTCTGATCATTGCGAATGATCAGGAAATGATAAGTTTTGGAAAGAAAGGTTTGGAAATGATAAGGGTCTGAGCGAGTTTACTTGCCTTTCGGGCCCAACTCCAAGCGTTGTAGATTATGCGCTGATTAATACGAAATTTGTACCTGAATCGATTGATATTGATGTAATAGATTTAGTTGGATCCGATCATAGAGCTATTAAGCTTGAGCTGAAGACTGGGAAGCTTCAGGATGATGTTCCTCGAGTTAGAAATTTATGTAATGGGGAGCTTAGATTAGAGGGCTTAGGAAAACGAATTAGATATGATTTAACCGATAATGATTTTGAAACATTTAAAAGGGAGCTTATGAAGTTGCATGTAACAAATAAGTTGAAAGCGTTAGAAGAAGATGGAAAAGATATACATGGTATAATTATGGAGTTAAATGAAATAATTTGCAGTTGTGCAGCATCGTGGCTCCAGACGCCAATTCATGGCCTGATTACCTGGAAAGCTTGGAAAGTGATTGTGCAGAAATACAAGAGGTAGCACATACCACAGAGATGGTTGTTTATCCTATGAAGGAACATGATTATGATTTAGTAGGGGAAGTGAGTAATGATGAGATTAAGTTTGTATTCAAGAATTTAAAAGGAGGTTCGGCTGCGGGTGTTGATGGTGTACCAATAACGTTATTTAAGAATTTTCTTTCAATTTTTATGTCGATAATTGTTTTTCTTTGTAATAAGGTGTTAACTTCAGGACAATCACCAAACGAGTGGAAGAGATCATTGCTTATGCAGCTTATTAAGAGAGGAAACCCTAAATTGCACATGAAGTATCGTTTAATAGCGCTTGTCCCTGCTTTATGTAAGGTAGTGGAGAAAATACTAGATACCAGGCTTTCTAAATGGTAAAGTAAAAATAATATAATACATGAAGAACAAGGAGGTTTTAAGACAGGGCACGGGACGGTAGATACAATATTTATTTTAAAGGCATTAATTGATAAATATGGAAAGGGAAAAACTTGTCTTTATGTGGGATTTCTGGACCTCCACAAGGCGTTCGACAGTGTCGACAGAGAGCTATTGAAGGATGCCTTGTGTAGAATTGGCCTCCCTCAATTGTTTGTGAGGTTGATAGTGGTATGTATATTTGTGTGAGTGGAATCGTGTTAGTTGCCAAGGCCGTAGCCAGGGAGGGGGGGGGGGGTGACCCGGTTTGAACCCCCCCCCCACTAAATTTTTGACTGAGTCAAAAATAAGTCGAAAATTAGTAAAACCTAGGTAAAAATCAGTAAAATTAGTCGAAAATTGAGTCAAACATTAGTAACAACCCCCCCCCCCGAAAAAAATCCTGGATCCGCCCTTGTTAGTTGGTAACAGGTTTTCTAGGCTTTTTAATATTAAGCTGGGAGTAAAACAAAGCAGCACTCTTTCTCCTAAATTGTTTAATATTTTTATAAATGATGTTGTTGATTTTCTAGAGAATAGATGGGCTCCGAAAGTTAGTCTAGGGACCCATAAACTATCACTACTATTATTTGTAGATGATATTGCTTTGGTGGCTAGTACACCGCAAGATCTGCGGACACTTTTGAGTCTTATAGAAGAATATTTGCAGATGAAAAAATTAAGGCTGAATGTTGAAAAGAGTGAAGTTGTTATTTAAAAAAAAAGGAAAACAAGTGGCAAAGATAATTATAGATTTAAATTAAATAATAAGGAACTGAAAGTAAGTAAAAGAACAAAATATTTAGGATTTTTTATCGGAAAATGGAAGTTTAAAGAGTCATGTTAATGAACAAATTAATAGAGGCAAAGTAGCCATGTCTGCAATTTTTAGAAATCCGACGATAATGGGAATTAAAAACCTAAAAATACATAAAAGAATATTTAATACAAAAATTTTACCAGTAATAGAATATGAAGCAGATATTTGGGGCGGAGAAGCGGCACAGAAGGTGGAGTGCCTCCAGCTCCAGTATTATAAAAGACTCTTTGGATTACATCAGACAACTCATTCACAGATTTTGAAAGGTGATATGGGCCTGTTTTCGTTAAACCTACGTAGGTCTATTTTGGTGCTTAGATTTTGGTTGAAGCTCATTAGGTGTAATGAAGATAGCCTAGTAAGAGCTGCTTATTATCAGATGTTGAGTTATGGTTCGAAAACGTCGTGGCCATCCCAAATTAGGTCATTACTAGAAAGAGTGGGAATGCCTTACTTATGGAATGACGGTCTTGGTTCCCGTGATCTACCAACAAAATTACTAAGCCAGGTACGATTTATCTGAGAGGGTCAAGAAATTCAGTATTGGCAAGGGCTGGTTTTAAATTCTACTACATTGAATCATTATAATCAGGTTAAACGTAGTTTTGGAGAGGAAATTTATTTTAAATTCACTTTACCGGCTATGATTTTATGTCGATGGATTCAGCTTAGGGCGAATTGCCTTCCAATCCAGAGCAGGCAAATGGTGTTCGACAGGGGGATAGTACATCCTGATGGTTGGTATGTGTGTCCTCTTTGTAGGGATGAGGACAAAGATTCGGACCATTTTCTCCGAAAGTGCCCGGTGCTCTCTGATTTAAAGGAAAATTACTTACATGGGATTGTTTTGCTGCTTCCTAAAATTTTACAAAGTAGTAATCCAACCACAATATTTCGTATTGGTGCGTACATAGAGAAGGGATTAGAAAGAAGGAAAAGTTTTTACAATTAATTATTATTAATTATATGGAATTAAGCTTATTTTCTCGATAATTTATCATAAGGTATTTTTCGCTGTGTATCATGTTAATGTGTGTTTCGTAATTTCTTCTGTTGTGATTTCTTTATTTTTCATAAATTTTTGTGTGTATATGGCTCTTAGGCTTTTGAAATACACGATCTATCTATCTATCTATCTATACTATGAATATTAAAAAAAAACATTTGAAAGTAATCTTGGTGAAAGTGAAAAAAGTGACTGAAAATCAAAACACAAATGGAGCAACCATTCAAAATTTGGATGTTAACAGAATAGGTTAACTGCATTGAATTTTTAGCAACACTGTATTAATTACATTAATTACTCATATTAATTAAATATAGTATATTTTTTAGGGTAATCGGCCCCGAGCTTAGATCTATTTTAAGTGAAATGATGTCAGAAGGCATGTGTGAAAAATGTTGTTTTTGGTTTTAGGGGCCTTCGGCTGAAAATATGTGAATTAGCCGATTTCAACATACTGGAAGTAAATCTTCTTATGTTGAATGTGGGGACCGAGCCTTACAGGAAGGCTCTAAGAAAGAATCCGGAATTACGGAACCCGTTTCAAGTTTCCATTTGTATAAAGGTGTTGTTATTAAATTGTTGGATTTCTTCAACGATCAATTCTGAGTATTGTAGTTACAAGCTTTTTGTTAGATCTTATGAACCGTCTCAAAACCTTGGATGGCAAACAAGATTGAAACATTCGGAAAAAAAAATAATAATATTATTTTTTTTTCCCAGAGGCACTTCATATGGAAGAGGACGTCGTAGAAACTTCAAAGGGGAATCATTCGATTGGAAATCGAGAGCTCTAGTGCCCTTTTTAAGGGTTGGTTTTAAATTATACTACATTGAATCATTATAATCAGGTTAAACGTAGTTTTGGAGAGGAAATTTATTTTAAATTCAATTTACCGGCTATGATTTTATGTCGATGGATTCAGCTTAGGGCGAATTGCCTTCCAATCCAGAGCAGGCAAATGGTGTTACTTACATTACTTACATGGGATTGTTTTGCTGCTTCCTAAAATTTTACAAAGTAGTAATCCAACCACAATATTTCGTATTGGTGCGTACATAAAGAAGGGATTAGAAAGAAGGAAAAGTTTTTACAATTAGTTATTATTAATTTTATGGATTTACATTTATTTTCTCGATAAATTACCATAAGGCATTTTTGCTATGTATCATGTTAATTTTTGTTTCGTAATTTGTTCTGCTGTGATTTCTTTATTTTTCATAAATTTTTGTGTGTATATGGCTATTGGGCTTTGGAATTACACGATCTATCTATCTATCTATAGTTTTCAGTAAAGTGCCAATGATGCAGTAGGTTTTAGACTTTTACAGTGAGAGAAGGAGGCGACACCCAAACTCTTGTTTGTAGTGATTTTTGTTCGTTTCAAGCTTGATTTGCATATTCAATTTAAGTTTCACTTGTTTTAAGATTTATTTATTCATTTAAATTAATATCTATTGTATGTTTGTTTGTATTGATTGTTTATTTTATTTCTGTTCGTTTTAAGTTTCATTTATACTTCAATAGCAAATATTTTTTTCCGTTTTAAGCTTGACTTTCATCTTCAATCTAAGCATTACTCGCTTTAAGATCTATTTATTCATTTATATTATTACTTGTTGTATGTTTTTTTTCCTATGATTGTTTATTTAATTTCTGTTCGTTTTGGGTTTCATTTATTCTTTAATAGTAATTTCTGGTCGTTTTGAGTTTGAATTTTAACAGGTATTTGTATCTGCTGAGCTTAAGTTTAAAATGACCTTTAATTTTCTTTGAAAAACTTAATTTTAGGAAAGTTTTTTTTTTTTAATTTATTCTTGTCCGTTTTTGATTGCAAAAAGTTCCAAGTTTTTAAAAATTCTATATTTCAAAATTAAAATTTAAAAAAAAATCAAATCTTCATCAAAGTATCAAAACTGGTATCAAAGTAAGAATATCAAAGTGAAAAAAATTTGCCCCTTTGAAATGAGCCACCTTTGAAGTTTATACGACGACCCGGCTATGGGAAGTGCGTCAGGGAAAAAAATAAATGGAGTTTGGGGGGGGGGATAGCTGCCCTCCGATCACTTTTTACTCTTTAAAAGTGAATTACAACTTTCAGTTTCCTCTATTAAGTTTATACGAGCATTTCTTCCATAACAACCATATATGCCCCTAGGGCATAATTTACAACGCCTACCCTCGGGCCCTGGTGGCTGTGTCGACACCGGAGTATTTGTTATCCGAACTTTGAACTATTTTCAACAAAATGTATATCTCAAAATTTTTATCTGATGCATTTAGGGCGTGGACGGGGTTGGGGACTAGTTGCCCTCCAATCTCTTTGACTCTTAAAAAGTGAACGAGAACTTTCAATTTCCAATCGAATGAACCCTCTCTGAAGTTTATACAAGCTTTTCTTCTGTAAAAACGACATATGCCCCCAGAGCATTACTTACAACGCCTGCCTCCGGGCCATGGGGGGTTGCGTTGACACAGAAGTTTTTCTTGTCTGACCTTTGAATTATTTTTAATTAAATGGCTATTTTAAAAATTTTATCGGATAGGCTTGGGGGGAAAAGGGTGTGTTGGGGGGGGTAGTTGCCCTCGGATTTCTTTTAACTCTTAAAAAGTGAACTAGAACATTCAATTTCCAAGAAATGAGCCCTCTCTGAAGTTTATACGAGCACCTCTTTCATAAGAACCATACACGCCCCCAGGACAACACTTACAACGCCTACCCCCTGGGCCCTGGGGGGTTGTGTTGACACCTGAGTTTTTGTTATCTAATTTTCGAACAATTTTTTAAAAAACTGGCATCTCAAAATTTGTAGTGGATGGGTTTGGGGAAAAAAGGGCATGGAGGGGCTAGTTGCCCTTAAAGCTTTTAACTCTTAAAAAATGAGCTACAACTTTCAATTTCCAATCAAATGAGCCCTCTATGAAGTTTATACCAGCATCCCTTTCATAAGAACCATACATGCCCTTAGGGCATAACTTAGAACGCCTTCTTCCGGGCCCTGGGGAGTTGTATGGACACCGGAGTTTTTTTTCTATCTGACTTTTGAACTATTTTGTTGTTCTTAATAAATTGTCTACCTTAAATTTTTCATCAGATGGGTTTGGAAAAAGAAGGCATGGGTGGGGGGAGGCTATTTGCCCTCGAATCTCTTTTGACTATTAAAAAGTGAACTCGAACATTCGATTTCAAATCAAATGAGCCCTCTCTAAAGTTTATACGAGTATCCCTTTCATAAGATCCATATATGCCCCAGGGCATAACTTACAACGCCTGTCACCGGGCCCTGGGGGGTTGAGTCGACACCCTAGTTTTTGTTATCTAACTTTTGAACAATTTTAAACTTAATGGCTATCTCAAAATTTTATCGGAAGCATTCGGGAACGAATAGGTGGGAGGGGGGCTTGTTGCCCTCCAATCTCTTTTGACTCTCAAAAACTGAACTAGAACTTCCAATTTCCAATCAAATTAGCCCTCTCTGAAGTTCTTACGAGCATCCCTTCCATAAGAACCAAATATTCCCCCAGGGCATAACTTAAAACGCCTGCCTTCGGCCCCTGAAAGGCTGTGTCGACCCCAGAGTTTTCATTATATGGTCTTTGAACTCTTTTTTTAAAAATTGCTATTTCAAAGAGCTTTGAACTTTGACTTTATTCAATATAAACTCACAAATAAAACACAAGTCCAGAGACTGATCAATGATCCCTAGGGAATCATTCTTATCAGATGGGTTTGAAAAAAAGGGTGTGGATAGGGGGGGGGGGGACTAGGTGCCCTCAAAACTCTTTTGACCCTTAAAAAGGGAATTAGAACTTTCAATTTCCAATCAAGTGAGCCCTCTTTGAAGTTTATACGAGCATCCCTTCCATAAGAACCATATATGCCCCCAGGACATAACTTACAACGCCTTCCCCCAGGCCCGGGGGGTTGTGTCGACACCGAAGCTTTTGTTATATGATTTTTGAACTATTTTTAACAAAATAGCTATCTCAAAACTTTTATCGGATACTTTTGGGAAAAAGGGCGTCAGGGGGGGGGGCTGGTTACCCTCCAATATCTTTTGACACTTAAAAAGTGAACTAGAACTTTCAATTTCCAATCAAATGAGCCATCTTTAAAGTTTAAACAAGTATTCCCTCCTTAAGAACCATATATACCCCCAGGGTATAACTTATAACCCTTGAAAGATCTTAAGCCGAACTGGCCAGCCATGACAAAAACCAACAAAGAGAAAAATATCAATGAAAGAAAACAACAAACGAGACTGCGGCCAGTGGAGAGAAAAGAAAAATACAAAAACAACGCGGATATTTCGCCTGTATCACAAATAAGGCGACTTCAGCACGAAAGACAGAAGAAAAACAAGTTAAAATCAAAAAACCAATAAAACCACCACCAAAACAAAAAATATACAATTGGCGCACACTGATCCACGTAGGGAAAAGATGCTAATATGGAGTTACTTCAGTGAGAACACCAGAGCAACTGCGGAAAAAAAAAAATGAAAATTACTTTAACTATTCTGTTGTGAAATAATCCTTTTATTGGCTATTATTGAAGCAATTCGTTTTGGTCTAGCAGGTAAAACAGTCCCCTGGTGATTATTTATAATGTTAATTCCCTTATTGACTGTTGATTCACTCTTTAGAAGATTATCATAAATTGGGTCAATATTTAAACTACCTGTGTCCCTATTTATTGAAAGGTTAGCAAACATATGTTTTTTAATTTTAATTAAAAAACTTCTCTCGCCCATTGTGCATACCCCTTATCATTTGAAATAGCTAAGGCCTCATCAAATTTTACAAAGTGATCTGGTTGAAACCAAATATGTTCTGCTAAAGCTGAAACAAAAGTTTCTGGAGGCTATCCAACATCAAAATCAAATCCAAATGAAGCTTCCGAATCATTGCCTATAATAGTATTTCACTTTTAACTTACTGCTTTTATGCTCAAATATGTAAAATGTCGCGTGGCAACCTGCCTTCAGAATATAACAGATTGTGTACAAACTTTTTCGATAATTTTAAGTTGATTGCTCTCCTCGTAGCCTTTATGCTTGATAGCTTTTTTGTTGTATTTAGGCCAAAATATTTGTTTTGCTGCACAAACCAGTTGTAAACGACACTTTGTCGCTGCATGATATCTTCTAATGCTTAAAAAGGGTACTTCAACTCAAGATATGAATGTCCGTACCTACTGGGGTGTTTCCCCTTTTTCTTTAATTTATGAGGATTGGCTTTTGTTTGTAACTTTAACAAATAGTCTAAAACCAAGTAAACTATACATATTTGGATACAGAATTAAAACTAAACTACCTTTCGTGCCTAATTAGTTTTCAGCATTCAGGTTTTGGTAAGTAATACCGAGGGTTGATCTGATTAGCCGCTCATTGCATCAAACCCTTTGTGAATTTTTTCACATGGTACAAAAAAAACTATTTCTGACTAGTACGATGCGATGTTTTGTTTTCTGTCAAGGCACAGAAAAGATTCATATGACCATAGTTACGAAGTGTTTATAGATTTGTTGGTCTTTAAAAAGACCGTTGGATAGTCATGGGGGTGATGGGTGTTATAAAAATCCATCATCGTTCATCATCCACTTGGTGTGATCCCAATCTATATCACGGATTTTGTTGTTCTTCTTCTTCCTGGGATATCTTATACACATATTCCGAGAAGGAATATTTATCGGCACCCATCTGCTAAAAAGTCGAACCTCGTCCTCTGGGTTGTGTATTTTACTCGGAAATACCTCACAATTAAAATCTTCCAAGTTGAATATTGGTATATCAGATTTGCATTTGTCGATTAAAAGTTTATCAGTGGGTACTTTCTCTTTCGCGTATAGTGCTGTTACACCAAAAAAACTGCATATTCTCTAACTTCCTCTTGTACCATGGATAGATCCTTCCCTTCATCATAGAATGGGGTATCACTCTATCATATAAACCTAGTTTGTTTATAACGCATGATGTATTGCGCCACATGTCTCTATTGTAGGCATACATATTGTAGTTGATATGCCAGTGATAACAAGAGACTTCTCTACGATCTGTAGTCAGCAATAGAAACGCACATTCAAAAATCACCCCACATGATGACTTCTTAAAGCCAATGAATTCGCAATCAAAAACACCATACATCCATGAAGTTAGCTTTTCAAACTATACAAAATTGTAATTTGGACCTGTATTTTATGCTCAAAGACTGAAATTCCAAGAGATGTAAAAAAGGGGTGAAAAAAATACCATGTTAAAAAAATAAAAAAAAGTTAAAAAAAAAACTTTAAAAAAGTATAAAATTTTTTTTTCATAATGTTTTCTCGTGATATGACACTTATTCCATTTCGGTGTCATAGTTAATTTTTAGGATGATATTTATCATGTAATTATAACAATAAAGATATTTTAATGCATTACTTCGTCTTTGTTTCCATTATTTTTTTAGGGTATGATGTCAACTCCAGAGGAAACTCAAAACTTGTTTCCTGTCTTTCCAAAAATTCAGAACTGAAGTGGAAACTTTTTATTTTCTTTTGAAAAAAAAAATTAGAATTGATCTGTAATTTTTTTTGCCGTGAGAAAATTCAGAAGGGGGGTTGAACTATTTTCTTCATTTTATTGAGAAAACTCAGAATTAAAGAGGAACTTTTTATCTTCAGAAGAGAACTTGAAAATTTTTACACCTCTTTGAGAAAACGCAGAATTAAAGAAGAACTCTTTATCTTCATGGCGAATATTCACAATCAAAGTATAACTGTTTCTATCTTCTACTGAAAAATTTAGAACAGAACGTCATGGATGTTCTTATTTCTGAAAACTATAACCCAACTTTATATGAAAAAAAATCAAATGTTATTAATAAAATCAGATGTATTTTAAAGTGGGATGTCCATATTTCTGAAAACTAAACCCCAACTTTATTAAAAAATCTGCAAAAATGTACCCAATTATTAAAATCAGATGAATTTTAAACATGTATGTTCTTATTTCTGAAAATTAAAACCCAACTTTATTATAAAATCAAATATTATTAATAAAACCAGACATACACCTACGAAAGGTTAGGAAATCTAGCTCAGAAAAGTTCCGATTTTTCAATTTTTTTAATAATTTTCCTTTAGGAACATGAAATGCTAGAAAGTGCAAGGATAATATTTAGAAAGATATTCATTTTTCAACAACAGCAAAATAAATCATTCTAATACCCTACTTGTTGCCAAAAGGAAGGCTCGAATGCAAAGTAAAATTTTCTCTAAGTTGCATAGCAAGCAAAAACTCAACTAGAAAACATTTTTTAAAAAGAAAACACAAAGCAATATGAGAAGGAGGGAAGAAGAAAGGCTGATAACTTCAATAGCAAAACTGGTTATAGACAAAGTAGACAAAGCACAAAATTTAACACAATACTTGACTGCATGGGCCCTACAGGTAACTCCATATAAACGAATAATGATCAACAAATATAGTTTTCTTCACTATGAATTAAGTATTTTATTTATTAGAACTGTTTTGAAAGTTAATCAAAATAGGGAAATAAACCGAGGTCCAAAAAAGTAATTGCAATATATACAAGGGAATAAAGTAAGTCTCAGTTTATTAACCATTTCAGCTGATTCTTAAACCAGTTTCTGCTCTTGTAAAGACAAATTCTAAATTATGTTTAAATGTTTGAGAAAAAGATTCCCCTATAGCAGTAATATAAGTTTATTTGTAACCAAAATGTTGTTGGATTTAATGCATTTTAGGAATTTAGCCACGTTGTACAGGTCCTTGACCGCCTTAAGTTCTGTAAAATTTTGTCGCGTAGCTTACACATTAACTTCTTCCTCGGGTTAATCATCAATTAGAATACACAATTAATTGAAAACAGAAGTATGCCTTCCCATGGGCATACGGAAGGGGGCAGAGGGGGCATTTTCCCCCTAGAAATTCAAATTTACACCGGACATGGCTGAAAAGCAGATGGTTGAAAAAGCAGCTAAAAAAAGGTAGATGGTTACAAAAGCAGTTGATAAAAGGTAGATGGTTGAAAAAGCTGGAAATAAACAGCTGAGATGACAGAATAAAAGTTAAACAAGAAGCAATTATCCATAATGCCTTGGAAAGACTTAGCTCTAATCCAAGAAAATTGACTAATGCTGAAGCTTATTGATGATATTGATTTTTGGTGATTACTTATTAATAAAGATTTCATAGGTATGATAGAACTTGCTGGCAATGTAAGGTTTTGTGAAGTGCCAATATAACTTCAGCCTCCCGCCCTTCATCACAGAATCGGCTGCCCCCATAGAGAAGAGGTTACGTATGCCCATGTCCCTCCCCCCTCATATATTGATTTTGAAGCTACAGAAAACATGAGAATTACTAGGATCGATATTGGGGGAGGAATCGGGGTAAACAAAATTCTCTCATTTCACAGAAATCCAAAAATAATTTAGTTAGTCCGTTAGAATGAGGCCTTGCATTGTCGTGCAGTAGCAGAACTTTTCTTTTGTCCCTTTCTTTTAGTGGTCATGTGAAATGTTTCGAAACAACAACCATTTCGCGATGTGATAGTTTCTCATACATCAAGGTACTCGGTCAATATTTGGCGCTTAATATAATAATAACAGTTGTCATCATTCCTCGTCCTGCCACCGTCAATTTTTCTGATTTAGCACAGGGTCTCCTTTTTCTCATGAGCACTGTGTCTCCTTTATCTCATGTTTGATTTATCTGCCTCTTTTTCTTCATTAATTAAAAAAACTTTTTCCACAAAATCAGTTTTTCAAAGAAAAGTAAAGAACTCCATTGAACAAAAAAAGAGCAAAAATAAAATCAAATAATCTACCAAGCGTGAAACTACCACAAATCAGCATCGATAAATAAATGAAACCCAAAACGAACAGAAATTACAATAAATAACAGGGTCAAACTCAAAACGAGCAGAAATTACATAAGTTGGGCGCAAAACCCCTATGCCTTCCCAAGGCCAGAACAAAATCTGCACTTTACTGAAAAAAATATAAATGTTTTTACTTTTATAACTTTAATAAGTCAAATGATATTATCTTTTGGATTACTAAATATCAGTATATGCATATTAAACTGACAATGCATATTCATTTGTATTTTTCAGTAAAGTTCAAATTTATTTGCACTTTACACTTTACCCACATCGTTCTTTACTTAGGCAGCGCTAGTGCGCTGCCTATGATACATTATCTAATTTCTTTTTCTCCGTACTATGTCTGATTCTTTTTACTTTATCACTTTTGTCTCTAAGATTAAACAGTTGCCTATACAGGGGTGACAATTCGAGGGGGCGATCAGATGAATGTAATTGTCCCTCTTGAATTTTTAAAATGCTTGTTTTTGATATTTCTTTGAGAAACAAAAAACAAAAGCCCCCTCCCCCTCTCTAGGTTTTGAAAAAAAACCTTTTACGTATATTCATACAAAAGAATGAAATCCTCCTCCTACATTTTCGAGAACTAGCACCTTTCTACCAAGGTCTCATCACCTATGACAGTTCGTTGAATTAATGCCTGGAGCTCATTTTGAAGAAGGTCAAAACTTCGCAAGGACCTATTTAAGAGAAGACGAGCCAGCTTTAAGACCTGGTTGAAATTGATAGAAGGTGAGAAGCTTCGGGAAAGTTCATTGCGCTACCATTCCTTATTGCATTCAATTCAGTTTAATTCAATTTATTCAAATGCAGATTTGGATCAGGAGCAGGTTTCAGCCTTACACAAACAGGTGTCTCGAATACCAAACCGTTTGTGGTTTATTTTACAAATTTTTTTCGGATTGAGATGATGGATCTTCCTTAAAGAGATTTATCCTATTAAAAATCCATTACCAGGTTCCTTTTTAAAACTAGAGGAAATTTTAAAAAAGGGTCTGTAATTGAGCTTCATGCGTCATTTGTCAATACCTGCTAAGGCATATACCGGTCGTGATAATAGTTGAATTATGACTGAAATCTGATCGGCTTGACTGTCGAGTCAGAAACCTGTCTGCTAAGGCATATACCAGTCATGATAATAGTTGAATGACCGTGGTAACTCAATGTACCGGTTAAACTGCACTGTATATTCATGCCTCTAATCAAGTTACCATATATGGAGTACTCTCTGTATCCGCTCTTTCTGATTTTCCCCAAAAATGGGTGTTGCCTCAGAAATACGTCTGGTAAGACATGTACCGTCAGTAGCAATAGGTGACTGACCCTTGGTAAGGTGTGACTGTCCTTGGTAAGTCAATGTACCGGTTAAACTGCACTGTATATTCATGCCTCAGGTGTAGGATTCCTTGTAGGGTTCCTATTCCCTATACTATCACTACTATTAATTTCTCTTCATTTTAAATTTTAATGTAGCTCCTTAATTTCAATTGAAAATTTTTTTTTTATTTAATTTCTGATCGTATTTTAAATAATGCTGAGAAATCCGGCGCTACCCCCTTCATAGAAATGTCCCTTCCCCCAAGAAAACATCTTCCATGGAAAGATCCTCCCACGTAACTCCATCCTTCGATCTCCCCACCAGAAAAATATCCCTCCTGAAATTGTCAGTATTAACCAATCATATATGTAACTATTCCATGAAACATTATATGCCATAACTTATAACCCTTTTCCCAGAGCTCTTAGGGGTTGTGTCAACGCTGAGAGCATTTTTATATGTTCTTTGGACCATTTTTAACAAAATGACTGTCTCAAAACTTCTGTCGGATGCACCTAGGGATAAGAAGACGTGGATGGAAGGGGCTTACTGATTTGCCTCTGACCACTTCTGACTCTTAGAAATAGCGCCAAAACGTCTGAATTTCAATCGAATGAGCCCCCTCCAAAGTTTATAAAACCAAATCTTCCATAGAATCTTATATGTTAATAATGGGGAACTCGTAAAACTCGTAGCCCTTGCCCTGAAAGCTTTGGAGGGGTGTCATCAACAAAACATAATTACTGGACCTTTCAAATATGCTGAACAAAATGGCAATCTAAAAATTTTGATTCGATTTGTTTGGAGAAATGACGAGCGTGGGGAGGGGGGCTGTTCCCCCTCCAATCACATATGATTCTTAGAAAGGGCATTAGAACTTTCAATTTCCAATCGAGCTGCTTTCGAAGTTTCAACGACAGCCCTTTCTACACGATATGTCTTGGTCAGAAGTAAAAAAATAATTGTAACCTTGTCACTCTTTCAGGCATTAAATAAAAAACATATTTTTTCTACTTAAAGTAAGGAGCAAAATTAAAACTTAAAATAAACAGAAATCATTCTGTGTATCAGGGGAGCTCCCCCTTCCTCAATACCACTCTCTTCACGCTAAAATCTTTTTAAGAACTTCTAAAAAAGGTTTTGATTCAATTACACGGCCCTTGAGTTTCAAGAATCGTTCTTAAAAGGTATTAATTTAAAAAAAACTTTTTCCACAAAATAAGTTTTTCAAAGAAAAGTAAACTAAGTTTTTCCAAGGGAAGTAAAGAGTGAAGTTGAAACTTAAAACGGACAAAAATTATTGCTTCACAGCCTATCTAATATATATCAATCAAACTAGTACAAATAAACCAACTAATTATGTTTCCCCGTGTTTCTAGGATTATAGAAAACTAGCGCTTTACTGAAAACACAAAATAATGTTGGAGTTTTGGCACAGCAAAAGCAAACCAATTAAGAACACTTTTTACAGAATAAAACTATTATCAATCCCTTTTGAGATAAATAACAATTCATTTTAGGATTGTTGCTTTATTTTATTTTTTTCTCGTTTAATTTGGTATCACTTTTGCACTGTGGCTCATTTCAATGCCTGGCTGTCGTTTTGGTTTTAAAAAGTACATGTCATAATTACTTTGTAGACAAGTTCGAAGTAAAGCCATCTTGATAGCATTAGGATTAGGACTAACGACTAGCTTTAGAATTTGTATCATAGCTTGAAATTCACTGTTGTATAGAGGCAAATAACCATATTTTCAGAATTCATATTATGTCTTTTTTGTTCATTTCAAGTAATACTAAAGCATATTTCTTACATTTGAAGATTGTTTATTAATTACTATTGATATTATAGCTTATAGCACTGTTGAATAATATTCCAAAATGCTACCTGATAAATCAATCCAATAGTCTGTATGCTGTTCAATGACTTTGCGGTTATTAAAAAAATATTTAATTCTACGCTTATGTTTTAAGATAATTTTAATTGTATATGGAAAGTTACTGATGTCACAACTGGTGTAAGACTATGAAAAGATTTATAGATTAGTTTATTGTTGTCAGGCTTCATACTCACTTTTCACTTCTAAATCAATATTCCTGTTTTTAATACTTGATTTTTGTGTTTTCAGTAAAGTGCTAGTTTTCTATAATCCTAGAAACACAGGGAAACATAATTAGTTGGTTTATTTGTACTAGTTTGATTGATATATATTAGATAGGCTGTGAAGTAATAATTTTTGTCCGTTTTAAGTTTCAACTTCGCTCTTTACTTCCCTTGGAAAACTTTGTTTTTTTAGATTAATTTACAGATAAGAGCTTGAAACCTCTACAGTGGGATTCTCTGAATCGCTGAATTTGATGCCGTTATTTCCATTAAGATTTTTTGACTTTTAAGGGATATTTTTTACCTTTTTTGAAAATTTGGCAAATTTTCTCAGACTCGTAGCCTTTGATGGGTAACACTAAACTTAATGAATGTTATATATTTGGAATCAGCACAATAAAGTAAGTCTTTTGATACATCTATTGATACCAAATTTGATTCCAGATCATCAAGAATCCATTTTTTTTCTTTTGTTAACTTTTCATTTTCAGTTCGTAATACTTGATAAAAAAAATAGACGATAGATGCCTGACTATTGGAAGCCGGGAAACGATTGTTATCGAAAAAGATGCATGCTTGCCTATTATCTTGACTGTAGCATAAAAGCAAAGAGAAATAAAATCGTTTAAAGACGAAACAATACAAACTTGTAAAGGATTTCAAGAGTATTTGCATATAGTTGTCTGCGGGAAGAGCAAGCAACTTCAAAAAATACAGTATAAAACGTAAGAAAATGGTACAAAGTAAGAAGTTAATTAAATTTGAAAAATTACTTTTTTTACAAAAACATATATCCAGCAGAGAAATATTCTATTTTATGTCATAAGTTTGCAAAATATGTCCCTAATATGTCCCAAATTTCTAAAATATGTCCTTTTTTGCCCTATTTTGTCATTATGTCACGGCACACAGGAATATCTCTTTTGGACATAGAATATGTTCAGTTGCCAACCCTGCCACCAGTGCAGTAATGCACTGTCAATGTGTCTCTTGTCTCTCTGATCTGAATGCCCGTTAGGCAAAATCATCGCTCCGTCGAGGTCTTATCTATCCACCTCTGTATTATACGGTTGAAGTAGGATGTAGTTGATTTTGTCAAATTGATCTCAAATCATAACATTCGAAAACAAAATAAGAGACAAATTAGGTCACGGGAGGACGTTTAATTGCCCTCCAATCTTTACGGTCTCTTAAAAAGGACACTAGAACAAATAAAAAATAAAAACGCATCCGTGATCTGTCTTCTGGCAAAAAAAAAACACAATTCCACATTTGAAGCAGATAGGAGATCAACACCCACAATAACATTTTCTGGCACGCTGAATCTGAAGGTCTGATTTACATTAAGATTCATTGAATTTTTGGGGGGTGTCTCTCTATTTTTCAAAATTCAGACTCCCTGTTTTCAAAATCCCCTAATCTATCAAAATCCCTTTTTCTTCTGAGGCTTGTAGCCTTTGGTGGGTAATATTAAACGTAATTAAATTTATAAATTTGGGATCTGCATAAAAACACAATTTTTATTGATTTTTATCCAAATTCCATTTTTGAGTTTCGGTTACTATTGAGCTGAGTCACTCCTTAATTACAGTTTAACACTATGAACTGTTTGATGAAACTTATTGGGCTAACGTCCTATTTTTTAATTAATCCTGTAGAAAATAGGAATTTACGAAGCACTATTCATGCTATTAAAGTGTAGTATTTCAGAGTCCAGTTGAAATGTGCACTATTTTAGAAAATTTTCTTTTTGAGGGAAGTTTTTGGTTCCCTTACGCTTACGTAAATGACTGAAATACCCTTACAGGCGTCTTCTTTCCTTTGATATATTTGCTTACTTGGTTATTCAGTGTAAGCAGCAAATTTATAGCAAATCCAGGGAAGAATTTTTTTAAACACTTTTTGGAACTCATTACAAAAATGACATTCATCGCAAAAAAAGCTGTTCCCGCATACGGATTTTCGTTATTAATTAGAAAAAATTGAATTCAGAAAGCCATATATTTTAATCATTTGTACTGTTAAGATTAGGGTAGCATCTTCAGAAATTTTCTTCCTACAGAAACTCAGAAAAAAATGTATTTAAAAAAGCGATTGTAGAAGTTGAAAGATAATTTGTGTACATAAATTTCTACGTGTTCATTTTGCAGACAGGTAAGCTCAACTTATTTCAAAGTAAAAAAACATTTCCTTGTTTTTATATTATCTTCATATACTCAAAATTCAATTAGCATCCCGCTTTTTCTTCTATCATTCGAATATCTGAATTGAATTTATATTGAACACATTACTTTCAATGGTCCTATAGTCAAATTTAAAATGATATTCAAGAAACTTCAAACTACTGTTGAAGTTCAAACCGTGTTGATTAATATTACCTATTTACGTTGAAAATTACATTTTTTCTACTGAAAAGTACATAAATCTTAATAATTTCAATAATTTGTTGGAATTATTAAGCGTGTTTTTCGTCATTTATATAACAAACGAGTGCTAGTACTAAAATTGATGAAGAATTAATAAATCTTACTAGATGGTAAAAATGGGCCTTGTTCAATAGTGCAGGGCCATTTAAAAAAAGAAGAATATTACACTTCGATGATCGCATTTTAACTATATTTTACATACTAAGCGGATCGTAATTGGACAAAGGAGATTCATCTACCTCATTTTAGATTCACTTGAAAAAAACTATAATTGTTAAATGAAAAGTGCTGATTCACAACACATCAAAGAATTCATTTTTCATTTGATTAGGACCTGATTAAATAACCATCTTAACTAACACGCAATTTAGCAATATTTTTTTATTCAATTTTGGAGTCAATTATTGGAAAAAATTCTCCTCAGTCCATATATTTGTTAATAGCGTTTCTATAGCTACCCAGATAAAACGCAACCTAAGCCTTATCTCTTGGTATTATTTTCATTATTTCCATTTCTTAATATATTTGAAAGAGTAAACATAATTGATTTTTTCCCTGGTTTACATGACATAAAGGAATCACACGAAAAATCAACGCAGAAGCTTGGTTTTGTTATCAGCCATACGCAAATTAGTTTAATTAGCTTCCTATTTATTTGCCAGATACCAAAACCTCAGCTAATAATATAATGTAAGTAGTTCTTACATTTTCAGCTAATAAAACAATCGATAGAAGGATAGCTTATTTAACGTAACGAGGCTATACAAAATGGTGCCAAATAAACTATACAAAAAAAAGATAAAAACAAGATAAATGAAAAAAAGGGAAAACTGTATAAAAACACCAAAATTACCGAGGACAAGAAAATAAAAATATTTTGTCCCATGGACCCATCTTAGGTCTATTCAAATCCATACCTACGATTTTCTAAAAGTTTGCTTTGGCTCTTTTATGTTTTTTTTTTTGGTTAGTGCCAAATTATCGTCAGTGTTATCATGCTGAACCGTGAAAATGAATAAACAAAACTTGAAGTTAGGAGTAAGTGAAGATGATAAGGTGAAGTTAGGTAACGAAAAGATTAATCGCGTGGACAGCTGCACTTACTTTGGTAGTATTATTACTAAAGACGTTGGGAGTAGTGAAGATGTTAAAAGTAGAATAGCCAAGAACCAGGGTGTTTTTTTCACAGTTAAAATAAGTTTTGAAGAATAGGAAGATAAGTCCGCAAACCAAGATTAGAATATTGGAAGCTACAGCGATGACAGTAGTCAAATATGGCTCTGAAGCATGGGCACTTCGAAAAGCGGATGAAGATTTGCTAGATGTTTTTCAGAGAAATTGCCTACGCATTGTTCTGGGTACCTGACTGACTGACCGTATTTCAAACAGTAGGCTGTGCGAAAAAAGTGATTCAATCCTTCTTTCTTATGCTATAATGAAGAACGCAAGGGCAAGTTTTGCTCTCTCTCTCTCTCTCTCTCTTTTTTTTATTTGAATAAATTGAATTGAATTGTTTCCCGAAGAATATAATCAATATCATATTTAGTTTAATGCACCCCTATAATTTGTATTGTATTTCAATATGGCACTTTCTCCTAAACCCTTCATCCCCTCCGAGTTCTGTAAAAATATATTTATTAGAATATTTACCAATATAAGTCCTTCTGACTCGTTTCGTAAGGCTTAAGTTAGGCTGAAAAAATATCCGATGGCTGCTTTCCGTGACTTTTGTACTGGTGTTTTCATGTATGCTTTTATGTAATTGCTTGAAAAGCAACTCCGTTTCCTTTCTAAGTGTGTTCACACATGTTAATTAGGCCAATTCCCATGGGACAAGGTCGATGAATAAAATTTGGTAATAATTTGGTTATGTCGAGGTCAAGCTTGTCTCTGGTTTTTAGAGCAGCTAAGTTCTGGCATTCGTTAGATGGGGATAATAAAAGTAGTTGTGATTTAAATGAATTTAAAAAGCAGCTGAAAATGGATTGTTTTCTAAATTTGATTTTAATGATTAAATTGATAGGGTATATAATTGATAAAATATTGTTAAGTCATCAAGTAATAGCATTATTCTATTCTTATTAATGTGTATAAAGGAAGGAGTTGGGTGTTAAGTTAGTGGTAGCAGGGTGTATTATGTTGTAGTTATGATTTGTTATATTTTTTTTAAACCCCTTCTATGGTTAATGTATTTTTTTTTTATTTGTTTGATTATCCATCCTGCATATCATGCCATTGTATTTGGAGGGGATTTGGTTATGTTAAGATTTTTGTCAACCGCTAAGATTAAACAAATAAATTAAAAAGGTAGAGCTATGTCTATGTTTGTTTCTACCTCTATTTGGCTGTAAAGGCCAGTAAAAAGAACGAAAAGCTTTCGATTGGTACCACTTTGTGCAAGTCAACACTATACAGGGCCGTTCAAAGGGGGGGGGGGCAACCGGGGTAAGCTCTCCCGCGCGCTGGAGCTGGCAGTATCGCGGCCCGGAGCTTCTTTATTTTTATTATTTGTGTTTGAATAAGAAGAAGCACCGTAATATATTTTGCCCTGGGCGACACCAACACTAGGGACGCCCCTAACTCCAAAATACTGCGACATGTTTCTTTGTGGTATCATTAATCTGTAAAATTTTAAGCAAAATATAACTTTCCGTCTGTAACATATGCTATAACCACGTTTGATAACCTCGTATAACCTCGTGTAACATATGTATAACCTCGTAAAAAGAACGAAAAGCTTTCGATTGGTACCACTTTGTGCAAGTCAACACTATACAGGGCCGTTCAAAGGGGGGGGGGCAACCGGGGTAAGCTCTCCCGCGCGCTGGAGCTGGCAGTATCGCGGCCCGGAGCTTCTTTATTTTTATTATTTGTGTTTGAATAAGAAGAAGCACCGTAATATATTTTGCCCTGGGCGACACCAACACTAGGGACGCCCCTAACTCCAAAATACTGCGACATGTTTCTTTGTGGTATCATTAATCTGTAAAATTTTAAGCAAAATATAACTTTCCGTCTGTAACATATGCTATAACCTCGTTTGTACTAAGCTTTTTAGAGATTGTCGCAGTATTGAAATTCATCTTTTCTGATGTATGCTCAGATTTTTTTTTCTATGAAACTTTTGGGATTTGGGATGTTGGAAGACAGCATTAAGGTTCTTATATAGGATAATAACAAAAGTTTCTTGTTCTAGAAACTTTTAAGACTTCCACTTTCTTTTCAGGGTTTTTGTTAGGAAAAAAGACGTTGCGGATTTTTTTTTATAAAAGAGAGAAAATCTTTATTTTGAGATAGTGATTAATATACAGGTTTTTGGGGAAATTTTGAAGATTTGGAGGAGATTTCATTAATCCTTATCTTTGTAGTAAAAGAATCCCATATACTGTTTGTGGAGGGTTAGTGGATCCTTGACTCCCCTACAGCTCAATAATGTATAGAAAAGAAGTCAGAAGATGAAAATGGGGGAAAATTAGTAGCCCCCCCCCTTCCCCCCCCCCAAAAATATAAGATATTCTTCTCAGCGAAGAAAAACTGAAATAATTCATCACAAACCAATGCTTTTGAAAGCAAAAAGATCGAAACTATCGGTTAAAAGACCTCAATTTTTTAAGGTAAAATATATTAAGTTAGGGAGGTTATGGGATTAGAAATACCTTTGGAACTTACCAGGTTACTGTAGTTGTCTTGGAACTGCAATGACAATAATTATTTATTAGACCTCTGTATGCTAAAAATTTTTTTTTAGTATACAAATCATGATAATGAATTGAACAAAAAAAGAGTTGTTTCAGTTGCTTCAATAGAATATTTGACTTTATGTTATAACTGTATTACCATTTTCTCAAAAACCCTGGATAAAATGAGAGCATCTTTCCCATACTCCTGTTTTTCTCAATGACATCCGATCGAAATTCTAAGATAATCATTTTTTATAACAGTTAACTATGCTTACTCATTAACTGCTTAGTATGCATTAACTAAACCTATGGGGTTGACGTGACCCCCTACAGTCCCTCAGGAAATGACACAGCCCTTGTCTAACCATAGCATTTGTTGTTGGGAGTAGAAATGGCATTCTGGATACTATGACTGTTATAGGAATTAATGCTATAGAGGCCAGAGTCAACGAACTCCATAAAGGCCGGGCAGCGGTAGAAATCTTTGACCTCTACCAGGCGCTTGTGAATATCATTACCATGACTGGTGCAATGGCATTTACCTGAGGATGGGTGCGGTCAATTTCTTTGGCCTTGATAGATTTTAGGTTTACTAAACTTTGAACAAACCCGAACAAGGCGATCTTTCTTTCCTGATGCCATCACGAAACATACGTTATGATCTAAGATAAAAAGTTCGATGAAAAGAAATCCAGTAGTGAAGGGGTCATGGATTCGACGACACCCATAGCAAGTAGACTATTGGAGCTACTACAAAAAGTCATATACATTTTAGGCAATGATACGACAGCCCTTGGTCATAAACAGCCCAACCTCAAAGGACCCCAATGCCCCCCTCCCCAATTTTAAGCCCCCCCCATTTTTTATACTGTTTTTGAACTATTATTTTTATCTTTTTTTCTGAACTTTTATTTTTTCTTTTTTAACATAGAAAATTTTAAATGTCTTAGAATGACATGAAATATACTTAAAATCAAGACAAATCACACTTAATATTTTTGAAATACAAAATAAGAATTATGTCAGTATGTTAGTCTTGAATTTTACTATTAGAAAAATAATGTTCGTAGTAGCACTTTGCTTTTTTTCTGATTTGAAATTTTTTGGTCTTGGAAACCTATTCAGCTTTTTTTAAATTATTTTTTTTATCTCTGTGGCTGTATTAATGGTACTCTATGGCTACTCATCGACACTACATAGGTTATTATATGTTTTCAAACAGTATTTTTGTACATTGGAAAGATACACACTTGCATCATATTTAAAAAAAATGAAGAGGGTATTTGTGTGTCGTGATATTGATTGTTAGGTTGCTACTCTTGGTCCAAGACCAAAGGCTCATGGAATGGACTATTACAAAGATCATTCATTAGTTACGGGCTATGGTCTTGGCAGTTGGTTCGCAAAGATGTGGGAACGTCTTAGTGGAGGCTTTAGTACTACAATCAGGACATTTTTCAACTTTTTTTTTACATATCATAACATTACATGAAATATTCTTGCGGCTGTCTCTGTGGTACTCTATGGCTGCTCATCGACAGTACCTAGTTTATTGTATGTATTCAATAAGTACTTTTCGTACATTGGAAGGATAAACGCTTGTATCATATTAAAAAAAGTGAAGATGAAATATTCAAAGAAATTGTGTGCACTTGATAAAATCATAGTTGCATTGAATGCTGACAAAGACACATATTTGAACTATGAAACAAGCACTAGTGGGGATCTCATCGGAAATGTATGCATGCGTTGTCATGACAGTGAGAAATTAAATTCCTTTGGACTACCCAAGAATTTGCATTATGCAAATGGTGGATATGTGAGAGTGAGATATCCAGAGGATAACACTCAAAGAGAATCCCAACAAAAAAATAATAGTTGATGAAGAGGGGCAACTTCTAGCTAATGGTTCTGGTAGCAGGTTACCCGTTGATAGATCCTATCGTCATTTTCCGGTGTTAGTATTCAAATGAAGGCAAAGGGAAAAAAGACAGACATAATGCTGCACTAATATCGTAAACCATATCTTGTCTACGTGCCAGAGCTGTTACCTGTGTAAAAAAAATGTGATAGTAGACAGTGAAATCACTGGCAAAATAAAAAGGGCATTGGCCGACAATATCACTAATGAGTATAAAGATGAACTGATGGAAAATAAAGCGCATGTGAACATTATCACTACCATTGATCATATACCAACAGATATAGTAAATGAGGCCACTAATACCAAAGACGAAACGCATATTGAACCTCTAGTTGACACCACAGAAAAAATTGGGAATGACTCAAAATAGATTAATGATTTTTCTACTGGCTATGAACTAAGAGAAAGGAATACTTACACTATCAAGAGAGAACATGATGAACTATATAATGGAACATTTTCAAAATGTCCAAAGTTGTTCAATGATATTAATAATGCATAATAATGTATGTAACATATTTTTATGTTAATATTCTACGTGTCGTTATTTCAAAAAAATATTTTATGCATTACTTTGTTGTTTCCATTATTTTATAGTACGATAAAAAATCGAACATCTAGAATGTTTATTAAAAAATCGGTGATGTAACAAAAATATATTTTTAGAGACATAGATACTACTACTAGCAAGCTCATAAGAGATATCTTAGAAACTGAGATAGGTTGCCAGAGCTTTTATAAAAGTCTGAGAGACATGAGATGGAATTGTTCTCCTCCAAAATATCCACAGACAAGCAAACAACCGCTTAGATACACAGGTGGAGAGTGAGAGAGGCAAATTATATCTACAAACACAAAGAGCCAGACATAAAATCATACAAAGACAGACATAGAGACAAGCAAACATCCGCTCGGACATACAAAAACAGAGAGAGAGAGAGAGAGAGAGAGAGAGAGAGAGAGAGAGAGAGAGAGAGAGAGAGAGAGAGAGAGAGACAAAAATATCTACAAACAGATATTCGGACACAAAATCACACAAAGATAGATATAGAGACAAGCAAAAATCCACTCAGACAAACAGGCACAGAGACCCGTCTTGATGTTTAAAAATCGTCTCAAGGTTAAGAAAAAAAAGTCGCGAAGAAACAAAAACGTCTCGAAGTGAAAAAAAATCTCGAAGAAAAAAAACTTCTCGAAGCTAAAACAAAAACGTCACAAAGAAACAAAAATGTCTCGAAGTAAAAAAAATACATCTTGAAGAAAAAAATGTCTCGAAGTTAAAACAAAAAATGTCACGAAGAAAAAACATCTCGTGCACAAATACACAATTTAGATACGCAAACAGACAAAGACGGACAGTGGGACATGCAAACACCCGCCAAGACGCAGAGAGAGTGAGAGAGACAAAACGCATACAAACACATTAACTCAGGCGTAGCAACCAACAAAGAAAGGCACTGGAACAAGCAAACACCCACCCAGACACACATGCAAAGAAAGTGAGAGAGACAAAAACATATGCGAATTCATAGGTTTAGACATACAAGACAGTCACTGGGACAAGCAAACACCCGCCAACAGACACAGACTTAGAGAGTGAGAGAGACAAAAGCACATACAAATACACAATTCAGACATACAAACATACAAAGATAGACACTGGGACAAGGAAACACCCACCCAACCGCACAGACACAGCGAGTGAGAGAGGAAAAAACGTGTACAGGCACCTGGGCAAGCAAGCACCCGCCCAGACACACAGGCTTAGGGAGTGAGAAAGACAAAAACACATACAAATGCACAATTTAGACATACAAACAGACAAATACAAACACTGAGACAAGCAAACAACCGCTTTGACACAAAAGCACGGAGAGTGAGAGAGACAAAAAAGCATACAAAGACACAAATTCAGACATGCAAACCAGCAGACAGGCACCGGGACAAGCAAATACCCGCCCAAACACAAAGGCAAAGAGATTGAGACAGACAAAAACACATAAAAATGCATAGATTCAGACACAGAAACATACAAAGACAGGCACTGGGACACGCAAACACGTGCCTAAGAGCCAGAAATTAAATCATACAAAGACAGACATAGAGACAAGCAAACATCCACTCGGTTATACAGACTTAGAGAGAGAGGCAAAAATGTCTACAAACAGATATTCGGACACAAAATCACACAAAAACAGATATAGAGACAAGCAAACATCCGCTCTTACAGACAGGCATAGAGACCCGCCTCGGTGTTAAAAACGTCTCAAAGTTAAAACAAAAAAGTCACGAAGAAACAAAAACATAGGTTATTATATGTTTTCAAACAGTATTTTTGTACATTGGAAAGATACACACTTGCATCATATTTAAAAAAAATGAAGAGGGTATTTGTGTGTCGTGATATTGATTGTTAGGTTGCTACTCTTGGTCCAAGACCAAAGGCTCATGGAATGGACTATTACAAAGATCATTCATTAATTACGGGCTATGGTCTTGGCAGTTGGTTCGCAAAGATGTGGGAACGTCTTAGTGGAGGCTTTAGTACTACAATCAGGACATTTTTCAACTTTTTTTTTACATATCATAACATTACATGAAATATTCTTGCGGCTGTCTCTGTGGTACTCTATGGCTGCTCATCGACAGTACCTAGTTTATTGTATGTATTCAATAAGTACTTTTCGTACATTGGAAGGATAAACGCTTGTATCATATTAAAAAAAGTGAAGATGAAATATTCAAAGAAATTGTTTGCACTTGATAAAATCATAGTTGCATTGAATGCTGACAAAGACACATATTTGAACTATGAAACAAGCACTAGTGGGGATCTCATCGGAAATGTATGCATGCGTTGTCATGACAGTGAGAAATTAAATTCCTTTGGACTACCCAAGAATTTGCATTATGCAAATGGTGGATATGTGAGAGTGAGATATCCAGAGGATAACACTCAAAGAGAATCCCAACAAAAAAATAATAGTTGATGAAGAGGGGCAACTTCTAGCTAATGGTTCTGGTAGCAGGTTACCCGTTGATAGATCCTATCGTCATTTTCCGGTGTTAGTATTCAAATGAAGGCAAAGGGAAAAAAGACAGACATAATGCTGCACTAATATCGTAAACCATATCTTGTCTACGTGCCAGAGCTGTTACCTGTGTAAAAAAAATGTGATAGTAGACAGTGAAATCACTGGCAAAATAAAAAGGGCATTGGCCGACAATATCACTAATGAGTATAAAGATGAACTGATGGAAAATAAAGCGCATGTGAACATTATCACTACCATTGATCATATACCAACAGATATAGTAAATGAGGCCACTAATACCAAAGACGAAACGCATATTGAACCTCTAGTTGACACCACAGAAAAAATTGGGAATGACTCAAAATAGATTAATGATTTTCTACTGGCTATGAACTAAGAGAAAGGAATACTTACACTATCAAGAGAGAACATGATGAATTATATAATGGAACATGTTCAAAATGTCCAAAGTTGTTCAATGATATTAATAATGCATAATAATGTATGTAACATATTTTTATGTTAATATTCTACGTGTCGTTATTTCAAAAAAAATATTTTATGCATTACTTTGTTGTTTCCATTATTTTATAGTACGATAAAAAATCGAACATCTAGAATGTTTATTAAAAAATCGGTGATGTAAGAAAAATATATTTTTAGAGACATAGATACTACTACTAGCAAGCTCATAAGAGATATCTTAGAAACTGAGATAGGTTGCCAGAGCTTTTATAAAAGTCTGAGAGACATGATATGGAATTGTTCTCCTCCAAAATATCCACAGACAAGCAAACAACCGCTTAGATACACAGGTGGAGAGTGAGAGAGGCAAATTATATCTACAAACACAAAGAGCCAGACATAAAATCATACAAAGACCGACATAGAGACAAGCAAACATCCGCTCGGACATACAAAAACAGAGAGAGAGAGAGAGAGAGAGAGAGAGAGAGAGAGAGAGAGAGAGAGAGAGAGAGAGAGAGAGAGGAGAGAGAGAGAGAGAGAGAGAGAGAGAGAGAGAGAGAGAGAGAGAGAGAGACAAAAATATCTACAAACAGATATTCGGACACAAAATCACACAAAGATAGATATAGAGACAAGCAAAAATCCACTCAGACAAACAGGCACAGAGACCCGTCTTGATGTTTAAAAATCGTCTCAAGGTTAAGAAAAAAAAAGTCGCGAAGAAACAAAAACGTCTCGAAGTGAAAAAAATCTCGAAGAAAAAAAACTTCTCGAAGCTAAAACAAAAACGTCACGAAGAAACAAAAATGTCTCGAAGTAAAAAAATACATCTTGAAGAAAAAAATGTCTCGAAGTTAAAACAAAAAATGTCACGAAGAAAAAACATCTCGTGCACAAATACACAATTTAGATACGCAAACAGACAAAGACGGACAGTGGGACATGCAAACACCCGCCAAGACGCAGAGAGAGTGAGAGAGACAAAACGCATACAAACACATTAACTCAGGCGTGGCAACCAACAAAGAAAGGCACTGGAACAAGCAAACACCCACCCAGACACACATGCAAAGAAAGTGAGAGAGACAAAAACATATGCGAATTCATAGGTTTAGACATACAAGACAGTCACTGGGACAAGCAAACACCCGCCAAGAGACACAGACTTAGAGAGTGAGAGAGACAAAAGCACATACAAATACACAATTCAGACATACAAACATACAAAGATAGACACTGGGACAAGGAAACACCCACCCAACCGCACAGACACAGCGAGTGAGAGAGGAAAAAACGTGTACAGGCACCTGGGCAAGCAAGCACCCGCCCAGACACACAGGCTTAGGGAGTGAGAAAGACAAAAACACATACAAATGCACAATTTAGACATACAAACAGACAAATACAAACACTGAGACAAGCAAACAACCGCTTTGACACAAAAGCACGGAGAGTGAGAGAGACAAAAAAGCATACAAAGACACAAATTCAGACATGCAAACCAGCAGACAGGCACCGGGACAAGCAAATACCCGCCCAAACACAAAGGCAAAGAGATTGAGACAGACAAAAACACATAAAAATGCATAGATTCAGACACAGAAACATACAAAGACAGGCACTGGGACACGCAAACACGTGCCTAAGAGCCAGAAATTAAATCATACAAAGACAGACATAGAGACAAGCAAACATCCACTCGGTTATACAGACTTAGAGAGAGAGGCAAAAATGTCTACAAACAGATATTCGGACACAAAATCACACAAAGACAGATATAGAGACAAGCAAACATCCGCTCTTACAGACAGGCATAGAGACCCGCCTTGGTGTTAAAAACGTCTCAAAGTTAAAACAAAAAAGTCACGAAGAAACAAAAACGTCTTGAAGAAAAAACGTCTGGAAGAAAAAACGTCTTGAAGAAAAAAAACATCTCGCAGTTGAACAAAAACGTCTCTAAGTTAAAACAAAAACATCACGAAGAAACAAAAACGTCTCCAAGTGAAAACAAAAATGTTACGAAGAAAAAACATCTCGAAGAAAAAAGTGAAAAACATCTCAAAGTTTAAAAAAGTCTCAAATAAAAAAAGTCTCAGTGTTAAAACAAAAACGTCACGAAGAAGCAAAAATGTCTCGAAGTTAAAACAAAAAGTCATGAAGAAAAAAAAGTCTCGAAGTTAAAAAACGTTCCGAAGAAAACAAAATATTGAAGTAAAAAAATCTCTCAAAGTAGAAACAAAAATGTCAGGAAGAGACAAAAACATTTCGAAGTAAAAAAGTACATCTCGAAGAAAAAAATGTCTCGTATACAAATACACAATTTAGACATACAAACAGACAAAGACAGACACTGGGACAAGCAAACACCCATCCAGCCACACAGACACAGTGAGTGAGAGAGAAAAAAACGTAAACAGGTACTTGGACAAGAAAATACCTGCCCAGACACACAGGCTTAGGGAGTGAGAGAGACAAAAACACATAAAAATACACAATTCACACAAATACGCAATGATACTCACAAGCGCCTGGTAGAGGTCACAGATTTCTACCGCTGCCTGGCCTTCATGGAGTTTGTTGACCCTGGCCTCTATAGTGTTAATTCCTATGGCCGTTGTAGTATTCATTTCCTATGGCAGTCCTAGCATTAATTTCCTATGGCAGTCATAGTAATAATTTCCTATGGCAGTCATATTATCCAGAATGCCATATCTACTGTTGGGAAGCTTGCGGACATTTTTGGAGAGAATTTTCAACGGCGGAGGAGATTTTCCACAAGAAGAATTTTCTTTGGGGAGGAAAGTTTCTGGGAGTGAAATTTTCCAAGGAATATATTACACGGGGGAAGTTTGCAAGAATTCGTATAAGGAATTCTTTTTATTTGGCTTACTTCTCCGTGACGACTCAACCTTACATATGAAGGTGTTGCTGGGAAATTTTCAAAGGGGAGGAAATTCTTTGGGGGGATTTTTCCATGGTGAGATTTTTTGCAGGAAAAGCTTTTCGTAGGGGAATTTTCTAAGAGAGGATTTTTTCACTGGAGGGAAGGGGATTCCCGGGGGAGATTTTCAACTCAAAGGTTATTTTGGGTATGAGTTTGAAACTATCAAAAGTTAAGTCAAAAGTTTTTCCAATGTAAATAACGAGAATTTCCAATAGCAACTTCCGCAGGAATCTTCCCCAGGGGAATTTTAGGCGAGGGCAGAATTATCTGTGGTATATATTACGTAAGAGGAATTTTCCATTAAAGAATTTTTCTTGGGGTGAATTCGTCACAGAGGGGAAGCAGTTCTCCTGGCATTATTTGAAAAATGATCGGAAATAAATTAAAAAAATATAATCTTTTCCAACTGAAATTAAGGACCAATACTAAAACTTAAAAGGAATAGAAATTATTCTGCATATGAGGGAGGGGGGCTGTCCTTTCAAAAAAACTACTAAAGGAAACTACTACAATACATAGGAAAAATACACAATAATACCAACTATGTATCATGAGTCCAACGACTTTCCGTAGCCTCTTGCTATGGGCATGACAAGGCAATAATGATTTAGCGCAGGGAGCAAGGGCTGAGAAAGGGGCAGCCCTCTCATATATGGAATAATTTTTGTTCGTTTAAGTTCTAATGTTGCTCTTAACTTTAAGTTGAAAAAGTATGCTATTTTATTTAATTAATTAAGAAATGAATTCATTGTTAATATGAGACAGAGGGGAAACATTTACATATGATGCTTGATTTCACTAAAAGCTGGTATTCAAAAGGGCGTGCTACCATTTTGACTAGCCGTCACAAACACTAAACTTCACAACATCTAAAATGAAGATCCGTCGGAACCACTAAACGTCAGGACATTGACAAAAAAATTATAAATTTATACAATAGTAATAAATATATAATAGTTTAGAAACCAATTTCGGCTATATATTTGCACATCAGGTGGGTGGGGGTAAAGCAAAGCATATATTAATTACGTAACCTAACCTAGCCTAGGTCCCTTTCCCTCCCTAAACCCCAAAAAACTAAAGTTTAAAAATTTTATATGTTACGATGGGTAGTGGTTCTGACATATTTTTTTGTCGATGTTATGACGGAAATGTCGATGTCCTCACGTTAGTGCTCCTGACGGTTAGATGTTATGACCCCTTCCCAGCAGTGACAGGGTTGCAGTTTCAAGCAGACCAGTACGGACTACTCATTTCTTCCAATGGTTCAACGGTGCAAGAAGAAGATTTAGCAATGCATCCCTCTTTAGATGACCAGGTGCCGCAATTTTGTTTTCAGGAAGTAGCTAAGAATACGACTCGAAGAGTTTTTGGAGGGAGTCCCCTTCTGTTAGTTCCATTCATACCTAAAATTTATGTTTTCTTTTTCTGAACGCTTTCGACCAGTTAATGGACAATCTATTGAGTGAGCTTCTAGAATCTACATTCGCAGACGAATATACATGATGCAAATCACCCTTCGGCAAGTTATCCATAACTATTTTTAAATACATTCAAATAGAGTTTATCACTAGTGTGAGCATAGGGGGTAGCTCCAACTGAGTTTAATTTGGACAATTTTGTGCGGAGTTTTGGCCTTGATATTGACTATGAATGGGTCGATCAAGTGCCACCTAGCGAGGTCGAGACAACGCCCGCTATGAAGGTGATTTAGGGGAGGAAAGTGGTGCTGGCTGATCCTCTGTATTGCCTAATTTGAATTTAGCTGATACCACTTTGCGCAACATTCATGTGTATAGGGCTGAGTTTGGTTATCCATTCAATTTCCCAACAAACGGTGGTATTCATACGGATCCTATTGACACCGCACACTCCTATGTAAGCAGAATTTGGGTACTTCTCGGAAACCATATGCGGGAGACGGGAGGTCGGGACAGTATAAAAGCATCCATCACGTTTAAAATAATTTTTTAAATGCAAGTTCGGGTGTTTTGCGCGAGCATCACATACAGACAAGAATGCAAACGCAGCACCCAGACTTGCATAATTTTGATGGTGTGTTTTCGGATTGGGTGGGGGAAATTTTTAATAGGATGGAGGGGTACAATGAAAATGGAAGTCGGTTAGTAGTTTTATTTATAGAAAAATTAGACGTTAACATAACTAAGTTTAAAAAGGAATTTGTTTTAAGAAGCGGGAAAGGGGAGTGGGGGTGCAAAATATAATGCTTACTTAAAAGGTAATAAAAGTGTATCTTTCGACACGGGCTTGGAGTGTTTCAAATATTCCGGTCTTGTGGCAGGGCATAAACCTCTGCAAAAGGACGTTACTAAGACGGAATTGGACGATTGTGCAGTTAATGGCTCTGGGGAGGGAGCAGAATTTTTGAAAGTAAATTTGAGTTGTTTAAAGGGGCATTATGCAATAATACTCAAGGGGATTGACATTTTTGAAAGGGCAAATGAACATTTAATAGTCCAGGTTATAGTTTTAAAATTTGATGAAAAATATGAAGAAGGGGAACTAAGTGGTTAAAAAGGGGTAACATATTTTGTAAGGGCACCGTCCATTGGATGAGTGAAACACCGGGTATGGCTTCTTTATGATCTTGACAAGGATCCTGAGTCAATCGGGCATTTTTTTCTAATTCTCCCGATAAGCAGGGTTTTAAATTAGAGTAAAGGTTACACTTCACGTCAGTACTGCCCAATGTGTCTATCGGGTTTCCATACAGAATTAAATTTAAAAAATCATTTGAGACACTGCAAGCATCATGGGTACCAGTCTGTGGAAATGGTTTCAGGGGACAATGCCACCTAACGGTTTAAAGACTTTCAGAACACGCTGTTGCAGAGCAACAAGGTGACATTAGACACTGAAGATGCACTCACGGAATTGTCAAATTTGAATCGTGTGAAAAAAAAACATGAAGCCATTGCAATCTCTTTTGCACAAGCACGAAGAGATTCAAGTAATACCATGCAATTGGTAGATTTTGTTGAGACGTTGGGAGAGGAGGATTGCGTTGGCACAGCTATGGTTGCTGTTATTAAAACAGCAAATAAGGCAATTTCACGGTTGCACCATACACACTATCCAATGAATCTATCACCAGAAGACGAGAAGGCTATTAAAAATTTAGACATTTATTGGGTTTATAAGAAAAAAAATTAGTGAGGGGGTAGCGAAAGCCCGGGACCACGATCATTTGTGGCAGTAAATTTCATCAAGGGGAAGTAACTTTGGGGGGGGGGGCATAAATTGTGTGATGTAAATGTTAGACAGCAATACTTTTTTCCGGTTTACATGCAAAACTCCAACTACGATTTGAAATTCATATTACCAGCGTTGGCACGATTGCAGAAAGGTGAAGTTGTAAATGGCGCATGGGTAAATGGTTATTTTTCTTATAACATCAAACCAAAATCATCTTAAAATTTGTTCTCTTATAATTTAAATGGCAAGCAATGGATAATGGTAAAGCGCACTTGAATAAAATTCTGTTCCTTGATTCCTTTAGTTCTTTCCCTAAATCTTTAAGTCAACTCATTCAAGTACAGAAAAGCGATTATTTTAATTGTTTCTCCCTCCCTAAACAGCACTTTCCAGAAAAGGAACTGTACGATTTATTAATATGTAAGGGCGTATACCCGTACGAGAACTAGAGCTCTGCCTCAAAGCTAAGTGAGGAAAACTTACTGCCCATCGCAGTGATTTATGATTCACTTGGCGATCGTCAATGTATCCCTGGCAATTATGAATTAGCCAAGAGGGTTTGGGTAAAGGGAGGGTGTAACAATGGGTGGGATTACTGTAACATTTACTTGACAAGTGATGTTTTGACGTTGTTGGGAATTGTTTGTAAGAATACGGACAAAATTCACGAAGAATTTGGGTTGAATTTGGGGTATTATTTTTCCGCTCCTCATCTGGTGATCGATTTAATCCTTGAAATTGGTGAAGCTGAAATAGGTCTGATCGCCGACGTGGATCAGCATGTGTTTGTAGAGACATCCATGCGGGCAGGGTATGTTTTCCACGGCGATCGTATCCTTTTGACCGACCCGACTTGACAACGCACCGGTGAAAATTCGACTGCCGTTTTCTTGGATATGAATTCCTTTTATCCGTCGGCAATGTCTCACTTTTATTTGTTGTGTCGGAATTACCAATGGGTTGACAATCCTTCTGCTCCAGATTTCCCAACATTCACTAGATTGAGGAGAATGGACCACAAGAATGTTTTTTCAAAATTCACGGTGAAATACCTCTGGAACTTCATGACTCGGTAAAAGACTTTGTTTTCCCTGCATAAATAGACCGGTGTCTAGGGACTCTTTGAGTCCCTACAATTTATCATTAGTAGAGAATAAAGGATTGCATTCAATACCTTCGAAACAAATGCTTATTGCCAACCTTGAGCCGAAACGGAATATTATTGTACACTACGTCCTTTTACGGTAGATGCTAGCCAACGGTTTCAATGTCACAAAGATTCATAGAGCCCTACAGTTTGACCACAAACCTTGCATGAAGGTGTTTGTTGACACTTTTGTCAATAAACGAACTCAAGCGAAAACAAGGGTCAAAAATAAATCTTTAAGCTAATTTTAAATTCGGCCTTTGGTAAAATGTGAGCGTGTGCGTAACAGGAGTCGTTTTGACGTAATAACCGACCCAAAGGAATGTACTCAAATCGTTGCAGAACTAAACTTCACATCATTCACGATCATAGACTCCAATATGGTCCTTTTACATAGAAAGAAAAGAAGTGTAGTTTTAAATAAAACATTGCCGTTGGCAGTACCATTTTAGAAATTTCTAAAAAACTCATGTTGGAGTTTAATTACAATGTGTGTAAGCGCCAATGGCCGGGGATCAGACAAGTTTAGTGAAATTATGGAAACACCAATTCACTCCTGCTGAAAATTAAAACAGATAATATGTTACATGATTTGCAAAATGGAGAGTACAATAGCTCCCGGATGGAATATACAAACTGAATGAGTCCCAAAACCCGGAATGGATAAAACGCCAGGCCCAAAATCAGTTGTTGAAATGAAAATCAGAGACAGGGAGAGACTTGGAGTCCCATTGTGTATTTTTCGGTCCGAAGGTATACTGCGTGGAAATGCACAATGAGACTACAAAAAAAGTCTGCAAGGGGATGCCATTATACCGTGTAAAAGAAAATTTAACCATGAGTGTTTATAGGAGCTGTATAAAAAATAATTTAGTTCCAAGAGCGAGTGTCATGGCCATTCGCTCTTTCAAACTTAAAAACTATACAGTTCGAGTTAAGAAAAATAACATGTCCACCGTATCGGACAAAGTCTATGAACTCGAGGGTGATGTGAAAGTACTACCACACGGCCACTACCTTACTTCAGATCGATTTGAATGTGTAAATCATAGGAAGCAACTCTGTCTTGAGAAAGCTCTTTAGTTGAGGGAGGGGGAGGGGGTTGTCTATGGGAGGGGAGGGCCGTTTTTCCATCACCAGCTCAGCACTGCCTTTTTTATCTAGTCATTTTTTCCCAGTATTTTTATATTTATAATTTTTTCGTTGCGCAAAGTGGTAATTTTCAAGTGTGTATTAAGTGTGTATTCATTGATAGCCCTCCCGCGGGAATCTACCGGGATGTTACGAGTGCCACCCCGGGGGTAACGGGGATCTTCCGGGCGTAGTGGCTACTGAGGAGACCTTCCGTCCACTGGCTGCTGCGAGGGGGGGCATCAGCCCTACCATGATGAAATGATTTTAATTTTCGTTGTAAACATATTCATAGTTTTAAAATGTTCAATTGTAAATATATTCAAGTGTTTATTTTAGAATTTTGTAGTACATTCCTTAATTAAAAAAAACAAGTATATTCTATTTCCTTTGAGTATTCATTCATTAGATTGAGGTTTGGTTAGGTTAGTTGCATTTTGACATTGGAGGAGTATGTATCAATTTGAAACACCATTCAGACCATTTCTTTGCGGACCGTCCATGTCTGGAAAAACAACACTTTTAACGAAAACAATTCAAAATCGTGACAAAATGTTTTTAGAGAATCCGAAAAATATCTATTATTACTGTAGTGTATGGCAAGAATCTTATGAGAAAATAAAGAGATTGATCTAAGCATAAAATTCATAATAGGACTTAACGTGTTTACTAGTATTGCGCCAAACTCCTGGTTGATTATTGACGATTTAGCTGAATCTATTGAAGAATTGTCGCAGGAAATGTCACAACTATTCACGGTTCGGTCCCATCACGAAAAAATTTCTGTAGCTTTTGTGCTCCATAGTCTTTTTCATCATAGTAAATGTATGAGAACACTTGCTTTGAATTGTACTTACTATATCATCTATAGAGTTGTTTGCGATTCAAGTTCTCTTATAACTATAAACAAACAAATCTACCCCGGGAACCCAAATTTTTACTTTTGGCGTAGAATCAAGCTAATAATAAACCTTATGGATACATTTATTGGACTTAATTGAAAACACGATCGAATAGTTGCGTGTAGTCACTGATATTTTCGATATTGAAATTACTGTGTATCTTCCGGTGAATAGAAAAACCGTCATTAGTCACTATCATGATGTTGAAGAAGCTACATGAACATCGACATTTATTTTCCGTGCTAGCCAATTCAAACGGCGGCTTAGGGAAAGCGATACTCAAACATGGTTTTGACAAGGAATTTATTAATCTCTTATTGGAACTTTGTTTAAATTTTTACGGAAGGTAATGTTCAACTGTCAAATTGTGTTAAGCAACAGACAATGCAAAATCGGTCACTTGTACGTGATCTAGCTTGCAAAAAGAAAGCAAACTGTAAAAGAAAATGTCTTGTTCAAGCGGGTGGTAATTTCCTTTCATTATTACTACCGACAATCGTCATACTTGTAAACACTATTCTCTATAAGTGGCTAAACCTTATAAATTGACGCCATTTGAACTTTCTCTTCCACCAAAAGAGCACTTTGAAGATAATCTTGATAAATTAATTAACAATGAAACAATTGCCGATGATGAAAAATAATTTTACTTCAAAATGCCCTTCAACGATTCAACAAAATATAAACCTTATCGTGAAAAACCACTCAAAGTAAATGTCATTGATCAAGCTTCTGAAAATAGTGAAAATTTAAAAAAACCGAAAAAAGAAGACTTATTAACAAGTATTGTAGACTTATTGCCTCAATCTTATCGTGAACAAAGTAAAAGAATCTTGACCTTCGTCGCTGAAAATGAATAAAATGACGAGAAAAAAAAATGAAGTTATAATCCAGAGCAAGACTTAAAATTTAATTGATTTGTTATCAGATCTGATTGTAAATCGTAAAAGAGTCGATTCTATTGACAGTCATTTATATAATTTTTTAAAATCGTCAAATTTTACTTAAAAGTCTTATTAGCAATAAGCAAATTCTAAGGGGAATTAAAAGAACATAGTCCATCAACAACATTAAAGGTTGAAGATGATGATTTTAAATCTTTCCTGGAAAATACTAGTACAACCTAGTAGAAACAATGATTCGATGACAACGGTAGCTAGACAAAAGCTAAGACGTATTGACTCGCCCAGTAGTACGCAAAAGGGTAGCGGATGCTTCACACCACGTTTAAGTTCAAAACGGATGAAGTCTAGAAAGGTGTTTATGAAAATATTGGAGAACAAGGAAGTTTAAATTCTCCCACTACACTTGCTCAGGTTAACGGAATTAAAAAGAAGCTAATAAAAGAGCTTTTACAAAAGTAACTGAGTTATAGTCTTCATCGAAACCATAGGGCTTATGGTAATTACAATCGAAAAACAAAAGCTTTTAACCCTTTGCATATATTACAAGCAGATCTTTTGACTCTATGCGTGATTCAAAGAGGTCATAATAAACCCTACAAGTATATTTTAATTGCAATAAGTGTTTTTAGGCACTATGCTTATGCAGTTCCATTTTCACTCGAAGAGAGACAATGAATTTGATAAGGCCCTTGAATCCATTGGAAGTGAATTTGTTAATCCACATGTAGACCGTGGAAGTGAATTTGTTAATCCACATGTAAAAAAGGTTCTATTGAATTGTAACACGATGCTCTGTCATAGTCATAGTCCTACAAAGGCAGCATTGGCTGAACATTCGATACGAACAATTCGACTTTTAATTTCAACTGTACATTGAAAAATACAGCTGCATTTATTCAATATTTAGATAAATCATGTTCATTTTTAATGTACACCCTCCTAAATTTTTGTTCAATGATAGTCCTTTTGAAGTTCATCATAGTGACAATACACTTTTCCTTAAGCAACATTCTAACGAAAAGGCGGGGAAAAAGAAAATTAATGTTGGTTATACTATTTGAATCAATAGCACAAGAAATAATCTTGAAAACGGAAATTATTTATGTTCCACTGAACATTTTAAAGTATCAAAAGTTTTGGACACTAAGCATAAAACGTATGGTCTTCGTGATATGAAAGACGAAGAGATTCTTGGCGGTTTTTATGACTATGAATTACAAAAAGTTGTAAATAGTGAAATCTATCAATTTGAAAAGGTATTAAAGACTCTTACTTGCAAGTTTAAGCGACAGTTGCTTGGTCGCTGGCTAGGATACAACTCTAATTTTGATTCGTGGATACCCGCTGAAGACGTTCATATGTCTGAAGGTTGCTATGTGACATTCATGTCCAATGTTTCACATCGTCTTTATGACGATTTGAATAAAACGAGAGATTTTTGGACAAAACGCTCCCCTGCCATTTAATTTGAGGGAAGCTATGAAGTTTCTCTTGCAGATTGTATTCTTAAAAATGTATATGGTATCCTAAGAAAGGATTGAACCTATGTTATAAAAACTAGACCACTCGATTGGCCAATCGTTAGCGAATAACATGTAATTGAAAACATGAATTCATTTGAATATCCCTTTGGTAAATTATCACATAAGGAGTTTGGGATTATGAACGAATTGTTTTGTTTCGTAAAAAAATTTATATCGTAAAATTGGTCCTTTCAATTCAATTATTCCAAGGAAGTGGGTAAAATCTACATTAGTTCATCCACTGAAAATGAAAAGGTTATTCTCAACGATAATCGAAGAGATTAGATTAATCTAAGTTCTTGGTTTTAAACATAATATAATCAATGGGTAAAGTGCAGGAAGCGCTAGTTGCATGAATCGTGTCATTTTTGCAGAGTACCCACCAGCCTTCTCGGACAGTTGTATATTTCTTTATAGTTCCTTTGTCGAGAGATCAAGGGCTGGTAATACCAATGTCCCCATCCTACTTGTTCTGGAACGAAAAGCTTCTAATGACCACATTCACCACTACAATATAAAGCACCTTCAATACATTTCAGTGAACACTTCGTATTTGGAGCTCTGTCAGTTAACATTAAGAAGCGAATTGGGTGATCCTCTAGCAATAACAAAAGGTTCGGCTGTAATTATATGTCATTTTCGACCCATTCAGTGAAATGGGTAATAGAACTCACTTTGTATATCCTAATATCGATTGCTATGTTGCTACTCTTGGACCACGTCAGTTAGGACGTGGAATGGACTATTACAGGGGTCGTTCGTCAATGTCCGGGAACGGCCTTGGCAGTTTGTTTGCTAAGCTTTTTCGCTCTGCACCACCCCTAGCTAAAATTATATTGCACCGGTTGCAGCGGATTTCGCCTCCCCTATATTACATTATTGGGGCTCTGGGAGAGATATTCAAGAAAGTGTTTCGCAAAATCTCAGGTCGAGTGTGCAATCCCTTGGAGAGCGATTGAAACAACGTGGGAAAGTTTTAAAAAGGGTGCGAAAGACCTCATCACTCATCAGTCTCAACTCAGCCCGGAAGCGTAAAGCCTCAAAGAAGAAGAAAATGAAAAGATCCAAGAAGGATTTGTTTTCCTAGAAAAAATGGCATATCTACCACATAAAGATTCTAACCCTTCAGTCAACTCGTCTCTAAATCTTTTCAATGCAGAAAACGTGATTTCAGTGTAAAACATTGATGCTAGGAACAATTTTACCCACGACAACCGCTCTCTGATAATGTGCATTTTCAAATTTATTCTAATGAAGATTACTTCATAGATTTGATTTCAACATTTATGGATTTAAATGTCATTGTCAAAGAATATAACAAAGAAAAGCCAGGTGCAGCCGAGTGGTTATCCTATGAAAATTGTGTACTACACAATTTATTTCGACAAGTAAGTGTCTACATAAATGGAAAATTGGTGAGCACGAGCAGTAATCTTTCAAATGATGCAAGTTAAATATAATTTATGTTGATGATTCCAAAGTCTTATAACCTTTTGAGGGGACAAGCAATGGGTTATGAATACAAAACAAATACTGATGTCACTAATATTCTTAGAGATACGACAAATAAAGATTTACCTTTAGTTTGGAAACTAAATCATGAAATATTTAACATACCTTAATGGCTGCCTCAAAATGTAAAGATTGATATAAAACTACAACTTCCACCGTCCAATTATATTATGCACAAGGTACTGGATGCTGCACCCGATGCAACAGTCTCTCTCACGTCAGCAAAATTTCATATACGATAACAAGAAGTTATGAGTTATGTTGCTTTGGCAAATGAAAAACTAAGAACTCTTGGAAATAATATCAAACTACTCGCGCCTCAGAAATCACAGATCAACGCCATATTGCTACAGGGATGCGTACCTAAACCGATTCATCATTTATCGATTGCAAAATTCCTTCAAAATTGGCATTGGCTTTTGTAAAAAGTGCTAGCGCTGTTGGATCATGGACTGATTCCTCACATAAATTTGAATAGTTTGGACTTTCATAACTTGTATGTAAAGTAAATGGAATTCCTCTCCACAATTGATCCTGTGATAAATCCTACAGGACCCTATATGAATTGACAATGCAATCTCTGGATCGAGATTCTCAATTATTCGAAAATGGTATAAGGGAAGAAATGTTTGCAAAAACTCAAGACATTATTTTATGGGATTTGTCCGGTACTCAAGATATTAGTATTTTCCGGGCGGGTAATGTGCGGTTAGAGTGTACCTTTGACAAACCATAGGAGGAAAGTATTGCATTGATCTCGCTAAGACAATTTAAAACGTATTGAAACGTATTGAAACGTATTATCCCTGACGGCACTGTTTTATTAGACTTGGCGCCATGAACACGAATCAGATTATCAATGTATTCAATATGGACACCTACATGTCCAAATATAAATCCTACTGCAGACCTTCAGATTTCCTGGAGCATATTCAACATGTTGACAGTACCATTATTATTGTTAATAGCAGTCCATCAACGGTAAAGACAGGACCTGGGTTATGTATCTTTCGAACAAGAAGCAATAAAGAATTTTTTGATCCGCTTTGTCTGCCGTATGCAATCTATACACCTCACATTAAAAATTTTCTTGAGCAGAGTGAAAAATCCATTATTCAAAATCGGGAGCGGGTAGAAGATCTATCAGCGAAAAGCTGTGGTTTTTATGCCATATTATATTTTATTTTTTCAAAGTGACGGGTATACTTACATGGAATTCCTCAAGACTTACGGCGACAATCCTCGATTGAACAACTTTCTAGTTGAAAATACTCTTTCCTATCTCTATAATATAAATTTTGGTGCTCTAAAATTGAAATGCTTCAAAAATGAATTTGTTTGTTAATAAAATTTGTATATATACAAAACAAAGTGTCCTTTTAGATTTCTTCTTCTACGTATAGGTGATCATCAAAAATGATAAATGACGACAGCTCGTCATAATTCAACTTGTATTCATCTTGACGTGGAAAGTCAGGGTTACATTTTCTACAATATAGTGTAACTTAATTTTTATTAAATCTCTTTGCAGAGTCAATAATACTACTCTGATTCATATAATAAAATTCAAGTGTTTCAATTTGCTTATTTGAAGCAATGTCACATACAAAATTCTCATATGAAGAATCAATTTCTCTAACAGCCAAATAAAAGTCTGCAGGTTTATAATCAAAGTAGCCAGTATCTTCCCAACGATTTCCTAAAAACCAGACTCTTTTATTATTCCAGCAATTGAAGCGTAGACCAGGTTCTTCTCCCCAAAAAAAACCACGACGATACCAGTCTCTTAAAAATAAACTGAACTCACGTTTAGGGTTTTCCTTAATCATGCAAGGGTAAGTATTTTCCAATGATCGCATTTATCATAGTAACAATTGGTGCATAAGAGTTCTCTATTATGAGAATCACAAATCTCCTCCTGACAAGAATTACAATATTTTATTGGCACTGCATATCCTCTATGCGATTTATAAGGATTGCATAATTTACACTTTACATTATAGTCATAAACAAAAGTACAATTCTCAAACGATGACCAGCTGCCCAATGTATAGAAGCATAATGGGCATGTGTAAAACTTGTTTTCGGTGTTGACTGTCTCACTTCCAAAAAGGAACTGATTGAGAAAAATGAATGTTCTTTGCTATCATTTTTAACCCATCGACTCATTAGAGGAATGGGAGGAGCAACTGAAACTCTGTGTAATCTTCAAACAGATGTGCAATATCATTTTGTTTCGTCTCAATCAATATATCCAAAAATTGAGTCAAAGCCTGGGGACCAGGAGACATAAGTCTCAGACAATAGTCCAGTGATGGAGACTCATATCTCATTATATTATCAATCATCCTCTTAGTGAAGATTTTCTTCTGCGCTGATAATATTTGAAAACTATCATCTAAAATTAGCCATTTCTCCAAAATAACAAGATTGCCTAAAATTTTCTGTCTGTCCACTTTATTCATTTTAATCTTGACAGTCCTTTCTTGCCACTAAAAACAAACTAAGACTCTAACAATAAAAATGGCTTCTACCACCTAGGGAGGCATGTTTTGACACGATTTTGTGTAAGCGCCTAGACATGTATAGGGGAAAAGACCTGGGAATTTTGCCTAAAAACAAAACTGTGGCACCTGGTCACCAAAAGAGGAATGCGCTGTTAAATCTTCTCCTTGCGCCGTTAAACCAATGGAAGAAAGGAGTATTCCATATGGGTCTGCTTGAAACTTGAACCCTGTCACTACTCTTGCCATTCAAAAGTAAGTCTTGAAAACGGACCTATGAAAAAAAGAAGAAGAAGGACAATCAACCAAATACTTAGCGTTTGTACAACAAGGCATCCTTAGCACTGAAAAAGGAAAGAATCTAAACCATAGCATTTCTACAATAAAGGAAAGGAAAGCAACTGTCAAAAACAAGAAAACAAAGATCAAATAACCTAGGAAATAAGGGTGATTTTAAACCTGTGGTAAAAACGGAAGAAAAAGGCAAAAGCAGACATTTCGGTAAAAATTTCCTCCAAGCCGTCATCAGTGCTAAAAAACAATAGAAAACGAAACTAACCTTTTGAAGTAGACAGTAAGAAAGCAGGATGAAACAAATAAAAAATAATTCAAAATAAATGAATGACTAATCGTAAATGAACATTTTGTTTTTTAATTACACATTTTTTTTAATCTATCGTTTTCATACTTTGTTGTGTATAGCCCATGTGGCTATAAAACATATTTAGGAAATGATACAAAATCGGCAGGGATTTAAAATGAAAAATTAAACCAATACATACATTAACTACTAAATATAAAAATCAGGATAGTAAAATATACAGTTAATGTCAAGTTAAAACACAACAACAATAATAATAATTGGAACATTTGAAAAAGAACTTAATTAATCAGTTGGTTTTGTTCTTATCTAATTGTGTTTTTCTTTGGTGTTTTTGAGAGGGGTATCTATCATCAAAAATTCCAACCAAATATCCTAAAAAAATTCTTTTGGTAGATTGAGAGGAATTCGATTTTTCTCCTTTATTCATAAAACATAGAAGAAAATCCTAAAAGAAGTGTCAAGTAGCATTACATTTTCAGTAAAGTCAAAACGACTCCCTTTTGGAAGTTTTGAAGGGGGTGGCGGCGCCATACTTAATATATTTGTTTTAATTCGTTTTTAATCCTAATTTCTGTTCAATGTAAGTTTCATTTCTCTTTTCCTAGTAATTCTTGTTCCTTTTCAGTTTTTCATCTTATAGAAGCAAGTTTCCTCTCGGTTTAAATTTAATTCTTTCTATACAAAAAATGGTTCTGGAATATTATTTAAGGAAATATCAGTACTTCAATAGAAAGTTGAATCTAGTTCAATTAATTTTTTCTCAGAAACCATCTGAGAAGTTTTTTCGATGTACTGATTTAACCATTAATTAACACTTTTTGAAGTACTCATTACAAAGAATGTTTCTTGTATTTTAATTTAATTCAAGATATACCTTTAATTCACTTTAATTGGCCAAAATAATCGCTAACGAATGGCATATAAACCAGGTTTACCAACTTGAACACTGTCGTACTTTGCACTTGCACTCTTTCCCTCGACGGACGGGAATTGCACTATTTTTGCCAATTTTTAGCTAAAATAGCCGTTTTCTGCAGTTTTTTGTACGAAATATGGATAGAAAAGCTTCTATAAAAATAAAAACTTTACATTTAATTGTTTGAGCGTAAAATCTAAAATTGTTAGCCTCTATGATCTTTATTGTCTCTGCCTTTGCCTTCCACCATTCGTTTTTCCAGTATTTCCAACCATTTAAGAAGAAGTAGATCAAAGAAGAATCGAATTAACAAGTGCAAAGTGGAAATTCGAATCTAATAAAAGAAGTCAAAAGCTGTTTGACACAACCATTCTTCTCGGAACAGTGAGTATGCAGTAAGGTGAAGGAGAAGCAACGACCAAACCAACCACAGTCTTGATTTATTCTTGAAAGTGATAACACCCATAGTTGCCAGTTGGCGCGCATTTGCGCCATATGTGCGCTTTTTTGATTTGATTGCGTATTGAATTTTTCAAATTGGCTTATTGCGCCCATTTTGGGCATGACAAAAAAAGGCGTAAAGTGGGTGCATTTTGATTTCACAATAACAACGACAAAATTCTCAAGTCTAGTGTTTACTGACAACTTCTACTGACAGATTCAGGAATCTGTCTATAAAGACAGGTGGAATTTCCAGAACCCCAGAGGGATTCTCATATCACATTCCAGGCTCCATGACAACCTAAATTTTAAACTATTAAAGCGTGCATTATCCTTAACGTGAAAAACCAAATGGGAAAGTGGTCAAATTTCGATAAAAATAAAATACAAAAAAGAGTGGGAAAAGCTGATCTTTGTTCGACATAGCTCAAACAGCTCTTTCTGCCTACCCATCAGCAACCCCTTCGTCAAGAGAGTGTTTTCTGTTATGAATCTTGTCAAGTACAAAATTCGATAAAGGATGCACCTTAAAATGCCTAACTCTACTGTGATCATCTGACTTAGGCTAAATTGCCAGGGAAAGTGCTGCAGGGACATTGATCCTACACCCGTTATGCTGAATAGATTTACCATTGACATATATGACATCAAAAAACCATTCAATGACAATGAAAATTAAGATGAAACTCTTGAGGAAACCTTGGGCGATATAGAAGGAGGTTTTGTTGTTTAACTTTGAAAATGATCTTAAATACTAGTCAAAGATAAATACAATATATGATGTACAAAATGTACAAAACCAATTCGAAGTTCATTGAAAGGAAAAGACAAATAAAATAACTATCAGAACTGTTGAAGGACCTTTCCCAGTACAATTTTGTCTCATATATATCTTTGGCTTCTGTTTCATGACAAAATCTCAGAACATTGTCTTTAGCCTTTAATTTTATAGATTGCTGCAGTAATAACGGCCGGTCTAATTTCTTATCTTTGACTTGGTCATTCTAATTTATATTCCGCAAGCTAATAAATATTTTGAGTAGGAGGGACTCAATTGATACGAGACAAACATAATTTATTCATGGTTATGGGCGTTGTTTCATGGTTCTGTTTGTTGATGTTTTTTCTGTTTGTTGATGGTTATGGGCGTTATTTGTTGTTGTTTGATGTTTTTTTCATGGTTGGTTTGATGTTTTTTGATGGTTATGAATGTTGTTTCATGGTTATGGTTTGATGTTGTTTGATGGTTATGGGTGTTGCTTCATGGTTCTGTTTGTTGATGGTTGATGATTTGATGTTATTTCATGGTTCTGTTTGTTGATGGTTGGTTTGATGTTGTTTGATGGTTATGAGTGTTGTTTTATGGTTATGGTTTGATGTTGTTTGATGGTTATGGGTGTTGTTTCATGGTTCTGTTTGTTGATGGTTCATGATTTGATGTTGTTTCATGGTTCTGTTTGTTGGTGGTTGGTTTGATGTTGTTTGATGGTTATGAGTGTTGTTTCATGGTTATATGGTGTTGTTTCATGGTTCTGTTTGTTGACCAACATGTATGATGTTGTTTGATGGTTATATTTTCAGAAATTCAAACGAGATCAAGACAGATTGAATATATTCAACGCGGGAAATGGTGCCCTGGGAACTTTAAATATGACACCGCAGGGATGCCAAAACAAAAGGAACATTCAGAAATTACTTTTAGGGGATTATTTGGGCGAAACAAATTAAACAACATTTTAGGGATTTGAAACAAATAGAAACATTTTAGAGGATGATTTGGGGTGAAACTCTGTGGTCGTTATAATACACAAGTTCCATTTGAACAGTGTTGTATGGTCCCCTACCCAAACCCCCAAGGACCCCCTAACTTCTCCCCTCCATTTTTTTACACTTTGTTTGCGCGTGCTTGAGACAAAGAAGGGCCCCCAGTGTTAGTGTTTTGTAGTGGTTTAGCATGTCACTGTTACATTCTCTCAATGTTTCAAAGTCCATTTTGGATTTTTCATTGAAATTTAAGAGTTGGAATATTTCAGTAGTGATTTGTCGTGGTTTACCATGTTACTGTTACATTCTGAAGATGTTTCAAAGTTCATTTTGGATTTTTTTCGTTGAAATGTAAGAGTTGGAATGTTTCGGTAGTGTTTTGTCGTGGTTTACCTTATCACTGTTACATTCTGAAGACGTTTTAAAGCTCATTTTGGATTTTATTCGTTGAAAAGTAAGAGTTGGAATATTTCACTAGTGTTTTGTCGTGGTTTACCTTGTCACTTTTACATTCTCTTGATTTTTCAAAGTTCATTTTGGATTTTTTTCGTTGAAATGTAATAGTTGGAATATTTCAGTAGTGTTTTGTAGTGGTTTACCTTTTCTCTATTACATTCTCTTGATGTTTCAAAGTTCATTTTGGATTTTTTTCGTTGAAATGAAAGAGTTGGAATATTTCAGAAGTGTTTTGTCTTGGTTTACCTTATCACTGTTACATTCTGAAGATGTTTCAAAGTTTATTTTGGATTTTTTTTTTCGTTGAAATGTAAGAGTTGGAATGTTTCGGTAGTGTTTTGTCGTGGTTTACCTTGTCACTGTTACATTCTGAAGACGTTTTAAAGCTCATTTTGGATTTTATTCGTTGAAAAGTAAGAGTTGGAATATTTCACTAGTGTTTTGTCGTGGTTTACCTTGTCACTTTTACATTCTCTTGATTTTTCAAAGTTCATTTTGGATTTTTTTCGTTGAAATGTAATAGTTGGAATATTTCAGTAGTGTTTTGTAGTGGTTTACCTTTTCTCTATTACATTCTCTTGATGTTTCAAAGTTCATTTTGGATTTTTTTCGTTGAAATGAAAGAGTTGGAATATTTCAGAAGTGTTTTGTCTTGGTTTACCTTATCACTGTTACATTCTGAAGATGTTTCAAAGTTTATTTTGGATTTTTTTTTTCGTTGAAATGTAAGAGTTGGAATATTTCAGTAGTTTTTTGTCGTGGTTTACCTTGTCACTGTTACATTCTCTTGATGTTTCAAAGTTCATTCTGGATTTTTTTTTCATTGAAATGTAAGAGTTGGAATATTTCAGTAGTGTTTTGTCGTGGTTTATCATGTCACTGCTACATTCTCTTGATGTTTCAAAGTTCATTTTGGATTTTTTTTTCATTAAAATGTAAGAGTTGGAATATTTCAGTAGTGTTTTGTCATGGTTTACCTTCTCACTGTTACGTTCTCTTGATGTTTCAAAGTTCATTTTGGATTTTTTTTTCGTTGAATTGTAAGAGTTGAAACATTTCAGTAGTGTTTTTGTCGTGGTTCACCTTGTCACTGTTACATTCTGAAGATGTTTCAAAGTTCAAGTTTTAATTTTTTTTTTCGTTAAAACGTAAGAGTTGGAATATTTCAGTAGTGTTTCGTCGTGGTTTACCTTGTCATTGTTACATTCCCTTGATGTTTCAAATTTCATTTTGAATTTTTTTTTTCGTTGAAATGTAAGAGTTGGAATATTTCAGTAGTGTTTTGTCATGGTTTACCTTGTCACTATTACACTCTGAAGATGTTTCAAAGTTCATTTTAGATTTTTTTTTTTCGTTGAAATGTAAGAGTTGGAATATTTCAGTAGTGTTTTGTCGTGGTTTACTTTGTCACTGTTACATTCTGAAGATGTTTCAAAGTTCATTTTGGATTTTTTTTTTATTGAAATGTAAGAGTTGGAATATTTCAGTAATGTTTAGCCGTGGTTTACCTTGTCACTGTTACATTCTGAATATGTTTCAAATTTCATTTTGAATTATTTTTTTTTTCGTTGAAATGTAAGAGTTGGAATATTTCAGTAGTGTTTTGTCATGATTTACCTTGTCACTATTACATTCTGAAGATACTTCAAAGTTCATTTTGGATTTTTTTCATCGAAATGTAAGAGTTGGAATATTTCAGTAGTGTTTTTCGTGGTTTACCTTGTCACTGTTACATTCTAAAGATGTTTCAAAGTTCATTTTGGATTTTTTTATTGAAATGTAAGAGTTCGAATATTTTAGTAGTGTTTCGTCGTGGTTTACCTTATCACTGTTACAATTTGAAGATGTTTCAAAGTTCATTTTGGATTTTTTTCATTGAAATGTAAGAGTTGGAAGTAGTTGTTTTGTCATGGTTTTCTTGCCACAGTTACATTTTCTTGATGTTTCAAAGTTCATTTTTGATTTTTTTTTTTCGTTGAAATGTAAGAGTTGGAATATTTCAGTAGTGTTTTGTCGTGGTTTACCTTGTCACTTTTACATTCTCTTGATGTTTCAAAGTTCATTTTGGATTTTGTTCGTTGAAATGTAAGAGTTGGAATATTTCAGCAATGTTTGTCGTGTTTTACCTTGTCACTGTTACATTCTGAAAATGTTTCAAAGTACATTTTGGAGTTTTTTCGTTGAAATGTAAGAATTGGAAAATGTCAGTAGTGTTTTTTCATGGTTTACCTTTTCACTGTTACATTCTCTTGATGTTTCAAAGTTCATTTTGGATTTTTTTTTCGTTGAAATGTAAGAGTTGGAATATTTCAGTAGTGTTTTGTCGTGGTTTACCTTGTCATTGTTACATTCTCTTGATGTTTAAAAGTTCATTTTGGATTTTTTCGTTGAAATGTAAGAGTTGGAATATTTCAGTAGTGTTTTGTCGTGGTTTACCTTATCACTGTTACATTCTGAAGATGTTTCAAAGTTTATTTTGGATTTTTTTTTTCGTTGAAATGTAAGAGTTGGAATATTTCAGTAGTGTTTTGTCATGGTTTACCTTTTCACTGTTACATTCTCTTGATGTTTCAAAGTTCATTTTGAATTTTTTTTCGTTGAAATGTAAGAGATGGAATATTTCAGTAGTGTTTTGTCGTGGTTTACCTTGTCATTGTTACATTCTCTTGATGTTTAAAAGTTCATTTTGGATTTTTTCGTTGAAATTTAAGAGTTGGAATATTTCAGTAGTGTTTTGTCGTGGTTTACCTTGTCACTGTTACATTCTGAAGATGTTTCAAAGTTCATTTTGGATTTTTTTTTCGTTGAAATGTAAGAGTTGGAATATTTCAGTAGTGTTTTGTCGTGGTTTATCATGTCACTGCTACATTCTCTTGATGTTTCAAATTTCATTTTGGATTTTTTTTTTTCATTGAAATGAAAGAGTTGGAATATTTCAGTAGTGTTTTGTCATGGTTTACCTTGTCAATTCTACGTTCTCTTGATGTTTCAAAGTTCATTTTGGATTTTTTTTTCGTTGAAATATAAGAGTTGAAATATTTCATTAGTGTTTTGTCGTGGTTCACCTTGTCACTGTTACATTCTGAAGATGTTTCAAAGTTCATTTTTGATTTTTTTTTTTCGATAAAATGTAAGAGTTGGAATATTTCAGTAGTGTTTCGTCTTGGTTTACCTTGTCACTGTTACATTCCCTTGATGTTTCAAAGTTTATTTTGGATTTTTTTTTTGTTGAAATGTAAGAGTTGGAATATTTCAGTAGTGTTTTGTCATGGTTTACCTTGTCACTGTTACATTCTGAAGATGTTTCGAAGTTCATTTTGGATTTTTTTTTTCGTTGAAATGTAAGAGTTGGAATATTTCAGTAGTGTTTTGTCGTGGTTTACTTTGTCACTGTTGCATTCTGAAGATGTTTCAGAGTTCATTTTGGATTTTTTTATTGAAATGTAAGAGTTGGAATATTTCAGTAATGTTTTGCCGTGGTTTACCTTGTCACTGTTACATTCTGAAGATGTTTCAAAGTTCAGTTTGGATTTTTTTCCGTTGAAATGTAAGAGTTGGAATATTTCAGTAGTGTTTTGTCGTGGCTTACTTTGTCACTGTTACATTCTGAAGATGTTTCAAAACTCATTTGGATTTTTTTCATTGAAATGTAAGAGTTGGAATATTTCAGTGGTGTTTTGTCATGGTTTACCTTGTCAGTGTTACATTCTGAAGATGTTTCAAAGTTCTTTTGGATTTTTTTCATTGAAATGTAAGAGTTGGAATATTTCAGTAGTGTTTTGTCGTGGTTTACCTTGTCACTGTTACATTCTGAAGATGTTTCAAAGTTCATTTTGGATTTTGTTTCATTGTAATGTAAGAGTTGGAATATTTCAGTATTGCTTTGTCGTGGTTTACCTTGTCACTGTTACATTCCGAAGATGTTTCAAAGTTCATTTTGGATTTTGTTTCATTGAAATGTAAGAGTTGGAATATTTCAGTAGTGTTTTGTCGTGGCTTTCATTGTCACTCTTACATTCTGAAGATGTTTCAAAGTTCATTTTGGATTTTTTTTGTTGAAATGTAAGAGTTGGAATATTTCAGTAGTGTTTTGTCGTGGTTTACATTGTCACTGTTACATTCTTTTGATGTTTCAAAGTCCATTTTGGATATTCTTTTCGTTGAAATGTAAGAGTTGGAATATTTCAGCAATGTTTGTCGTATTTTACCTTGTCACTGTTACATTCTGAAAATGTTTCAAAGTACATTTTGGAGTTTTTTCGTTGAAATGTAAGAATTGGAAAATGTCAGTAGTGTTTTGTCTTGGTTTACCTTGTCACTGTTACATTCTCTTGATGTTTCAAAGTTCATTTTCATTTTTTTTTTTCGTTGAAATGCAAGAGTTGGAGTATTTCAGTAGTGTTTTGTCCTGGTTTACCTTGTCACTGTTGCATTCTCTTGATGTTTTAAAGTTCATTTTCGGATTTCTTTCGTTGAAACTTAAGAGTTGGAATATTTCAGTAGTGTTTTGTCATGGTTTACCTTGTCACTGTTACATTCTGAAAATGTTTCAAAGTTCATTTTGGATTCTTTTCGTTGAAATGTAAGAGTTGGATTATTTCAGCAATGTTTGTCGTGGTTTACATTGTCACTGTTACATTCTCTCGATGTTTCAAAGTTCATTTTGGATTTTTTCGTTGAAATGTAAGTGTTGGAATATTTCAGTAGTGTTTTGTCGTGATTTACCTTGTCGCTGTTACAATCTCTTGATGTTTCAAATTTAATTTTGGATTTTTTTCGTTGAAATGTAAGAGTTGGAATATTTCAGTAGTGTTTTGTAGTGGTTTACCTTGTCTCTGTTACATTCTCTTGATGTTCCAAAGTTCATTTTGGATGTTTTTCATTGAAATGTAAGAGTTGGAATATTTCAGTAGTGTTTTGTCGTGGTTTACCTTGTCACTGTTACATTCTGGAGATGATTCAAAGTTCATTTTGGATTTCTTTCATTGAAATGTAACAGTTGGAATATTTCAGTAGTGTTTTGTCATGGTTTACCTTGTCACTATTACATTCTGAAGACACTTCAAAGTTCATTTTGGATTTTATTTCATCGAAATGTAAGAGTTGGAATATTTCAGTACTGTTTGTCGTGGTTTACCTTGTCACTGTTACATTTTAAAGATGTTTCAAAGTTAATTTTGGATTTTTTTCGTTGAAATTTAAGAGTTGGAATATTTCAATAGTGTTTTGTCGTGGTTTACCTTGTCATTGTTACATTCTAAAGATGTTTCAAAGTTCATTTTGGATTTTTTTTTATTGAAATGTAAGAGTTGGAATATTTCAGTAGTGTTTTGTCGTGGTTTACCTTGTCACTGTTACAATTTGAACATGTTTCAAAGTTCATTTTGGATTTTTTTCATTGAAATGTCAGCGTTGGAATATTTCAGTAGTGTTTTGTCATGGTTTACCTTGTCACTGTTACATTTTCTTGATGTTTCAAAGTTCATTTTGGATTTTTTTTTTTCGTTGAAATGTAAGAGTGGAATATTTCAGTAGTGTTTTTGTCGTGGTTTACTGTCACTGTTACAATCTGAAGATGTTTCAAACTTCATTTTTGATTTTTTTTTTTTCGTTGAAATGTAAGAGTTGGAATATTTCAGTAGTGTTAATCGTGGTTTACCTTGTCACTGTTACATTCTCTTGATGTTTCAAAGTTCATTTTGGATTTTTTTCGTTGAAATGTAAGAGTTGGAATATTTCAGTAGTGTTTTGTCATGGTTTACCTTGTCACTGTTACATTCTCTTGATGTTTCAAAGTTCATTTTGGATTTTTTTTTTCGTTGAAATGTAAGAGTTGGAATATTTCAGTAGTGTTTTGTCGTGGTTTACCTTGTCACTATTACATTCTCTTGATGTTTCAAAGTTCATTATTGATTTTTTTTTCATTGAAATGTAAGAGTTGGGATATTTCAGTAGTGTTTTGTCGTGGTTTACCTTGTCATTGTTACATTCTCTTGATCTTTCAAAGTTCATTTTGGATTTTTTTTTGTCGTTGAAATGTAAGAGTTGGAATATTTCAGTAGTGTTTTGTCGTGGTTCACCTTGTCACTGTTACATTCTCTTGATGTTTCAAAGTTCATTTTGGATTTTTTCGTTGAAATGTAAGAGTTGGAATATTTCAGTAGTGTTTTGTCGTGGTTTACCTTATCACTGTTACATTCTGAAGATGTTTCAAAGTTTATTTTGGATTTTTTTTTTCGTTGAAATGTAAGAGTTGGAATATTTCAGTAGTGTTTTGTCGTGGTTTACCTTGTCACTGTTACATTCTCTTGATGTTTCAAAGTTCATTCTGGATTTTTTTTTTTCATCGAAATGTAAGAGTTGGAATATTTCAGTAGTGTTTTGTCGTGGTTTATCATGTCACTGCTACATTCTCTTGATGTTTCAAAGTTCATTTTGGATTTTTTTTTTCATTAAAATGTAAGAGTTGGAATATTTCAGTAGTGTTTTGTCATGGTTTACCTTGTCACTGTTACGTTCTCTTGATGTTTCAAAGTTCATTTTGGATTTTTTTTTTCGTTGAAATGTAAGAGTTGAAACATTTCAGTAGTGTTTTTGTCGTGGTTCACCTTGTCACTGTTACATTCTGAAGATGTTTCAAAGTTCATTTTTGATTTTTTTTTTCGTTAAAATGTAAGAGTTGGAATATTTCAGTAGTGTTTCGTCGTGGTTTACCTTGTCACTGTTACACTCCCTTGATGTTTCAAAGCTCATTTTGGATTTTTTTTTTTCGTTGAAATGTAAGAGTTGGAATATTTCAGTAGTGTTTTGTCATGGTTTACCTTGTCACTGTTACATTCTGAAGATGTTTCAAATTTCATTTTAGATTTTTTTTTTTTCGTTGAAATGTAAGAGTTGGAATATTCCAGTAGTGTTTTGTCGTGGTTTACTTTGTCACTGTTAAATTCTGAAGATGTTTCAAAGTTCATTTTGGATTTTTTTTTTATTGAAATGTAAGAGTTTGAATATTTCGGTAATGTTTTGCCGTGGTTTACCTTGTCACTGTTACATTCTGAAGATGTTTCAAATTTCATTTTGGATATTTTTTTCGTTGAAATGTAAGAGTTGGAATATTTTAGCAGTGTTTTTTCATGGTTTACCTTGTCACTATTACATTCTGAAGATACTTCAAAGTTCATTTTGGATTTTTTTTCATCGAAATGTAAGAGTTGGAATATTTCAGTAGTGTTTGTCGTGGTTTACCTTGTCACTGTTACATTTTAAAGATGTTTCAAAGTTAATTTTGGATTTTTTTTTCGTTGAAATGTAAGAGTTGGAATATTTCAATAGTGTTTTTTCGTGGTTTACCTCGTCACTGTTACATTCTAAAGATGTTTCAAAGTTCATTTTGGATTTTTTTATTGAAATGTAAGAGTTGGAATATTTCAGTAGTGTTTTGTCGTGGTTTACCTTGTCACTGTTACAATTTGAAGATGTTTCAAAGTTCATTTTGGATTTTTTCATTGATATGTAAGAGTTGGAATATTTCAGTAGTGTTTTGTCACGGTTTTCCTTGTCACTGTTACATTTTTTTGATGTTTCAAAGTTCATTTTTGATTTTTTTTTCGTTGAAATGTAAGAGTTGGAATATTTCAGTAGTGTTTTGTCGTGGTTTACCTTGTCACTTTTACATTCTCTTGATGTTTCAAAGTTCATTTTGGATTTTTTCGTTTAAATGAAAGAGTTGGAATATTTCAGTAGTGTTTTGTCATGGTTTACCTTTTCACTGTTACATTCTCTTGATGTTTCAAAGTTCATTTTGGATTTTTTTTTCGTTGAAATGTAAGAGTTGGAATATTTTAGTAGTGTTTTGTCGTGGTTTACCTTGTCATTGTTACATTCTCTTGATATTTCAAAGTTCATTTTGGATTTTTTCGTTGAAATGTAAGAGTTGGAATATTTCAGTAGTGTTTTGTCGTGGTTTACCTTATCACTGTTACATTCTGAAGATGTTTCAAAGTTTATTTTGGATTTTTTTTTTCGTTGAAATGTAAGAGTTGGAATATTTCAGTAGTGTTTTGTCGTGGTTTACCTTGTCACTGTTACATTCTCTTGATGTTTCAAAGTTCATTTTGGATTTTTTTTTTCATTGAAATGCAAGAGTTGGAATATTTCAGCAGTGTTTTGTCGTGGTTTATCCTGTCACTGTTATATTCTCTTGATTTTTCAAAGTTCATTTTGGATTTTTTTTTTCATTGAAATGTAAGAGTTGGAATATTTCTGTAGTGTTTTGTCATGGTTTACCTTGTCACTTCTACGTTCTCTTGATGTTTCAAAGTTTATTTTGGATTTTTTTTTTCGTTGAAATGTAAGAGTTGAAATATTTCAGTAGTGTTTTGTCGTGGCTCACCTTGTCACTGTTACATTCCCTAGATGTTTCAAAATTTATTTTTGATTTTTTTTTCGTTGAAATGTAAGAGTTGGAATATTTCAGTAGTGTTTTGTCGTGGTTTACCTTGTCACTGTTACATTCTCCCTTGATGTTTCAAAGTTTATTTTGGATTTTTTTTGTTGAAATGTAAGAGTTGGAATATTTCAGTAGTGTTTTGTCATGGTTTACCTTGTCACTGTTATATTCTGAAGATGTTTCAAAGTTCATTTTGGATTTTTTTTTCGTTGAAATGTAAGAGTTGGAATATTTCAGTATTGTTTTGTCGTGGTTTACTTTGTTACTGTTGCATTCTGAAGATGTTTCAAAGTTCATTTTGGATTTTTTTATTGAAATGTAAGAGTTGGAATATTTCAGTAATGTTTTGTCGTGGTTTACCTTGTCATTGTTACATTCTCTTGATATTTCAAAGTTCATTTTGGATTTTTTCGTTGAAATGTTAGAGTTGGAATATTTCAGTAGTGTTTTGTCGGGTTTACCTTATCAATGTTACATTCTGAAGATGTTTCGAAGTTTGTTTTGGATTTTTTTTTTTCGTTGAAACGTAAGAGTTGGAATATTTCAGTAGTGTTTTGTTGTGGTTTACCTTGTCACTTCTACGTTCTCTTGATGTTTCAAAGTTCATTTTGGATTTTTTCGTTGAAATGCAAGAGTTGGAATATTTAAGTAGTGTTTTGTCTTGGTTTATCATGTCACTGTTACATTCTCTTGATGTTTCAAAGTTCATTCTGGATTTTTTTTTCAGTGAAACGTAAGAGTTGGAATATTTCATTAGTGTTTTGTCATGGTGTACCTTGTCACTTCTACGTTCTCTTGATGTTTCAAAGTTCATTTTGGATTTTTTTTTCGTTAAAATGTAAGAGTTGGAATATTTCAGTAGTGTTTCGTCTTGGTTTACCTTGTCACTGTTACATTCCCTTGATGTTTCAAAGTTTACTTTGGATTTTTTTTTGTTGAAATGTAAGAGTTGGAATATTTCAGTAGTGTTTTGTAATGGTTTACCTTGTCACTGTTATGTTCTGAAGATGTTTAAAAGTTCATTTTGGATTTTTTTTCGCTGAAATGTAACAGTTGGATATATTTCAGTAGTGTTTTGTCGTGGTTTACTTTGTCACTGTTGCATTCTGAAGATGTTTCAAAGTTCATTTTGGATTTTTGTATTGAAATGTAAGAGTTGGAATATTTCAGTAATGTTTTGCCGTGGTTTACCTTGTCACTGTTACATTCTGAAGATATTTCAAATTTCAGTTTGGATTTTTTTCCGTTGAAATGTAAGAGTTGGAATATTTCAGTAGTGTTTTGTCGTGGTTTACCTTGTCACTGTTACAATTTGAAGATGTTTCAAAGTTCATTTTGGATTTTTTTTCATTGAAATGTAAGAGTTGGAATATTTCAGTAATGTTTTGTCATGGTTTTCCTTGCCACTGTTACATTTTCTTGATGTTTCAAAGTTCATTTTTGATTTTTTTTTTTTTCGTTGAAATGTAAGACTTGGAATATTTCAGTAGTGTTTTGTCGTGGTTTACCTTGTCACTTTTACATTCTCTTGATGTTTCAAAGTTCATTTTGGATTTTTTTCGTTGAAATGAAAGAGTTGGAATATTTCAGTAGTGTTTTGGCATGGTTTACCTTTTCACTGTTACATTCTCTTGATGTTTCAAAGTTCATTTTGGATTTTTTTTTCGTTGAAATGTAAGAGTTGGAATATTTCAGTAGTGTTTTGTCGTGGTTTACCTTGTCATTGTTACATTCTCTTGATGTTTCAAAGTTCATTTTGGATTTTTTTCGTTGGAATGTAAGAGTTGGAATATTTCAGTAGTGTTTTGTCGTGGTTTACCATGTCACTGTTACATTCTCTTGATGTTTCAAAGTTCATTTTGGATATTTTTTGTTGAAATGTAAGAGTTGGAATATTTCAGTAGTGTTTTGTCGTGGTTTACCTTGTCGCTGTGACATTCTCTTGATGTTTCAAAGTTCATTTTGGATTTTTTTTTTCATTGAAATGCAAGAGTTGGAATATTTCACTAGTGTTTTGTCGTGGTTTATCATGTCACTGTTACATTCTCTTGATGTTTCAAAGTTCATTTTGGATTTTTTTTTCATTGAAATGTAAGAGTTGGAATATTTCACTAGTGTTTTGTCATGGTTTACCTTGTCACTTCTACGTTCTCTTGATGTTTCAAAGTTTATTTTGGATTTTTTTTTCGTTGAAAAGTAAGAGTTGAAATATTTCAGTAGTGTTTTGTCGTGGCTCACCTTGTCACTGTTACATTCCCTAGATGTTTCAAAATTCATTTTTGATTTTTTTTTTCGTTGAAATGTAAGAGTTGGAATATTTCAGTAGTGTTTTGTCGTGGTTTACCTTGTCACTGTTACATTCTCTTGATGTTTCAAAGTTTATTTTGGATTTTTTTTTGTTGAAATGTAAGAGTTGGAATGTTTCAGTAGTGTTTGGTCATGGTTTACCTTGTCACTGTTATATTCTGAAGATGTTTCAAAGTTCATTTTGGATTTTTTTTTTCGTTGAAATGTAAGAGTTGGAATATTTCAGTAGTGTTTTGTCGTGGTTTACTTTGTTACTGTTGCATTCTGAAGATGTTTCAAAGTTCATTTTGGATTTTTTTATTGAAATGTAAGAGTTGGAATATTTCAGTAATGTTTTGTCCTGGTTTACCTTGTCATTGTTACATTCTCTTGATATTTCAAAGTTCATTTTGGATTTTTTCGTTGAAATGTTAGAGTTGGAATATTTCAGTAGTGTTTTGTCGGGGTTTACCTTATCAATGTTACATTCTGAAGATGTTTCGAAGTTTGTTTTGGATTTTTTTTTCGTTGAAACGTAAGAGTTGGAATATTTCAGTAGTGTTTTGTCGTGGTTTACCTTGTCACTTTTACATTCTCTTGATGTTTCAAAGTTCATTTTGGATTTTTTTTTTTCATTGAAATGTAAGAGTTGGAATATTTCAGTAGTGTTTTGTCTTGGTTTATCATGTCACTGTTACATTCTCTTGATGTTTCAAAGTTCATTCTGGATTTTTTTTTCAGTGAAACGTAAGAGTTGGAATATTTCAGTAGTGTTTTGTCATGGTGTACCTTGTCACTTCTACGTTCTCTTGATGTTTCAAAGTTCATTTTGGATTTTTTTTTTCGTTAAAATGTAAGAGTTGGAATATTTCAGTAGTGTTTCGTCTTGGTTTACCTTGTCACTGTTACATTCCCTTGATGTTTCAAAGTTTATTTTGGATTTTTTTTTTGTTGAAATGTAAGAGTTGGAATATTTCAGTAGTGTTTTGTAATGGTTTACCTTGTCACTGTTATGTTCTGAAGATGTTTAAAAGTTCATTTTGGATTTTTGTATTGAAATGTAAGAGTTGGAACATTTCAGTAATGTTTTGCCGTGGTTTACCTTGTCACTGTTACATTCTGAAGATATTTCAAATTTCAGTTTGGATTTTTTTCCGTTGAAATGTAAGAGTTGGAATATTTCAGTAGTGTTTTGTCGTGGTTTACCTTGTCACTGTTACAATTTGAAGATGTTTCAAAGTTCATTTTGGATTTTTTTTTTCATTGAAATGTAAGAGTTGGAATATTTCAGTAATGTTTTGTCATGGTTTTCCTTGCCACTGTTACATTTTCTTGATGTTTCAAAGTTCATTTTTGATTTTTTTTTTTTTCGTTGAAAAATAAGAGTTGGATATATTTCAGTAGTGTTTTGTCGTGGTTTACTTTGTCACTGTTGCATTCTGAAGATGTTTCAAAGTTCATTTTGGATTTTTGTATTGAAATGTAAGAGTTGGAACATTTCAGTAATGTTTTGCCGTGGTTTACCTTGTCACTGTTACATTCTGAAGATATTTCAAATTTCAGTTTGGATTTTTTTCCGTTGAAATGTAAGAGTTGAAATATTTCAGTAGTGTTTTGTCGTGGTTTACCTTGTCACTGTTACAATTTGAAGATGTTTCAAAGTTCATTTTGGATTTTTTTTTTCATTGAAATGTAAGAGTTGGAATATTTCAGTAATGTTTTGTCATGGTTTTCCTTGCCACTGTTACATTTTCTTGATGTTTCAAAGTTCATTTTTGATTTTTTTTTTTCGTTGAAAAATAAGAGTTGGAATATTTCAGTAGTGTTTTGTCGTGGTTTACCTTGTCACTTTTACATTCTCTTGATGTTTCAAAGTTCATTTTGGATTTTTTTTGTTGAAATGAAAGAGTTGGAATATTTCAGTAGTGTTTTGGCATGGTTTACCTTTTCACTGTTACATTCTCTTGATTTTTCAAAGTTCATTTTGGATTTTGTTTTCGTTGAAATGTAAGAGTTGGAATATTTCAGTAGTGTTTTGTCATTGTTACATTCTCTTGATGTTTCAAAGTTCGCTTTGGATTTTTTCGTTGGAATGTAAGAGTTGGAATATTTCAGTTGTGTTTTGTCGTGGTTTACCTTGTCACTGTTACAATTTGAAGATGTTTCAAAGTTCATTTTGGATTTTTTTTCATTGAAATGTAAGAGTTGGAATATTTCAGTAATGTTTTGTCATGGTTTTCCTTGCCACTGTTACATTTTCTTGATGTTTCAAAGTTCATTTTTGATTTTTTTTTTCGTTGAAATGTAAGAGTTGGAATATTTCAGTAGTGTTTTGTCGTGGTTTACCTTGTCACTTTTACATTCTCTTGATGTTTCAAAGTTCATTTTGGATTTTTTTCGTTGAAATGAAAGAGTTGGAATATTTCAGTAGTGTTTTGGCATGGTTTACCTTTTTACTGTTACATTCTCTTGATGTTTCAAAGTTCATTTTGGATTTTTTTTTTTTCGTTGAAATGTAAGAGTTGGAATATTTCAGTAGTGTTTTGTCGTGGTTTACCTTGTCATTGTTACATTCTCTTGATGTTTCAAAGTTCATTTTGGATTTTTTCGTTGGAATGTAAGAGTTGGAATGTTTTAGTAGTGTTTTGTCGTGGTTTACCATGTCACTGTTACATTCTCTTGATGTTTCAAAGTTCATTTTGGATTTTTTTCGTTGAAATGAAAGAGTTGGAATATTTCAGTAGTGTTTTGGCATGGTTTACCTTTTTACTGTTACATTCTCTTGATGTTTCAAAGTTCATTTTGGATTTTTTTTTTTCGTTGAAATGTAAGAGTTGGAATATTTCAGTAGTGTTTTGTCGTGGTTTACCTTGTCATTGTTACATTCTCTTGATGTTTCAAAGTTCATTTTGGATTTTTTCGTTGGAATGTAAGAGTTGGAATATTTCAGTAGTGTTTTGTCGTGATTTACCTTGTCACTGTTACATTCTGAAGATGTTTCAAAGTTCATTGTGGATATTTTTTGTTGAAATGTAAGAGTTGGAATATTTCAGTAGTGTTTTGTCTTGGCTTACATTGTCACTGTTATCGTGGTTTACCTTGTCACTGTTACATTTAAAGATGTTTCAAAGTTAATTTTGGATTTTTTTTTTCGTTGAAATTTAAGAGTTGGAATATTTCAATAGTGTTTTGTCGTGGTTTACCTTGTCATTGTTACATTCTAAAGATGTTTCAAAGTTCATTTTGGATTTTTTTTTTATTGAAATGTAAGAGTTGGAATATTTCAGTAGTGTTTTGTCGTGGTTTACCTTGTCACTGTTATATTCTGAAGAAGTTTCAAAGTTCATTTTGGATTTTGTTTCATTGAAATGTAAGAGTTGGAATATTTCAGTAGTGTTTTGTCGTGATTTACATTGTCACTGTTACATTCTGAAGATGTTTCAAAGTTCATTGTGGATATTTTTTGTTGAAATGTAAGTTTTGGAATATTTCAGTAGTGTTTTGTTGTGGCTTACATTGTCACTGTTACATTCTTTTGATGTTTCAAAGTCCATTTTGGATATTCTTTTCGTTGAAATGTAAGAGTTGGAATATTTCAGCAATGTTTGTCGTGTTTTACCTTGTCACTGTTACATTCTCAAGATGTTTCAAAGCTCATTTTGGATTTTTTTCGTTGAAATGTCAGAGTTGGAATATTTCAGTGGTGTTTTGTCATGGTTTACCTTGTCAGTGTTACATTCTGAAGATGTTTCAAAGTTCATTTTCAATTTTTTTTTCGTTGAAATGCAAGAGTTGGAATATTTCAGTAGTGTTTTGTCGTGGTTTACCTTGTCACTGTTACATTCTGTTGATGTTTCAAAGTTCATTTTGGATTTCTTTCGTTGAAATGTAAGAGTTGGAATATTTCAGTAGTGTTTTGTCGTGGTTTACCTTGTCACTGTTACAATTTGAAGATGTTTCAAAGTTCATTTTGGATTTTTTTTTCATTGAAATGTAAGAGTTGGAATATTTCAGTAATGTTTTGTCATGGTTTTCCTTGCCACTGTTACATTTTCTTGATGTTTCAAAGTTCATTTTTGATTTTTTTTTTCGTTGAAAAGTAAGAGTTGGAATATTTCAGTAGTGTTTTGTCGTGGTTTACCTTGTCACTTTTACATTCTCTTGATGTTTCAAAGTTCATTTTGGATTTTTTTTGTTGAAATGAAAGAGTTGGAATATTTCAGTAGTGTTTTGGCATGGTTTACCTTTTCACTGTTACATTCTCTTGATTTTTCAAAGTTCATTTTGGATTTTTTTTTCGTTGAAATGTAAGAGTTGGAATATTTCAGTAGTGTTTTGTCATTGTTACATTCTCTTGATGTTTCAAAGTTCGCTTTGGATTTTTTCGTTGGAATGTAAGAGTTGGAATATTTCAGTTGTGTTTTGTCGTGGTTTACCTTGTCACTGTTACAATTTGAAGATGTTTCAAAGTTCATTTTGGATTTTTTTTCATTGAAATGTAAGAGTTGGAATATTTCAGTAATGTTTTGTCATGGTTTTCCTTGCCACTGTTACATTTTCTTGATGTTTCAAAGTTCATTTTTGATTTTTTTTTTTCGTTGAAATGTAAGAGTTGGAATATTTCAGTAGTGTTTTGTCGTGGTTTACCTTGTCACTTTTACATTCTCTTGATGTTTCAAAGTTCATTTTGGATTTTTTTCGTTGAAATGAAAGAGTTGGAATATTTCAGTAGTGTTTTGGCATGGTTTACCTTTTTACTGTTACATTCTCTTGATGTTTCAAAGTTCATTTTGGATTTTTTTTTTTTCGTTGAAATGTAAGAGTTGGAATATTTCAGTAGTGTTTTGTCGTGGTTTACCTTGTCATTGTTACATTCTCTTGATGTTTCAAAGTTCATTTTGGATTTTTTCGTTGGAATGTAAGAGTTGGAATGTTTTAGTAGTGTTTTGTCGTGGTTTACCATGTCACTGTTACATTCTCTTGATGTTTCAAAGTTCATTTTGGATTTTTTTCGTTGAAATGAAAGAGTTGGAATATTTCAGTAGTGTTTTGGCATGGTTTACCTTTTTACTGTTACATTCTCTTGATGTTTCAAAGTTCATTTTGGATTTTTTTTTTCGTTGAAATGTAAGAGTTGGAATATTTCAGTAGTGTTTTGTCGTGGTTTACCTTGTCATTGTTACATTCTCTTGATGTTTCAAAGTTCATTTTGGATTTTTTCGTTGGAATGTAAGAGTTGGAATATTTCAGTAGTGTTTTGTCGTGATTTACCTTGTCACTGTTACATTCTGAAGATGTTTCAAAGTTCATTGTGGATATTTTTTGTTGAAATGTAAGAGTTGGAATATTTCAGTAGTGTTTTGTCTTGGCTTACATTGTCACTGTTATCGTGGTTTACCTTGTCACTGTTACATTTAAAGATGTTTCAAAGTTAATTTGGATTTTTTTTTTCGTTGAAATTTAAGAGTTGGAATATTTCAATAGTGTTTTGTCGTGGTTTACCTTGTCATTGTTACATTCTAAAGATGTTTCAAAGTTCATTTTGGATTTTTTTTTTATTGAAATGTAAGAGTTGGAATATTTCAGTAGTGTTTTGTCGTGGTTTACCTTGTCACTGTTATATTCTGAAGATGTTTCAAAGTTCATTTTGGATTTTGTTTCATTGAAATGTAAGAGTTGGAATATTTCAGTAGTGTTTTGTCGTGATTTACATTGTCACTGTTACATTCTGAAGATGTTTCAAAGTTCATTGTGGATATTTTTTGTTGAAATGTAAGTTTTGGAATATTTCAGTAGTGTTTTGTTGTGGCTTACATTGTCACTGTTACATTCTTTTGATGTTTCAAAGTCCATTTTGGATATTCTTTTCGTTGAAATGTAAGAGTTGGAATATTTCAGCAATGTTTGTCGTGTTTTACCTTGTCACTGTTACATTCTCAAGATGTTTCAAAGCTCATTTTGGATTTTTTTCGTTGAAATGTCAGAGTTGGAATATTTCAGTGGTGTTTTGTCATGGTTTACCTTGTCAGTGTTACATTCTGAAGAAGTTTCAAAGTTCATTTTGGATTTTTTTTTTCGTTGAAATGTAAGAGTTGGAATATTTCAGTAGTGTTTTGTCGTGGTTTACCTTGTCACTGTTACATTCTGTTGATGTTTCAAAGTTCATTTTTGGATTTCTTTCGTTGAAATTTAAGAGTTGGAATATTTCAGTAGTGTTTTGTCGTGGTTTACCTTGTCACTGTTACATTCTGAAGATATTTCAAAGTTCATTTTGGATTCTTTTCGTTGAAATGTAAGAGTTGGATTATTTCAGTAGTGTTTTGTCGTGGTTTACATTGTCACTGTTACATTCTCTCGATGTTTTAAAGTTCATTTTGGATTTTTTCGTTGAAATGTAAGAGTTGAAATATTTCAGTAGTGTTTTGTCATGATTTACCTTGTCACTGTTACATTCTGTTGATGTTTCAAAGTTCATTTTTGGATTTCATTCGTTGAAATGTAAGAGTTGGAATATTTCAGTAGTGTTTTGTCGTGATTTACCTTGTCGCTGTTACAATCTCTTGATGTTTCAAATTTCATTTTGGATTTTTTTCGTTGAAATGTAATAGTCGGAATATTTCAGTAGTGTTTTGTAGTGGTTTACCTTGTCTCTGTTACATTCTCTTGATGTTCCAAAGTTCATTTTGGATGTTTTTCATTGAAATGTAAGAGTTGGAATATTTCAGTAGTGTTTTTTCGTGGTTTATCTTGTCACTGTTACATTTTCTTGATGTTTCAAAGTTCATTTTGGATTTTTTCGTTGAAATGTAAGAGTTGGAATATTTCAGTGGTGTTTTGTCGTGGTCTACCTTGTCACTGTTACATTCTGGAGATGATTCAAAGTTCTTTTTGGATTTCTTTCATTGAAATGTAAGAGTTGGAATATTTCAGTAGCGTTTTGTCATGGTTTACCTTGTCACTATTACATTCTGAAGATACTTCAAAGTTCATTTCGGATTTTTTTTTCATCGAAATGTAAGAGTTGGAATATTTCAGTACTGTTTGTCGTGGTTTACCTTGTCACTCTTACATTTTAAAGATGTTTCAAAGTTAATTTTGGATTTTTTTCGTTGAAATTTAAGAGTTGGAATATTTCAATAGTGTTTTGTCGTGGTTTACCTTGTCATTGTTAAATTCTAAAGATGTTTCAAAGTTCATTTTGGATTTTATTTCTATTGAAATGTAAGAGTTGGAATATTTCAGTAGTGTTTTGTCGTGGTTTACCTTGTTGCTGTTACAATTTGAATATGTTTCAAAGTTCTTTTGGATTTTTTTTCATTGAAATGTAAGAGTTGGAATATTTCAGTAGTGTTTTGTCGTGGTTTACCTTGTCCTTGTTACATTCTCTTGATGTTTCAAAGTTCATTTTGGATTTTTTCGTTGGAATGTAAGAGTTGGAATATTTCAGTAGTGTTTTGTCGTGGTTTACCATGTCACTGTTACATTCTCTTGATGTTTCAAAGTTCATTTTGGACTTTTTTCATTGAAATGTAAGAGTTGGAATATTTCAGTAGTGTTTTGTCGTGGTTTATCATGTCACTGCTACATTCTCTTGACGTTTCAAAGTTCATTTTGGATTTTTTTTTCATTGAAATGTAAGAGTTGGAATATTTCAGTAGTGTTTTGTCATGGTCTACCTTGTCACTTCTACGTTCTCTTGATGTTTCAAAGTTCATTTTGGATTTTTTTTTTCGTTGAAATACAAGAGTTGAAATATTTCATTAGTGTTTTGTCGTGGCTCACCTTGTCACTGTTACATTCTTAAGATGTTTCAAAGTTCATTTTTGATTTTTTTTTTTCGTTGAAATGTAAGAGTTGGAATATTTCAGTAGTGTTTCGTCTTGGTTTACCTTGTCACTGTTACATTCCCTTGATGTTTTAAAGTTTATATTGGATTTTTTTTTTTGTTGAAATGTAAGAGTTGGAATATTTCAGTAGTGTTTTGTCATGGTTTACCTTGTCACTTCTACGTTCTCTTGATGTTTCAAAGTTCATTTTGGATTTTTTTTTTTCGTTGAAATGTAAGAGTTGAAATATTTCAGTAGTGTTTTGTCATGGTTTACCTTGTCACTTCTACGTTCTCTTGATGTTTCAAAGTTCATTTTGGATTTTTTTTTTCGTTGAAATGTAAGAGTTGAAATATTTCAGTAGTGTTTTGTCGTGGTTTACCTTGTCACTGTTATATTCTGAAGATGTTTCAAAGTTCATTTTTGATTTTTTTTTTTCATTGAAATGTAAGAGTTGGAATATTTCAGTAGTGTTCTGTCATGGTTTATCATGTCACAGCTACATTCTCTTGATGTTTCAAAGTTCATTTTGGATTTTTTTTTTCATTAAAAGGTAAGAGCTGGAATATTTCAGTAGTGTTTTGTCATGGTTTACCTTGTCACTGTTAAGTTCTCTTGATGTTTCAAAGTTTATTTTGGATTTTTTTTTTCGTTGAAATGCAAGAGTTGAAACATTTCAGTAGTGTTTTGTCGTGGTTCACCTTGTCACTGTTAAATTCTGAAGATGTTTCAAAGTTCATTTTTGATTTTTTTTTTTTTTTCGTTAAATGTAAGAGTTGGAATATTTCAGTAGTGTTTCGTCGTGGTTTACCTTGTCACTGTTACATTCTGAAGATGTTTCAAAGTTAATTTTTGATTTTTTTTTTCGTTGAAATGTAAGAGTTGGAATAACTCAGTAGTTTTTTGTCGTGGTTTAATTTATCACTGTTAAATTCTGAAGATGTTTCAAAGTTGATTTTTTTTTTATTGAAATGTAAGAGTTGGAATATTTCAGTAATGTTTTGCCGTGGTTTACCTTGTCACTGTTACATTCTGAAGATGTTTCAAATTTCATTTGGATATTTTTTTCGTTGAAATGTAAGAGTTGGAATATTTCAGTAGCGTTTTGTCATGGTTTACCTTGTCACTATTACATTCTGAAGATACTTCAAAGTTCATTTTGGATTTTTTTTCATCGAAATGTAAGAGTTGGAATATTTCAGTAGTGTTTGTCATGGTTTACCTTGTCACTGTTACATTTTAGAGATGTTTCAAAGTTAATTTTGGATTTTTTTTCGTTGAAATGTAAGAATTGGAATATTTCAATTGTGTTTTGTCGTGGTTTACCTTGTCAATGTTACATTTTAAAGATGTTTCAAAGTTCATTTTGGATTTTTTTTATTGAAATGTAAGAGTTGGAATATTTCAGTAGTGTTTTGTCGTGGTTTACCTTGTCACTGTTACAATTTGAAGATGTTTCAAAGTTCATTTTGGATTTTTTTCATTGATATGTAAGAATTGGAATGTTTCAGTAGTGTTTTGTCATGGTTTTCCTTGTCACTGTTACATTTTCTTGATGTTTCAAAGTTCATTTTTGATTTTTTTTTTTCATTGAAATGTAAGAGTTTGAATATTTCAGTAGTGTTTTGTCGTGGTTTACCTTGTCACTTTTACATTCTCTTGATGTTTCAAAGTTCATTTTGGATTTTTTCGTTGAAATGAAAGAGTTGGAATATTTCAGTACTGTTTTGTTATGGTTTACCTTTTCAATGTTACATTCTCTTGATGTTTCAAAGTTCATTTTGGATTTTTTTTTTCGTTGAAATGTAAGAGTTGGAATATTTTAGTAGTGTTTTGTCGTGGTTTACCTTATCACTGTTACATTCTGAAGATGTTTCAAATTTTATTTTGGATTTTTTTTTGTTGAAATGTAAGAGTTGGAATATTTCAGTAGTGTTTTTTCGTGGTTTACTTTGTCACTGTGACATTCTCTTGATGTTTCCAAGTTCATTTTGGATTTTTTTTTTCATTGAAATGCAAGAGTTGGAATATTTCAGTAGTGTTTTGTCGTGGTTTATCATGTCACTGTTACATTCTCTTGATGTTTCAAAGTTCATTTTGGATTTTTTTTTCCATTGAAATGCAAGAGTTGGAATATTTCAGTAGTGTTTTGTCATGGTTTACCTTGTCACTTCTACGTTCTCTTGATGTTTCAAAGTTCATTTTGGATTTTTTTTCGTTGAAATGTAAGAGTTGAAATATTTCAGTAGTGTTTTGTCGTGGCTCACCTTGTCACTGTTACATTCCCTAGATGTTTCAAAGTTCATTTTTAATTTTTTTTTTTTCGTTGAAATGTAAGAGTTGGAATATTTCAGTAGTGTTTCGTCTTGGTTTACCTTGTCACTGTTACATTCTGAAGATGTTTCAAAGTTCATTTTAGATTTTTTTTTTTCGTTGAAATGTAAGAGTTGGAATATTTCAGTAGTGTTTTGTCGTGGTTTACTTTGTCACTGTTAAATTCTGAAGATGTTTCAAAGTTTATTTTGGATTTTTTTTTTGTTGAAATGTAGGAGTTGGAATATTTCAGTAGTGTTTTGTCATGGCTTACCTTGTCACTGTTATATTCTGAAGATGTTTCAAAGTTCATTTTGGATTTTGTTTTCGTTGAAATGTAAGAGTTGGAATATTTTAGTAGTGTTTTATCGTGGTTTACTTTGTCACTGTTGCATTGTGAAGATGTTTCAAAGTTCATTTTGGATTTTTTTATTGAAATGTAAGAGTTGGAATATTTCAGTAATGTTTTGTCATGGTTTACCTTGTCACTGTTACATTCTGAAGATGTTTCAAATTTCATTTTGGATATTTTTTTCATTGAAATGTAAGAGTTGGAATATTTCAGTAGTGTTTTGTCATGGTTTACCTTGTCACTATTACATTCTGAAGATACTTCAAAGTTCATTTTGGATTTTTTTTCATCGAAATGTAAGAGTTGGAATATTTCAGTAGTGTTTGTCGTGGTTTACCTTGTCACTGTTACATTCTAAAGATGTTTCAAAGTTCATTTTGGATTTTTTTTTATTGAAATGTAAGAGTTGGAATATTTCAGTAGTGTTTTGTCGTGGTTTACCTTGTCACTGTTACATTCTCTTGATGTTTCAAAGTTCATTTTGATTTTTTTTTTCGTTGAAATGTAAGAGTTGGAATATTTCAGTAGTGTTTTGTCCTGGTTTTCCTTGTCACTTTTACATTCTCTTGATGTTTCAAAGTTCATTTTGGATTTTTTCGTTGAAATGAAAGAGTTGGAATATTTCAGTAGTGTTTTGTTATGGTTTACCTTTTCACTGTTACATTCTCTTGATGTTTCAAAGTTCATTTTGGATTTTTTTTTCGTTGAAATGTAAGAGTTGGAATATTTTAGTAGTGTTTTGTCGTGGTTTACCTTGTCACTATTACATTCTCTTGATGTTTCAAAGTTCGTTATTGATTTTTTTTCATTAAAATGTAAGAGTTGGGATATTTCAGTAGTGTTTTGTCGTGGTTTACCTTGTCATTGTTACATTCTCTTGATCTTTCAAAGTTCATTTTGGATTTTTTTTTGTCGTTGAAATGTAAGAGTTGGAATATTTCAGTAGTGTTTTGTCGTGGTTTACCTTGTCACTGTTACATTCTCTTGATGTTTCAAAGTTCATTTTGGATTTTTTTCGTTGAAATGTAAGAGTTGGAATATTTCAGTAGTGTTTTGTCGTGGTTTACCTTATCACTGTTACATTCTGAAGATGTTTCAAAGTTTATTTTGGATTTTTTTTTCGTTGAAATGTAAGAGTTGGAATATTTCAGTAGTGTTTTGTCGTGGTTTACCTTGTCACTGTTACATTCTCTTGATGTTTCAAAGTTCATTCTGGATTTTTTTTTTCATTGAAATGTAAGAGTTGGAATATTTCAGTAGTGTTTTGTCGTGGTTTATCATGTCACTGCTACATTCTCTTGATGTTTCAAAGTTCATTTTGGATTTTTTTTTCATTAAAATGTAAGAGCTGGAATATTTCAGTAGTGTTTTGTCATGGTTTACCTTGTCACTGTTACGTTCCCTTGATGTTTCAAAGTTCATTTTGGATTTTTTTTTCGTTGAAATGCAAGAGTTGAAACATTTCAGTAGTGTTTTTGTCGTGGTTCACCTTGTCACTGTTAAATTCTGAAGATGTTTCAAAGTTCATTTTTGATTTTTTTTTTTTCGTTAAAATGTAAGAGTTGGAATATTTCAGTAGTGTTTCGTCGTGGTTTACCTTGTCACTGTTACATTCTGAAGATGTTTCAAAGTTAATTTTAGATTTTTTTTTCGTTGAAATGTAAGAGTTGGAATAACTCAGTAGTTTTTTGTCGTGGTTTAATTTATCACTGTTAAATTCTGAAGATGTTTCAAAGTTGATTTTTTTTTATTGAAATGTAAGAGTTGGAATATTTCAGTAATGTTTTGCCGTGGTTTACCTTGTCACTGTTACATTCTGAAGATGTTTCAAATTTCATTTTGGATATTTTTTTCGTTGAAATGTAAGAGTTGGAATATTCAGTAGCGTTTTGTCATGGTTTACCTTGTCACTATTACATTCTGAAGATACTTCAAAGTTCATTTTGGATTTTTTTCATCGAAATGTAAGAGTTGGAATATTTCAGTAGTGTTTGTCATGGTTTACCTTGTCACTGTTACATTTTAAAGATGTTTCAAAGTTAATTTTGGATTTTTTTTCGTTGAAATGTAAGAATTGGAATATTTCAATTGTGTTTTGTCGTGGTTTACCTTGTCACTGTTACATTCTAAAGATGTTTCAAAGTTCATTTTGGATTTTTTTATTGAAATGTAAGAGTTGGAATATTTCAGTAGTGTTTTGTCGTGGTTTACCTTGTCACTGTTACAATTTGAAGATGTTTCAAAGTTCATTTTGGATTTTTTTCATTGATATGTAAGAATTGGAATGTTTCAGTAGTGTTTTGTCATGGTTTTCCTTGTCACTGTTACATTTTCTTGATGTTTCAAAGTTCATTTTTGATTTTTTTTTTTCGTTGAAATGTAAGAGTTTGAATATTTCAGTAGTGTTTTGTCGTGGTTTATCTTGTCACTTTTACATTCTCTTGATGTTTCAAAGTTCATTTTGGATTTTTTCGTTGAAATGAAAGAGTTGGAATATTTCAGTACTGTTTTGTTATGGTTTACCTTTTCAATGTTACATTCTCTTGATGTTTCAAAGTTCATTTTGGATTTTTTTTTCGTTGAAATGTAAGAGTTGGAATATTTTAGTAGTGTTTTGTCGTGGTTTACCTTATCACTGTTACATTCTGAAGATGTTTCAAATTTTATTTTGGATTTTTTTTTGTTGAAATGTAAGAGTTGGAATATTTCAGTAGTGTTTTTTCGTGGTTTACTTTGTCACTGTGACATTCTCTTGATGTTTCCAAGTTCATTTTGGATTTTTTTTTTCATTGAAATGCAAGAGTTGGAATATTTCAGTAGTGTTTTGTCGTGGTTTACCTTGTCACTGTTACATTCTCTTGATGTTTCAAAGTTCATTTTGGATTTTTTTTTCCATTGAACTGCAAGAGTTGGAATATTTCAGTAGTGTTTTGTCATGGTTTACCTTGTCACTTCTACGTTCTCTTGATGTTTCAAAGTTCATTTTGGATTTTTTTTCGTTGAAATGTAAGAGTTGAAATATTTCAGTAGTGTTTTGTCGTGGCTCACCTTGTCACTGTTACATTCCCTAGATGTTTCAAAGTTCATTTTTAATTTTTTTTTTTTATTGAAATGTAAGAGTTGGAATATTTCAGTAGTGTTTTATCTTGGTTTACCTTGTCACTGTTACATTCTGAAGATGTTTCAAAGTTCATTTTAGATTTTTTTTTTGTTTTCGTTGAAATGTAAGAGTTGGAATATTTCAGTAGTGTTTTGTCGTGGTTTACTTTGTCACTGTTACATTCTGAAGATGTTTCAAAGTTTATTTTGGATTTTTTTTTTGTTGAAATGTAAGAGTTGGAATATTTCAGTAGTGTTTTGCCATGGCTTACCTTGTCACTGTTATATTCTGAAGATGTTTCAAAGTTCATTTTGGATTTTGTTTTCGTTGAAATGTAAGAGTTGGAATATTTTAGTAGTGTTTTATCGTGGTTTACTTTGTCACTGTTGCATTGTGAAGATGTTTCAAAGTTCATTTTGGATTTTTTTATTGAAATGTAAGAGTTGGAATATTTCAGTAATGTTTTGTCGTGGTTTACCTTGTCATTGTTACATTCTCTTGATATTTCAAAGTTCATTTTGGATTTTTTCGTTGAAATGTAAGAGTTGGAATATTTCAGTAGTGTTTTGTCGTGGTTTACCTTATCAATATTACATTCTGAAGATATTTCAAAGTTTATTTTGGATTTTTTTTTTCGTTGAAATGTAAGAGTTGGAATATTTCAGTATTGTTTTGTCGTGGTTTACCTTGTCGCTTTTTACATTCTCTTGATGTTTCAAAGTTCATTTTAGATTTTTTTTTCATTGAAATGCAAGAGTTGGAATATTTCAGTAGTGTTTTGTCGTGGTTTATCATGTCAATGTTAAATTCTCTTGATGTTTCAAACTTCATTTTGGATTTTTTTTTTTTCATTGAAATGTAAGAGTTGGAATATTTCAGTAGTGTTTTGTCATGGTTTACCTTGTCACTTCTACGTTCTCTTGATGTTTCAAAGTTCATTTTGGATTTTTTTTCGTTGAAATGTAAGAGTTGAAATATTTAAGTAGTGTTTTGTCGTGGTTCACCTTGTCACTTTTACATTCTGGAGATGTTTCAAAGTTCATTTTTGATTTTTTTTTTCGTTGAAATGTAAGAGTTGGAATATTTCAGTAGTGTTTCGTCTTGGTTTACCTTGTCACTGTTACATTCCCTTGATGTTTCAAAGTTTATTTTGGATTTTTTCGTTGAAATGTAAGAGTTGGAATATTTCAGTAGTGTTTTGTCGCGGTTTACCTTATCAATATTACATTCTGAAGATATTTCAAAGTTTATTTTGGATTTTTTTTTTCGTTGAAATGTAAGAGTTGGAATATTTCAGTAGTGTTTTGTCGTGGTTTACCTTGTCGCTTTTACATTCTCTTGATGTTTCAAAGTTCATTTTAGATTTTTTTTTTTCGTTGAAATACAACAGTTGGAATATTTCAGTAGTGTTTTGTCGTGGTTTATCATGTCACTGTTAATTCTCTTGATGTTTCAAACTTCATTTTGGATTTTTTTTTTTCATTGAAATGTAAGAGTTGGAATATTTCAGTAGTGTTTTGTCATGGTTTACCTTGTCACTTCTACGTTCTCTTGATGTTTCAAAGTTCATTTTGGATTTTTTTTTTCGTTGAAATGTAAGAGTTGAAATATTTCAGTAGTGTTTTGTCGTGGTTCACCTTGTCACTGTTACATTCTGAAGATGTTTCAAAGTTCATTTTTGATTTTTTTTTTTCGTTGAAATGTAAGAGTTGGAATATTTCAGTAGTGTTTCGTCTTGGTTTACCTTGTCACTGTTACATTCCCTTGATGTTTCAAAGTTTATTTTGAATTTTTTTTTTGTTCAAATGTAAGAGTTGGAATATTTCAGGAGTGTTTTGTCATGGTTTACCTTGTCACTGTTATATTCTGAAGATGTTTCAAAGTTCATTTTGGATTTTTTTTCGTTGAAATGTAAGATTTGGAATATTTCAGTTGTGTTTTGTTGTGGTTTACTTTGTCATTGTTGCATTCTGAAGATGTTTCAAAGTTTATTTTGGATTTTTTTATTGAAATGTAAGAGTTGGAATATTTCAGTAATGTTTTACCGTGGTTTACCTTGTCACTGTTACATTCTGAAGATGTTTCAAATTTCAGTTTGGATTTTTTTCCGTTGAAATGTAAGAGTTGGAATATTTCAGTAGTGTTTTGTCGTGGTTTATTTTGTCACTGTTACATTCTGAAGATGTTTCAAAACTCATTTGGATTTTTTTCATTGAAATGTAAGAGTTTGAATATTTCAGTGGTGTTTCGTCGTGGTTTACCTTGTCAGTGTTACATTCTGAAGATGTTTCAAAGTTCATGTGGATTTTTTTTCATTGAAATGTAAGAGTTGGAATATTTCAGTAGTGTTTTGTCGTGGTTTACCTTGTCACTGTTACATTCTGAAGATGTTTCAAAGTTCATTTTGGATTTTGTTTCATTGAAATGTAAGAGTTGGAATATTTCAGTAGTGCTTTGTCGTGGTTTACCTTGTCACTGTTACATCTTGAAGATGTTTCAAAGTTCATTTTGTATTTTTTTTGTTGAAATGTAAGAGTTGGAATATTTCAGTAGTGTTTCGTCGTGGTTTACATTGTCACTGTTACATTCTGAAGATATTTCAAAGTTCATTGTGGATATTTTTTGTTGAAATGTAAGAGTTGGAATATTTCAGTAGCATTTTGTCGTGGTTTACATTGTCACTGTTACATTCTTTTGATGTTTCAAAGTCCATTTTGGATATTCTTTTCGTTGAAATGTAAGAGTTGGAATATTTCAGCAATGTTTGTCGTGTTTTACCTTGTCACTGTAACATTCTGAAGATGTTTCAAAGCTCATTTTGGATTTTTTTTCGTTGAAATGTCAGAGTTGGAATTTTTCAGTGGTGTGTTGTCATGGTTTACCTTGTCACTGTTACATTCTGAAGATGTTTCAAAGTACATTTTGGATTTTTTCGTTGAGATGTAAGAATTGGAAAATTTCAGTAGTGTTTTGTCGTGGTTTACCTTGTCACTGGTACATTCTCTTGATGTTTCAAAGTTCATTTTCGATTTTTTTTTGTTGTAATGCAAGAGTTGGAATTTTTCAGTAGTGTTTTGTAGTGGTTTACCTTGTCACTGTTACATTCTCTTGATGTTTCAAAGTTCATTTTTGGATTTCTTTCGTTGAAATTTAAGAGTTGGAATATTTCAGTAGTGTTTTGTCGTGGTTTACCTTGTCACTGTTACATTCTGAAGATGTTTCAAAGTTCATTTTGGATTCTTTTCGTTGAAATGTAAGAGTTGGATTATTTCAGTAGTGTGTTGTCGTGGTTTACATTGTCACTGTTACATCCTCTCGATGTTTCAAAGTTCATTTTGGATTTTTTCGTTGAAATGTAAGAGTTGGATTATTTCAGTAGTGGTTTGTCGTGATTTACCTTGTCACTGCTACATTCTCTTGATGTTTCAAAGTTCATTTTAGATTTCATTCGTTGAAATGTAAGAGTTGGAATATTTCAGTAGTGTTTTGTCGTGATTTACCTTGTCGCTGTTACATTCTCTTGATGTTTCAAATTTCATTTTGGATTTTTTTCGTTGAAATTTAAGAGTTGGGATATTTCAGTAGTGTTTAGTCGTGGTTTACCTTGTCACTGTTACATTCTGAAGATGTTTCAAAGTTAATTTTGGATTTTTTTTCGTTGAAATTTAAGAGTTGGAATACTTCAGTAGTGTTTTGTCGGGGTTTACCTTGTCACTGTTACATTCTCTTGATGCTTCAAAGCTCATTTTGGATTTATTTTTTCGTTCAAATGTAAAAGTTGGATTATTTCAGTAGTGTTTTGTCGTGGTTTACCTTATCACTGTTACATTCTCTGGGTGTTTCAATGTTCATTTTCGATTTTTTTTTCTTTGAAATGTAAGAGTTGGGATATTTCAGTAGTGTTTAGTCGTGGTTTACCTTGTCACTGTTACATTCTGAAGATGTTTCAAAGTTAATTTTGGATTTTTTTTCGTTGAAATTTAAGAGTTGGAATACTTCAGTAGTGTTTTGTCGTGGTTTACCTTGTCACTGTTACATTCTCTTGATGTTTCAAAGTTCATTTTGGATTTTTTTCGTTGAAATATAAGAGTTCAAATATTTCAGTAGTGTTTTGTCGTGGTTTACCTTTTTACTGTTACATTCTCATGATATTTCAAATTTCATTTTGGATTTTTCCGTTGAAATATAAGAGGTGGAATATTTCAGTAGTATTTTGTCGTGGTTTACATTGTCACTATTACATTCTCTATATGTTTCAAAGTTCATTTTGGATTTTTTTTTTTAGTTGAAATGTAAGAGTTGAGATGTTTCAGTGGTATTTTGTCGTGGCTTACCTTGTCACTGTTAAATTCTCTTTATATTTGAAGGTTCATTTTGGATTTTTTTTCGTTGAAATGTAAGACGCCTGCTCAAACACAGAGCCATAGTGAGAGAGATATGCAAAAAGTTGGGTTAATTTACGTTCACTTAGAGTGGCTCGCCACTTTAAGTAATCCAAATCTTACATTTCAACGATAAAAAAATCCCAAAAGAACTTTGAAACATCAAGATAATGTAACAGTGACAAGGTAAACCACGACAAAACACTACTGAAATATTCCAACTCTTTTAGTTTAACGAAACAAAGATCAAAAATGAACTTTGAAACATGAAGAGATTTTAACAGTGACAAGGTAAACCACGACAAAACATTACTGAAATATTCCAACTCTTACATTTCAACGAAAAAAAATCTAAAATGAACTTTAAAACATCTTCAGAATGTAACAGTGACAAGGTAAACCACGACAAAATACTACTGAAATATTCCAACTCTTACATTTCTACGAAAAAACATCAAAATGAACTTTGAAACATCTTCAGAATGTAACAGTGACAAGGTAAACCACGACAAGACACTACTGAGATATTCCAACTCTTACATTTAGATGAAAAAAAAATCCAAAATGAACTTTGAAACATATTCAGAATGTAACAGTGACAAGGTAAACCACGACAAAACACTACTGAAATATTTCAACTTTTACATTTCAATGAAAAATATCCAAAATGACTTTTAGAACATCAAGAAAAAGTAACAGTGACAAGGTAAACCACGACAAAACACTACTGAAATATTCCAACTCTTACATTTCAACGAAAAAATATCCAAAATGAACTTTGAAACATCAAGAGAATGTAACAGTGACAAGTTAAACCACGACAAAATACTACTGAAATATTCCAACTCTTACATTTCAATGAAAAAAATTTAAAATGAACTTTGAAACATCTTCAGAATGTAACAGTGACAAGGTAAAACACGACAAAACACTACTGAAATATTCCAACTCTTACATTTCAACGAAAAAATATCCAAAATGAACTTTGAAACATCAAGAGAATGTAACAGTGACAAGGTAAACCATGACAAAATACTACTGAAATATTCCAACTCATACATTTCAACGAAGAATATCCAAAATGAAATTTGAAACATCAAGAGAATGTAACAGTGACAAGGTAAACCACGACAAAATACTACTGAAATATTCCAACTCTTACATTTCAACGAAAAAAAATTAAAATGAACTTTGAAACATCTTCAGAATGTAACAGTGACAAGGTAAACCACGACAAACACTACTGAAATATTCCAACTCTTACATTTCAATGAATAAATATCCAAAATGAACTTTGAAACATCAAGAGAATGTAACAGTGACAAGGTGAACCATGACAAAATACTACTGAAATATTCCAACTCATATATTTCAACGAAGAATATCCAAAATGAACTTTTTAAACATCAAGAGAGTGTAACAGTGACAATGAAACCACGACAAAACATTACTGAAATATTCCAACTCTTACATTTCAACAAAAAATATCCAAAATGTACTTTGAAACATCTTCAGAATGTAACAGTGAAAATGTAAACCACGACAAAACACTACTGAAATATTCAAACTCTTACATTTCAACAAAAAAATTCAAAATGAACTCTGAAACATCTTCAGAATGTAACAGTGACAAGGTAAACCACGACAAAACACTACTGAAATATTCCAACTCTTACATTTCAATAAAAAAATCCCAAATGAACTTTGAAACATCTTCAGAATGTAACAGTGACAAGGTAAACCACGACCAAACACTACTGAAATATTCCAACTCTTACATTTCAATGAATAAAAATCCAAATGAACTTTGAAACATCTTCAGAATGTACCAGGGACAATGTAAACCACCACCAAACACTACTGAAATATTCCAACTCTTACATTTCAATGAAAAAAATCCCAAATAAACTTTGAAACATCTTCAGAATGTAACAGTGACAAGGTAAACCACGACAAAACACTACTGAAATATTCCAACTCTTACATTTCAATGAAAAAAACCCAAATGAACTTTGAAACATCTTCAGAATGTACCAGTGACAATGTAAACCACGACCAAACACTACTGAAACATCCCAACTCTTACATTTCAACTAAAAAAAACCAAACAGAACTTTGGAACATCAAGAGGATGTAACAGAGACAAGGTAAACCACGACGAAATACAACTGAAATATTCCAACTTACATTTCAACGAAAAAATCCAAAATGAACTTTGAAACATCAAGAGAATGTAACAGTGACATGGTAAACCACGAGAAAACACTAATGGGGGGAAGGATCCAAAAATTTGGGGGAGGGGGGCCCTTCTGTGTATCAATTTCTCAAAAATGTATTAAAAAATGGGGGGGGTGGGGGCAAAAAAGTTTGGTGGGGACCTTTTGGGGCCCTTCTGTGTCTCAAGCGCGCAAAAAAATGTAAAAAACTTGGGGGGGGGGGCAAAAAAGTTGGGGGGTCCAAGGGGTTTTGGGTAGGGGACCATACAACACTGTCAAATGGAACTTGTGTATTATAACGACCACAGAGTTTCACCCCAAATCATCCTCTAAAATGTCTCAAACTGTTTCACCCAAAAAATCCCTAAAATGTCGATTAATTTGTTTCACCCAAATAAAAAAATTGTTTCCCCTACAAGTAATTTCAGAATGTTCCTTTTATTTTGGCATCCCTGCGCTGTTATATTTCAAATTCCCAGGAAACCATTTCCCGCGTTAAATATATTCAATCTGTCTTGAACTTTGGAACATCAAGAGAATGTAACAGTGATATGGTAAACCACTACAAAACACTAATTAGGGAGGGACCCAAAAAGTTGGGGGGTGGGGGCCCTTCTGTGTCTCAAGTGTGCAAAAAAAGTATTTAAAAAATGGGGGGGGGGCTTTGGGGGCCCTTCTGTGTCTCAAGCGCGCGCAAAAAAAAGTGTAAAAAAATAGGGAGAGGCAAAAAAAGTTGGGGGTAATTGGGGGTTTGGGTAGGGGACCATACAACACTGTCAAATGGAACTTGTGTATTATAACGACCACAGAGTTTCACCCCAAATCATCCTCTAAAATGTCTCAAACTGTTTCACCCAAAAAATCCCTAAAATGTCGATTAATTTGTTTCACCCAAATAAAGTAATTGTTTCCCCTACAAGTAATTTCAGAATGTTCCTTTTATTTTGGCATCCCTGCGCTGTTATATTTCAAATTCCCAGGAAACCATTTCCCGCGTTAAATATATTCAATCTGTCTTGAACTTTGGAACATCAAGAGAATGTAACAGAGACAAGGTAAACCACGACTCTATTCCAACTCTTACATTTGAACAAAAAAAATACAAAATGAACTTTAAAACATCAAGAGAATGTAACAATGGCATGGTAAACCACGACAAAACACTACTGATATATTCTAACTCTTACATTTCAACGAAAAAATCCAAAATGAAGTTTGAAACATCTTCAGAATGTAACAGTGAAATGGTAAACCACGACAAAACACTACTAAAATATTCCAACTCTTACTTTTCAATGAAAAATCAAAAATGAAGTTTGAAACATCAAGAGAATGTAACAGTGATATGGTAAACCACTACAAAACACTAATTAGGGAGGGACCCAAAAAGTTGGGGGGTGGGGGCCCTTCTGTGTCTCAAGTGTGCAAAAAAAGTATTTAAAAATGGGGAGGAGGGCAAAAAATTGGGGGGGGGGGGGGCTTTGGGGGCCCTTCTGTGTCTCAAGCGCGCGCAAAAAAAGTGTAAAAAATGGGGGGGAGGCAAAAGAGGTGGGGGGTAATTGGGGGTTTGGGTAGGGGACCATACAACAATGTTCAAATGGAACTTGTGTATTATAACGACCACAGAGTTTCGCCCCAAATCATCCTCTAAAATGTCTCAAACTGTTTCACCCAAAAAATCCCAAAAATGTAGATTAATTTGTTTCGCCCAAATAATCCCGTAAAATTAATTTCAGGATGTTCCTTTTGTTTGGCATCCCTGTGCTGTCAAATTTAATATTCCCAGGGAACCATTTCCTGCGTTATATATATTCAATCTGTCTTGATCTCGTTTGAATTTCTGAAAATATATCTAAGGTGTTCCTAGTTACACTATTAAGGCTTCGAAAGAGTATTAATATTTATCTCTCAGACCAAAGAAAATGAAGCCTTTTAGTTTCTTAATTCCGCTCATGTTACATTAGAATTCCCTGTCGAGTATGCAAATCAACTTCCCAGAAATCTAGTCACTTCTGTCTGTATCCATTGGGCTTAGAAATATCAAAATCTCTAGGCTGAATTGTGATGTAAGAGAAACCTTACGTAAGTCCATTGACCTAGAAAGAGACACGTGATCCTGTCCCGTTAGACTCGCTCTTATCCAGCAATAATGTAAACAACACTCATAACCATCAAACAACATCATACATGTTGGTCAACAAACAGAACCATGAATCAACATCATATAACCATGAAACAACACTCATAACCATGAAACAACATCAAAACAACCACCAACAAACAGAACCATGAAACAACATCAAATCATCAGCCATCAACAAACAGAACCATGAAACAACACCCATAACCATCAAACAACATCAAACCATAACCATGAAACAACACTCATAACCATCAAACAACATCAAACCAACCATCAACAAACAGAACCATGAAGCAACACCCATAACCATCAAACAACATCAAACCATAACAATGAAACAACACTCATAACCATCAAACAACATCAAACCAACCATGAAAAAAACATCGAACAATAACAAATAACGCCCATAACCATCAACAAACCGAAAAAACATCAACAAACAGAACCATGAAACAACGCCCATAACCATGAATAAATTATGTTCGTCTCGTATCAATTGGGTCCCTCCTATTATTTTGTTCTCATTACTAAGTTTGAGACTTTATATCTTTTTGTAGCTTAGAATTGCAATGTCATAAAAACATTGTATAAAGAAGTAAACTTTGGTGTCCCTTACCTAAATGACATTTTGGAGAGATGTGACCTTCAAGGATCATGCTTCTCTTTAGTTCTACATTGGAAAATCCTATCTATGAGTTATCTTTATCAAATGCGCCTTTAAATTCCACGTTTTTGTATAACTTATCTATATTGCAAGACCAGTATACTGTTTACTTATTTCTGTTTTTAAGTTCTTTAAGCAAAATTTCTATTGTTGATAGGTTATAATTCAGGATATTAGTCAGAAAATAATGTAGAATACCACCTTAGATGTTGACAATTTTTTGTGTTAGATCTTCTTTAATTCCATTTTTATTTAATTCTCTGGCATACCAGAGAACTAAGGAAAATATCTTTCTTGTCAAGCCAGAAACTGAGAACAGAAAATTTCGACAACAAAAGCGCATGTAATCAATCAAAAATGCTTCACTGTTTCAGATTTCGGAATAGGGTGCCAAAATCTGTCAATGAAGACTGAATCCTACCAATTTTGCGTTTGAGTATTCTGAAAAGCAAAATTCACACTCTATTGTCTCTGAATTTTTTTGTTTTTATTATTTTTTTCACTCATCCCTGCAAGATCTAATTTACCCTGAATTTCCAACTTCAGTCAAAAAATATATAGCAAAAATGGGCCGATGGCGCATTTTTTCTTCCCTTGATGCGCTATCTAAAGTCAGGCACCTGGCATCACTGATAACACCTTTTCTGGATTTTATGAACTCGAAACTCCATAGGATCTTAAATTAATTCAGTGACCGATGTTAATTACGTGAGCATTCTTTCAAAACATTTTTATATCGGTTAAAAACGTTACAATCTACTGACCTAGTTCTTGAACATTTATTCATATTAATTAAAAAAAAACTCTGAAAAATAAGTTTTTCAAAGAAAAGTTAAGGCCATTTTAAACTTAAGCTCAGGAGATACAAATACCTGTTAAAATTCAAACTCAAAACGACCAGAAATTACTATTAAAGAATAAATGAAACCCAAAACGAACAGAAATTAAATAAACAATCATAGCAAAAAACATACAACAAGTAATAATATAAATGAATAAATAGATCATAAAGCAAGTAATGCTTCGATTGAATATGAAACTCAAGCTTAAAACGAAAACAAATATTTTGCTATTAAAGTATAAATGAAACTTAAAACGAACAGAAATTAAATAAACAATCAATGCGAACAAACATACAATATATATTAATGTAAATGAATAAATAAATCTTAAAACGAGTGAAACTTAAATTGAATATGCAAATCAAGTTTGAATCGAATAAAAATAACTACAAACAAGATTTTTGGTATCGTCTCACTGCAGAAGCGTAAAACCTACTGCGTCATTGGCGCTTTACTGAAAACAATTCTTTGAAATTTTTTCACTTTTGTAACTTTAAGAAATCAAAAATTAATTAAGATTTTAGGGAATAAACATCAGCATATGTATGTTAAATTGAAATGCACATTTTGTTTTCAGTTAACTCATTTGAATTTTTTTTCAGTAAAGTACAAATTATATTCTGGCTTTTAGAAAGCATAGGGGTTTTGAACCCTACTCACATTAATTTATGCTCGTTTTGAGTTTTACTCTAATATTTATTTTAATTTTTGTTCGTTTTGGGTTTCATTTATTTATTGATACTGATTTGGGGTAGTTGTATGCTTGGTAGAGTATATGATAGTCCGGACGCCAGGTGTTCAAAATGTGAACGATACCACGACGGAATGGGGCTGCTACGAGAATTAGCCTACCCTCCGCCCCCTAAATTGACTATGTGGATTCAAACACTCCGAAACTTGACATTTTATTATATTTTGGTGTTTAATGCAAGAAAACGCATGTTCCACAACGTTTGATGTGCAGTTTTCCGCTCAAATAGAAATGCCTAGAAGCCATAGAATGTTTTCATAACAAACTAACACGATTAATTACAAAAAATGGCAGAGTTAAAAAAAATGGCAAAACTATATGAGTCTTGAACAGTTTTGGAAAGTATAAACAAAATCAAATTGACTATTAGATATATAATGATATTAATTGTTGAAAGATCCATCAGTTCAGATTTTTGTTCACTGTAATTTTTATTTTCATTTTCAATGCTGTAAGAACTGGAAAATAATAAATTTGTAATATACGAGTAATTCGTTTTCAGTGAAGCACTAATGACGCAGAAGGCTTTAGGTTTTTGCAGTTAAAGAAGGGGGCAGTATCCAAATTTTGCTTGTAGTGAAACTATATTTGTCTTGACCAATCTTCAAAAGAACTAATAAATTAAACTGAATATTTGATGCATAATGATAATAATTGCTAAAAGCTCATCAGTTCAAAATTTTACTGTAATTTTAATATTTATTTTCAATATTAAGTACAAAAAAAACATTTGTAATATAATTCGTTTTCATTAAAGCGCCAATGACGCAGTAGGTTTTAGGCTTCTGCAGTGAGACGATACCCAAACTCTTGTTTGTAGTTACTTTTATTCGATTCAAACTTGATTTGCATATTCAATTTAAGTTTCACTCGTTTTAAGATTTATTTATTCATTTACATTAATATATATTGTATGTTTGTTCGCATTGATTGTTTATTTAATTTCTGTTCGTTTTAAGTTTCATTTATACTTTAATAGCAAAATAATTGTTTTCGTTTTAAGCTTGCTTTTCATATTCAATCTAAGCATTACTCGCTTTAAGATCTATTTATTCATTTATATTATTACTTGTTATATGTTTTTTGCTATGATTGTTTATTTAATTTCTGTTCGTTTTGGGTTTCAAATATTTTTTAGTAGTAATTTCTGGTCGTTTTGAGTTTGAATTTTAACAGGTATTTGTATCTCCTGAGCTTAAGTTTAAAACGGCCTTTACTTTTCTTTGAAAAACTTATTTTTCAGAGGATTTTTTTAATTAATTTTTGTTCGTTTTTTATAGCCAAAAGTTTCAAGTTTTTATGGCATGGGGGGGGGATGCTTACTGTCCAATTATTCTTGACTTTAAAAAACGGATCTAGAACTTTCAATTTAAATCGAATGAGGCTTTTTTCAAAGTCTATACGATTACCTCTTTGATAAAAACCTTATATATGAACAATATTGTGTCGACACCCGAGTTTTTGTTATCAGAACTTTGAACTATTTTAACAAAATGTCTATCTCAACATTTTTATCTGATGCATTTAGGGCGTGGAGGAGGGAGAGGGGCTAGTTGCCCTTCAATCTCTTTTGAATCTTAAAAAGTGAACAAGAACTTTCAATTTTCAATCAAATGAGCCCTCTCTAAAGTTTATACGAGCATCCCTTCCATAAGAAATAATATGAAGGATTCGGAGAATCCTTAAATTACAACCCTTACCCTGAGGGCTTTGGGGGAGTAGTAATCCTCAAAGACCTAAATTCCAGATCTTAAAACTACCTTTAATAAAATGGCTGTCTTAAAATTTAGATTGGATGTGTTTGGGGAAAAGGTGGGTGTGAGAGGGGGGTTAGTTGCCCTCAAATCACTTTCGACTATTACAAATGGCACTAGCGCTCGGAATTTCCAATCGAATCAGCCTTTTTTGAAGTTTCTAAGGCACCGCCTTCTATAAAAACCTTATATGCCCCCAGGGCATAACTTAAAACCCTTGCCCTGAGGGTTGTGGGGGATTGTCCTCCTCAAAAACATATTTTCTATATGGAAATCAATTACGCTGAACAAAATGGCTATCTCAAAATTTTGATTGGATGTGTTTGGGGGAGTGATGGGCGTGGGGGGGGGGGGTAGTTGCCCTCCAATCACTTTCGACTATTAAAAAGGGCACTAGCCCTTTGAATTTCCAATTTAATGTGCCTGTTTTGAAGTTTTACGACAACGCCTTCTATAAAAACCTTATATGCCCCCAGGGCATAACTTAAAACTCTTGCCCTGAGTGTTGTGGGGGAGTGTCGTCCTCAAAAACACATTTTCTATCCGGAAATCAAATTCACTGAACAAAATGGCTATCTCAAAAGTTTGATTGGATGTGTTTGGGGAAATGATGGGCTTTGTGGGGGGGGGGGCTAGTTGCCCTCCAATCACTTTCGACTATTAAAAAGGGCACTAGCCCTTTAATTTCCAATCGAATGAGCCTGTTTTGAAGTTTCTACGACAACGCCTTCTATAAAAACCTTATATGCCCCCAGGGCATACCTTAAAACCCTTGCCCTGAGGGTTGTGGGGGAGTGTCCTCCTCAAAAATATATGTTTAATCTGGAAATCAACTACGCTGAACAAAAATGGCTATCTCAAAATTTTGATTGGATGTGTTTGGGGGAATGATGGGCGTAGGGGGGGGGCTAGTAGCCCTCCAATCACTTTTGACTATTAAAAAGGGCACTATGCCTTTGAATTTCCAATCGAATGAGCCTTTTTTGAAGTTTCTATGACAACGCCTTCTATAAAAACCTTATATGCCCCAGGGCATAACTTAAAGCCCTTGCCCTGAGGGTTGTGGGAGATTTTCCTCCTCAAAAACATGTTTTCTATTTGATAATCAACTACGCTGAACAAAATGGCTATCTCAAAATTTTGATTGGATGTGTTTGGGGAAATGATGGGCTTGGGGGGGGGGGGGGGCTAGTTGCCCTCCAATCACTTTCGACTGTTAAAAAGGGCACTATCCCTTTTAATTTCCAATCGAATGAGCCTTTTTGAAGTTTCTACGACAATGCCTTCTATAAAAACCTTATATGCCCCAAGGGCATATCTTAAAACCCTTGCCCTGAAGGTTCTGGGGGAGTGTCCTCCTCAAAAAACATATTTTCTGTCTGGAAATCAACTACGCTGAACAATATGGCTATCTCAAAATTTTGATTGGATGTGTTTGGGGAAATGATGGGTGGGGGGGGGGGGGGTAGTTGCACTCCAATCACTTTGACTATTAAAAAGGGCACTAGCCCTTTAATTTCCAATCGAATGAGCCTGTTTTGAGGTTTCTACGATAACGCCTTCTATAAAAACCTTATATGCCCCCAGGGCATAACTTAAAACCCTTGCCCTGAGGGTTGTGGGGGAGTGTCCTCCTCAAAAATTTATTTTCTATCTGGAAATCATCTACACTGAACAAAATGGCTATGTGAAAATTTTGATTGGTTGTGTTTGGGGAAATGATTGGCGTGGGCGGGAAGGGGGCTAGTAACACTCCAATAACTTTCGACTATTAAAAAGGGCACTAGCCCTTTAGTTTCCAATCGAATGAGCATTTTTTGAAGTTTCTACAACGCCTTCTATAAAAACCTTATACGCCCCCAGGGCATACCTTAAAACCCTTGCCCTGAGGGTTGTGGGGGAGTGTCCTCCTCAAAAATATATGTTCAATCTGGAAATCAACTACGCTGAACAAAAATGGCTATCTCAAAATTTTGATTGGATGTGTTTGGGGGAATGATGGGCGTAGGGGGGAGGGGCTAGTAGCCCTCCAATCACTTTTGACTATTAAAAAGGGCACTATGCCTTTGAATTTCCAATCGAATGAGCCGTTTTTGAAGTTTCTATGACAACGCCTTCTATAAAAACCTTATATGCCCCAAGGGCATAACTTAAAACCCTTGCCCTGAGGGTTGTGGGAGAGTGTCCTCCTCAAAAACATGTTTTCTATTTGATAATCAACTACGCTGAACAAAATGGCTATCTCAAAATTTTGATTGGATGTGTTTAGGGAAATGATGGGCTGGGGGGGGGCTAGTTGCCCTCCAATCACTTTTGACTGTTAAAAAGGGCACTATCCCTTTGAATTTCCAATCGAATGAGCCTTTTTTGAAGTTTCTACGACAACGCCTTCTATAAAAACCTTATTTGCCCCAAGGGCATATCTTAAAACCCTTGCCCTTAAGGTTCTGGGGGAGTGTCCTCCTCAAAAACATATTTTCTGTGTGGAAATCAACTACGCTGAACAAAATGGCTATCTCAAAATTTTGATTGGATGTGTTTGGGGAAATGATGGGCGGGGGGGTAGTTGCACTCCAATCACTTTTGACTATTAAAAAGGGCACTAGCCCTTTAATTTCCAATCGAATGAGCCGTTTTTGAAGTTTCTATGACAACGCCTTCTATAAAAACCTTATATGCCCCCAGGGCATAACTTAAAACCCTTGCCCTGAGGGTTGTGGGGGAGTGTCCTCCTCAAAAATATATTTTCTGTCTGGAAATCATCTACACTGAACAAAATGGCTATATGAAAATTTTGATTGGTTGTGTTTGGGGAAATGATTGGCGTGGGCGGGAAGGGGGCTAGTTACACTCCAATAACTTTCGACTATTAAAAAGGGCACTAGCCCTTTAATTTCCAATCGAATGAGCATGTTTTGAAGTTTCTACAACGCCTTCTATAAAAACCTTATATGCCCCCACGGCATAAGTTAAAACCCTTGACCTGAGGGTTGTGGGGGAGTATCCTCCTCAAAAATATATTTTCTATCTGGAAATCAACTACGCTGAACAAAATGGCTATCTCAAAATTTTGATTGGATGTGTTTGGGGGAATGATGGCGTGGGGGACTAGTTACCCTCCAGTCATTTTCGACTATTAAAAAGGGCACTAGCCCTTTAATTTCCAATCGAATGAGTCTGTTTTGAAGTTTCTACGACAACGCCTTCTATAAAAACCTTATATACCCTCAGGGCATAACTTAAAACCCTTGCCCTGAGGGTTTTGGGGGAGTATCCTCCTCAAAAATATATTTTCTATCTGAAAATCAACTACGTTGAACAAAATGGCTATCTTAAATATTTGATTGGATGTGTTTGGGGGAATGATGGGCGTGGGGGGGGGGGCTAGTTGTCCTCCAATCATTTTCTATTAAAAAGGGCACTAGAACTCTCGATTTCCAATCGAATGAGCCCCCTTTGAAGCTTCTACGACGACCCCTTCCATATGAAGTTCCTATCGGGAAAAAAAAATAAATAATAAAACATTGGAGCCGTATTGCCTTTACTATAGGCAACGCTACAGCGTTGCCTCTGATTTTGCAAAAGTGGTTTGAACTTGAATTATTCCAGTGATAATATTGGAGAATAGTCATCACGCAGTGCTAATATAAATAAATAGGGCATCCGATATTAGAGGCAATTACGCTGCGATTGAGGTGGGAAAAGAAAAGTAAGCAGAAGAGAGGTGGAGAGTTGTTAGCAAGAGCCATGGTACCCGCTGGGCTTGCCCCTTAAATTGCGGGGACAAGGTAGACAGCCTTCAACGCTTCCCTTACTTCTCTCGCAAGGAAACCACCAGAAAAATATTGAATGAATTAAAGTGGTTACTTGCTTAATTTCCAAAGCGTTTACCATTCTTTTGGATTGGGTAGACCCTATTCAAAAAACACTATTGTAAGTGAAAATGACTGATCTTGGAATTTGGGCGAAAGATAATCTTTTTTATAATCCAGTGTTGAATTTCATATAGAAAAAATATCGAACGAGGGATTTCCCACGATTCAATTAAAGAACATGCTTTGGATTTTTTTTTTTTTTTGTCTGCTACTGATGTATTGGATGCGAGAAAGCTTTTCCTCCAGAAAGTGTTTTTGAGGGAAGTTCTGCCCAGGCGAGTTGGATCAATGCCCAACTAAATGGTATTGCCAATATTATTGCAGCGTTTAAAAGATGCGACTCAGAAGATATAGATGTGCCGGATTTTGCAATAAGGAACGTGAGTGAAATCCCGATAATTCCTGCTTCGGTATATTCCATGCTTAGTAGTAAGGTAAACGCCTGTTTTAATGAATAATGCGCTTTGTCAGAAAAGCTTCAAACCCAGCCGCCTTTCCCCTCCGCTGCTCCCCCTTCAGTTAAAGATAAACCTACGTATAAAGTAATTGTGAAAAACGTTCCTACCGATTTAAGTGATTCTGGTTTGCGAAAAAATAAATTGGATACGCCTGAACGTCATCAAGGGATTCTAAGTCTAAAACCTGACGTTCAGAATAAAAAATGGATCGTAGGGTACTTATGTATTAAACGTACTCTTTTATATAACGCAGTCAAAACAAGTCACGAAAAACCCGCTAAAGAAGGATTTATTCAAGAGACCGCTATAGAGTCATGCAATGCAATGCGTGGTTTTCATTGCGTTTATGATATTTAAACTGTTGTTTTTGGTGTTTTTTTTTGGGGGGGGGAGGTACGTAGGTTAGGTTACGTATTTAATATATGGTATGCTTTGTCCCTCACCCCCCCCCTCTCCGATTTGCAAATATATAGACCAAATTTGTTTCTAAACTATTATATATTCATCCTGTTTTATTTTATTTCATTAGCACTAACCAAATTCGACTTCTTTAGCAGTATATAAAAGAGTACGTTTAAAACATAAGTACCGATCGTAGTTAATCGATTTAGGCAGTCAGCCGTATCCCTTGCCGCCTCAGTCTCTAAGAACCTACCTAATGTTCAAACCAAGGTCCTTGACAAAAAAGCACTTGGTATTGTTCGGGGCATCCCTGAAAATGTAATAGAATCATCTCTAATGGAAAGTATACTGGGATTAGCTCGTGTTATAAAAATATTACACTCAAATTGTTTTCGTTTGGAATTTATGGATCAGCTAGCACTGAAAAATGCAATTAACCAAGGTCTCCGACTTGGATATGAGCTTTTTCGTGTTGAAGTCTATCAAGAATTACCGCGTCGCTGTTTCCGGTGCCATGGGGTAGATCATCCTACAGCTAGATGCCCACCTTCTCCTGTCCTGATTTACCAAAATGCTCCCGCTGTGCTGGGGCTCACGAAAACACCGCAGAGAACCCTTGCTCAGCTGCTCCTAAGTGCGCCAATTGCAGAGGAAATAATGTTTCATTTAGCTGAAAATGCTCGGTATTGAGAAATGCGCTTGCCAAGACATTATGATGACTTATCCTTCAGCCTTAAGTTTAGTTTATCTTAACATTAATGGTACTAAAGATCAGGATCTACTAATTGACGAGCGGCTAAATTTTTTATGTTTTATTCTTACAGCACCTATTCTATGTTTATATTATTTATTATATAAACATATTCTATGTTATAGCACATATTATTTATTATGTTATAGCACATATAAACATATTATTTATTATAGCACATATTCTATGTTTATATTATATATTCAAATATATTATATATTATATAAATATTATATTATATTATATATTATTTTATGTTTTATTCTTACAGCAGCACCTACTTTCTAAAGTTAATACGACCAGTTGTAATTTAAGACGATCTGCTACCCATGATATATTTATTCGAGAAGCAAAAAAGACCCGCGGTCGCCCTTCAGGCGGTACTGCCATCTTCATTCGATCGGGATATCAGCCTATGCAAATTTATTCTGATGCTAATATTCTAGCAATCCAGTGTAACAACATGGCTTTTGTAAATGTGTATCTCCCATGCAATCTTCGAAATACTCAGTCATTTACTGCTTTTGCTAAATCTTGCCATAAACTGAAATCTCTTTTCAAAATATTTGCAGATAAAAATTTTGATTGGATCCTAGCCGGGGATATGAATACTGACATATTGACCTCATCTGATCACTCTGAACTTCTGCTAGAGTTTCTTCCAAGTGTCTATCATGTCGCTGCTAAGAACCTGGCTTATACTTACATTCATAATCGAGGCTCCGTTAAATCTAACCTCGATCATATTAATATGTCTAAGTTCGGTCTAATTAAATCCGAGGTGTCTGTTGATGAAGATAAAATCAGTGATCCCATCTCCCTATTTTGTGCCTACTTGAGCCTCCTTATGTTCAAACCCACTTTAAGGGTCTCCATTCAAAATGATATCAAAAGTCCAATTGTAATCGGATAAACGTTGAGATATTACCACTTTATGCACTCTACTCTCAACTATTAAAGTCCCATTTCACTTGCTCCAGACTTCGATTAATTGCCCTGATTCTAAGGAAGACCTAAATTCGTATTATTACCAGATGATGGAGTGTTTAAAGTCGGCCACAAAAGCTGCAGTTCCATTTGAGCACGTGCTTTCCAGGTCTCGCAAGCCCATGTGGAATATACATCCGGAAGTGAAAAGAGTAAAGAACCGCACAAAGCTTAGGTTGTGACTGTGGAACGCTTGCGATCGACCTTCTTCCGGTTCTGTGTTTAGAGTCAAGCAAAAAATGAAAAAAGAATACAAATCCTGTTTACGTAATGCAAGGCGCAACGCGTGCGACGCTCCAAATAGTAAAATGACCTGGAATAGAGTTATTAATATCAGTAAGTGTACTCCCCCAGCTCAGTCGAAATTAAACCTTACGAATTTTGTGCACCATTATATTGATATATTTTCCGTATTCAACCAGTATGTTCAGAAACATTTCTCTAATCTACTTAGTTCGGTCCTGCCAGTGTTTCGTTGTTAACATAGAGCTCTTGCGATAAGTATGCGATAAGTCATTTATATCGGGCGCTGAAAAAAGTAAAAAGATCAGATTCTCCTGATTGTTATGGCCCATGTTTTAGGAATTTGGCCTATGATTGCCCATTATTGTTGAAACACCTGCAGTTATGATTTCAGATTTGTATAGCTCAATCTCTGGTTCCTGATAGTTTTTCTTTCCGGTAGTGTCACGCCTTTACTCAAACGAGGTAAAGATACAGATGCATACTCGAATTACAGACCGATTTCTGTATCCTGCTTTATGAGTAAAATTATTGAGTACATTCTCTTGCCTGAAATAATTTCTAAGTGCGATTTTTCGTCTTTTCAATTAGGATTTAGAAGAGGGTTGGCTGCCCCCAAGCACATTATTTGCTCAGCCGGTTGTTAAAGGAAGCTTTTGCTTAAAAGTGTTCATTGTATTGCTGTACAGTAGACATTTCCGGGGCTTTTGACAATGTTGTTCACGCCCAGGCCTTGAATTCCCTTTTTGTTCACGCCCGGAGTTAATTATTCAATTATTTCTATATTGCGATATTCGGTATGATAATTCTTATGTGCGCATTAAGTGGATGTCGCATATTTCTGATTCAGTAGCTTTAGGAGCGGCGTTAGACAGGGTGGTGTTTTATCTCCTTACATATTTAAATGTGTCCTCGCTACTTGTTTAATAAATCTATCTCCTACTATGTTTTTTCATGATATCAGTTTAAGTTATATTGCATATGCAGACGATGTCCTTTTTGTTAGTTTTTCTCGTCGAGGGTTGGCTCTGAATTTCCGTAAGCTGTCTTCTCTACTTAGTGATATTGGCCTATCTGTTAATATGGGAAAGCGTGAGTTAATGTGCTTTAATAGTAGAACTTCTGTATTTCCACTGAATCTTGGTTCGATTTCATTACCTTGTTTCGATAATATTAAGTGGCTTGGTATTTCTAAAAACTTGCTCCGAGTGGGTTAGTAATCTATTAAAAATATTCGTGGGTCGTATGGTAAGATATCTCCAAATAGAGGGCGTTATAACCTTAAGAGTCTAGCTCGGCTTTATAATAGTTTTTGCTCTCCAGGAGTAAATTTTCTATCTGGATTCTACCACCTGCTGAAAAAAAAAAAATTTACGGGGACTTAGAATAGGTTACTTTAGATACTGTAAATATCTTATGTATTTACCCGGCCGTTTCAGAAATATTGTATCCCGTTATGGTGTAATTGAAGCTTGCGCGCGACTGGTTATATGGCTTCTAATATGATTATGAATCCTTGTACTGTATTTTGTTGTTTTTTGTTTGTTTTCGTATTGATGTTGTTATTTTTTTTCTTTTGTATTTGCTCTGCAGTGTCATTTCTAATGTTCATTTTTGGGTTATAAATAAATTATTATTATTATTAAAGGTATTCAAAGTTTACTCTCAAACTGATCAAATTCAGCTTTCAGAGCAAAGCAGTACATTCACCTTTTTGCTGCTACGGTGCGGTACTTGACAATAGTGAAGTTAATTATAGTTCGTGACTTTTTACTTGGACATCTAATTTTTCTTTCAGAACATTTAGACAAAGTGGAGACAAGCTTTAGCTATATATCTTATGAAGTCAACTATAGTTCAGTTAAAGGTCAAAGAAACCAAAATTAACGTATGGAAATTTCTAGCTAAGTGTTACCTATTAGCTATAAAAAGAACAACGATTATAATCTAACTCATTATTTAGACGTTCATTGAAGTAGAGAGTCTTCCTGCCTTCATTTTGAATGCATTTGAAAAATTTAAGGGCAATATGTTTGATGATCGCAAGATAGTTCACAACTGTCTTTAAATGACGTAGGAGTGATCAGAACAGTGAAAGGAACTGCACGAATTTTTTACTAGCACTCCTTTTTTTTAGCAAAAATCCCTTTACTTGCCTTAATTTGCACTCTTTTGAGACGTCGGCAGTTGGCAATCCTGATATGAGCGCTTGATTACAAATGACATTGTTAAAGGACCAAGGACATTTAAAACGAAATGAAATTTTTGAATTGGTTAAGCTGAAACTTACAAAACCGCTTATATCTTAAAAATTTAGGAAAATTGGAAATTCAATTTCTTATAAAAAAAAGAAGGTCCCAATAAGAACTTGGGAAATTTTGGGAGCAGAAGGTTTTTCACATCTAAATGCAGGATAATATATATATATATATATATATATTTATATATATATATATATATATATATATATATATATATATATATATATATATATATATATATATATATATATATATATATAATATATATATATATATATATATATATATATATATATATATATATATATATATTTATATATATATATATATATATATATATATATATATATAAATATATATATATATATATATATATATATATATATATATATATATATATATATATAATATATATATATATATATATATATATATATATATATATATATATATATATATATATATATATATATATATATTTATATATATATATATATATATAATATATATATATATATATATATATATATATATATATATATATATTTATATCTTGAAAACAGACTCTAAAACAGTCTAAGCATTGTTTCTTGCATTATCCGAAGGCTTCACTTAAAAATTAAATTCAAAACACTTTGGCCTTTTTTGTAATACTGATTACATGCACCTATCTTTGTTCTTCTACGGCTATTTTTGAGAAAGAAGACTTTTTATCAGCCTTTATCTTTCGCTTCGGACTTAATAGAAAGTATATAATTAGAAAGATGGCTCCCCCGAGAAAGTTTAGCAGATGAGATACTTTTATAAGATAGCTTGCTATGTTATTTATCATACTCTACGGCAGTCTATAGCCTTCCATTAATGAAATACTCATTATCTTAGGGAGGTTAGAGATTGCTTTACGAAAAAAATGAGATAGCTCACCACCCTTTAGTTCTATGGTAAACTCTATCGACATGTCGACGTTAAATAGTAAAATGTTGTCATTGCTTGGTATTGCTAAGGAGTTATTTTTTTTATTGTCATGGAGCCTACCGCCGAAACCAAGTATTTGCGTTGAAGTACAAAGGACATTAAATTAAATAATTTTGTAATACCCAGAACCCATCTTAGATTTATATATGCCTCAAAACCTCGATTTCTTGTTCCGAAATTATGAAGCTTTTTGGACAGTATCACATTTTAGTCCGTGTTCCCATGTTGACAAATGAAAATAAATAAGGAGAACTAACTACTTAAGTTTGACAACGCCTTTCGTCCAAATCTGTAGATTTCTGTAGAATCCTGTAGAAATTCAAATCCGTACATTTCCAAGGACAAAAACTTCTTCATAAAAAAGAATTACTTTCTCAAAGTTTGGATACCTTGTTTTTGTTATTTTTTGCTGATTTCTCATCCACGGCTTTTTTTTAATTTTGCAACCATTGCTACCTGAAAGTGGCCAAATAAATAGGGAGCCTTTTTCATCAAAAATTGAATTTCCAATTTTTCAAAATTCTTAAGATATACGTTCTTTTGCAAGTTTTAACATGGTCAGTTCAAAAAATCCCATTTCATTTTAAAGGTCCTTCGTCCTTTATGTTATTTATAATGAAGTGTTCATTTCATTAGCGCTGATTTTGACCAACTATAATGAATCAAGGGTTTATCTTGCATTTAGATGTGAAAAACATTCTGCTCCCAAAATTGCCCAAGTTCTTATTGGGACCTTTTTTATAACAAATTGAATTTTCAATTTTCCTAAGTTTTTAAGATAGAAGCGGTTTTGTAAGTTTCAGCTTAACCAATTAAAAAATATCATTTTATTTTAAATGTCCTTGGTCCTTTAACAATGTCATTTGCAATGAAGCGAATTAAGTCAAAAAAGAGGGATTTATGCTAAAAAAAAGAGTGCTAGTAAAAAATTCGTGCAGTTCCTTTCACTGTTCTGATCACTCCAGTAGTTTGTTATCAATTACCTCGACCGGGATAAGGCCTGGGGCATGAATATGTGTGCAGTTTCAACGGGACAAGACTTACCAGACAGGCATCTAGTACCACAGAAGGGACATGATTTGTCAGATCGGTTTCTGTGTCAACACCCATTTTCTGGACCAATCAGAGAGAACGAATACAGAGGGCACTCTATATACAGTAACTCGATTATCATAGCTATGATGTCATAGCAGCCAATAATGTTTTATGTTTGGCTCGTACAGCCAAGCCGGACATGTTTCTGACTCAAAACTTGTCAAACAGATTAATAAACTCTAGCTTAAAATTATCTTGCATCTTTTCAAGTTTGCTTAGGAATGGGACGCGGGTAATTACAGAACGAGGAAATGAGTGCACTCAGAATTGTTTTAAATTGTAACATTACGACGAATATAGATATTTAGCCAAGATGAGAATAATACGAGAATTATTTTAACTGGAATCTATGAAAGTGGTAAAAAGCGTTCACTTTGTGAAAAGCTATCCCATTTGCATAACTCTGTTCTGAATGATCTTAATTGGTGATTGAATAACAGGGGTTAAACAGAGCTCGATAATATTTTTGATTGGATTGTATGAAAGTGGTAAAATGGGTTAAACTGCTTACCAGTTAAGGTAAGCCCGAGGGCGTGGTAAGTCTTATGCAATGTAACGTAAATGTTAGAATGGCATCATATGTATCAGTCTAAGGAAACGGTTTGCAATGAGAAGAATATCTTGCCATTTAACCTGGCAATACACCTTGCCTGTGTTCTGTATAGTACACAAGTACATAATGATAGATGGGGGCAATGTATAATATTCTTTAGCAATGGAGTATGCTAAAAAGTGGAAAGTAATAGAGTTATGGGTGTCAAGATGACCTTGTGGCTTGACCTAGCTTTACTTCCCGACTGTGTTCTGTTTAATACACAAGTACCATTTGAGCAGTGTTGTCAATATAAAATAAGCTTTAACATTGTAGTATACTAAAAAGTTGATACTAATAAAGATGTAGATGCCAAGAAAAGACTTTTAACAAAGAAATTCAAAAAAATTCTTACAAATCCTTAAAAATCAACTAGTGAGAAGATTATGGGTTGGAACGATCAAGGACCGTAACCACCAATGACCCTAACCACCAAGGATCTCAACCTCCAAGGGCCCCTCTCCCAAACCACAAATGGGCCCCTTCCCTCCAACTTTCTGGGCCTCTCTCCCCATTTTTATACTTTTTTTAAAGTTTTTTTTTAACTTTTTTCATTTTTTTAAACATTATAATTTTTTCAACTTTTTTTACATGTCTTGAATGACATAAAACATACTTAAAACATAAAAAATTCGCATATAATATTTTTCAAATTCAAAATGAGAATGATAAATGTTAGTCGTGGCTTTTTCTATTTGAAAAATAATGTTTGTAGTAGCACTGTTTTTATGGACCGAATTTTTTTGGACTTAGAAAATTTTTCAACTTTTAATTTTTTTTTTTACGTATCTTAAAATTACATGAAATATGCTTGGGCCTATACCAATCGTACTCTATGCATCCTCACAGACACGGCGTGGTATTCCCTGTGGTACTCTATGGACGGTTATCGACACCACGCGGTTGTACCATTTGAGAACTAAAGTTACATCAATCAACAACATAGCAGATTTTAACATGGATCAAAGTTTTGAGTTGTAAATATCTTTTTATTGTGAGTGCGCCATTTGTAATGGCCACTATCAAGACTTCAGTAATTCGTATGAGAGTAATGCAGCAAATTTAGAAGTCATAGAAAATGAAATCGAAGAGGACAATCTGAAAGAAATGAGAAGAAGAATCTTTGATGAAATGATGAGAAAAAGGGTAGGCTCATCAGTTTCTGCACTGGAAGAGAGTGACCAATATCACAAGGAACAATACAAACAATGACATCCTCTCAATTGCATGGAATATCAGGAGCACAAAGAAGCTCTCACAAAAGGAGGTTCGATATGGCAGAAAAGAAAGATCTAAAGAAGAGACATAGACAAGATGGATATCTCTACAGAGGGCACTATCAAGAGAGAACATGATGAATTTTTTAATGGACCAGATTCAGAATGTCTAAAGTTGTTCAAGGATGTTAATAATGTATAATAATGTATTAAACATATTTTTATATTAATATTCTACATGGCATTATTTCAATAAAATATACTATACATTACTTTGTTATATTTACATTATTTTTAGGGTATGCTAGAACGTCAAACGTTTAGAATATCTATTAAAAAGTTGGAGATGTAGGAAAAGGAATTTTCAGAAATATAGAAACTACTACTAACACGCTCGTAGCGGATATATTAGAAAATGAGATAGGTTAAATTTTGGAAACATCAACAGAATGTAGCAGTGACAAGATAAACCACGACACAACACTATAAAAATACCCCAAGTCTTAGATTTCAACCAAAAATTCCAAAATGAACTTTGAAAAATGAACAGAATATAACAGTGACAAGGTAAACCACGACACGACACTACAAAAATATTCCAAGTCTTAAATTACAACGATAAAATTCCAAACGAAGTTTGAACACATCCACAGAATGTAATAGTGGCAAGATAAACCACGACACAACACTATAAAAATATTTCAAGTCTTACATTTCAAGAAAAAAGTCCAAAATAAACTTTGAAACATCAATAGAATGTAACAGCGGTAAGGTAAATCACAACATAACGCTACAAAAATACTCCAAGTCTTACATTTCGACCAAAAAATTCCAAACTGAACTTTGTTACATCAACAGAATGTAACAGTGACAATTTAAACCACGAACCAACACTACAAAAATATTCCAAGTCTTACATTTCAAGGGAAAAAATTCCAAAATGAACTTTGAAATAACAAACAGGATGTAACACTGACAAGGTAAACCACGACACCACACTATAAAAATATTCCAAGTCTTACATTACAACGAAAAATTTCAAATGAACTTTGAAACATCAGCAAAATGTAACAGTGACAAGGTAAATCACTACATAACATTATAAAAATATTCTAATTCTTACATTTCAACGAAAAATTCCAAAACGAACTTTGAAACATCAACAGAATGTAACAGTGACAAGGTAAACCACGACACAACACCACAAAGGAATATTTTTATAGTATTGTGTTGTGATTTACACTGTCACTGTTACATTCTGTTAATGTTTCAAAGTTCATTTGGAATTTCATTTCATTTGGAAGTGAAAATGACGTGCCCTTGAAGACTGTGGGGGGAGTGTCCTGCTCAAACATATAATTTCCAGAACTTTCAACTACGTTGAACAAAATGGCTGGATCAAAATTTTGATTGGATGCGTTTGGGCAAAAGGGTGGGCGTCGAAGGGGTGTCAGTTGCCTTAGAATCCCTTTCGACTATTAAAAAGTGAACTAGCCGTTTAAATTTCCAATCGAATGAGCCCTTTCTGAAGTTTCTACGACAATGTTGTCTATAAAAAAAAACTTATAAGCCCCCAGGGCATAACTTTCAACCCTTGCCCTGAGAGCTGTGGGGGAGTTGTCATCCTCAAAGACCTAATTTCAAGAACTTAAAACTATGTTTAATAAAATGGCCATCTCAAAATTTTGATTGGATGTGTTTGGGGAAAAGGTGGGCGTCAGAGGGGGGTTAGTTGCACTCTAATCACTTTCAACAATAAAAAGAGCACTAGCCCTTTGAATTTCCAATTGTTTGAGCCTTTTTTGAAGTTTCTACGACAACGCCTTCTATAAAAACCTTATATGCCCCCAGGGCATAACTTAGAACCCTTGCCCTGAGGTTTGTGGGGAAGTCCCCTCTTAAAAAACATATTTTTTTATCTGGAAATCAACTATCCTGAACAAAATGGCTATCTAAAATTTTTATTGGATGTGTTTGGGGAAATGATGGGCGTGGGGGGGGGGCTAGTTGCCCTCCAATCACTTTCGACTATTAAAAAGGGCACTACCCCTTTGAATTTTCAATCGAATGGCCTTTTATGAAGTTTCTACGACAATGCCTTCTTTAAACAACTTTTATGCCCCCAGGGCATAACTTAAAACCCTTGCTCTGAGGGTTTTGGGGGAGTGTCCTCCTCAAAAACATATTTTCTATCTGGAAATCAACTACGCTGAACAAAATGGCTATCTCAAAATTTTTATTGGATGTGTTTGGGGAAATGATGGGCGTGGGGGGGGGGCTAGTTGCCCTCCAATCATTTTCGACTACTAAAAAGGGCACTAGTTCCTTGAATTTCCAATCGAATGAGGCTTTTTTGAAGTTTCTTCGACAACGCCTTCTATAAAACCTTATATGCCCCCAGGGCATAACTTAAAACCCATGCCCTGAGGGTTTTGGGGGAGTGTCCTCCTCAAAAACATATTTTCTATCTGGAAATTAACTACGCTGAACAAAATGGCTATCTCAAAATTTTGATAGGATGTGTTTGGCGGAATTATGGGCGTGGGGGGGGGGATAGTTGCCCTTCAATCACTTTCGACTATTAAAAAGGGCACTAGAACTCTCCATTTACAATCGAATGAGACCCCTTTGAAGTTAATACGACGACCCCTTCCATTTGAAGTGCCTCTGGCAAAAAAAATAAATAATAAAACATTGGAGCCGTGTGGCCTTTACTATAGGCAACGCTATAGCGTTGCGTCTTATAATTGCAAATTTTCGTTTTTTGGACCTTCATACTGACATTATATAACCGGTTGTGTTCAAAAAGGTTTTCTTTTTTAAGATCTTTGAATTGTTTTAATCCCGTGTTAAAATACATACAAATATTTTTGCAATTACGAGTTTTTTGCTCTTTACGCAATTTAATGTCTTTTCACAGTGTAACTACTTTTACTACCACCGAAACAACTGTGATGATATCAAACAGTTCGTGGTAACGAACTGTAAGTAAAGAGAAACCCGGCTCAATAGTAACGGAAACTCTAAAAAAACTAAATTTTGATACCAAACGATAAATCAAAAGAATCAGATTTTTACGATCATTCAAATATATAAGTTTCATCAAGTTTAATTATGCAGAGAAAAAGTTACGCGCCTGAGAAAATTTGCCCCATTTTCAAAAAAAGGGTGAAACACCTTTAAAAAGTCATAGAACTTTGATGAAAATCATACCATCAGATTCAACTTATCAGATAACCCTAATATATAAGTTTCAAGTTCCGATCTGCAAAAATATGGAATTCTGTATTTTTTGCCAAAATCACGTATACGTGTTTATTTGTTTTTTTGTTAGTTTATTATTATTATTATTATTTATTGGAAAACCCGTCATACAAAAAAGGAAAAGACGGAGCAATAAGCAAAACAAAAAAAAAAGCAATACACATAAACTTAGGAGTTATACATGTGGTTTGTAGTGATGAACGCTGGAGCTAAGATCTAAATCAGCACTTAGAACAAATTACACAAAACGAGAAAGAAAAACACAATTATACACTGCTCTGTAGGTACGCCACATGTTTCTTTTCTTTTTTTGTTTAGGCTCCTAAATACTGAACAAACATAAATAATATGAACATCATTGCATCAAGCCGTAATTGGTAAAAAAAAAAAAAAAAACCAAACAATCAAAAGTGAATTAAAAAAGATATACAGTAGATAATCATATTAACTAGTGTAAATATGACAAGAAACGGTAAAAACAGTTAAACGACACTTGCGCCCGCTGGTCTTGAACTCAGATCACTCTCAACAAATGATTCATTTACTCCGATATACATAAATAACAGAAACAAGGAAATTATTCAATCACGGATCCTTTTACAACTTTACTTAAAGCAATATGCTTAAAAGAACCGATAATTAATAAACAACTCTTTTATTAGTAATATACGCAATATATTATCAAAAAAAAAAATTTACACCAAAATTGAGAATAACCAGCGTCACTTAAAATGGACTCATACGAAAAGAGACTAAATCATCAGTCAGTTTAAAAACTGCAACAATTACACTAAGCGCGAAAACAAACACTTAAAAAAAAATAAATAAAAAAAACACAACAAATACATCTTAACTAATGGGCCAATACTGACGACCAGGGATGATTCAACTTCATTAAACGGGAATTATAAGCACGAATTTGCTTTTCCACAGCTATAATGGGGTCATCAATGCTGAATTTTCTAATCAGATAAGAATTACGCGTCCAAGGGGGAAAACGTAAAAGATATTTTGCGAACCGGAAGAAAACTGAACGAATTTTTGACTTGTCAGAATTTGTGAGCATTTTCCAAAACGGCGATATGTACAGATAATGTGGTAGAGCGACAGAGTTAAAAAGTTTCGAGAGAAGATGGCGGTTGAACCGTAACTTATTAGTTACAAAAGAAGCATATGATAACCCAACTCTACGCTCAATGTGAGCAATTAATAGTTGTCACGTGTGCATTACTGATGAACCAATGGGAAGACTGAGGTAGGTGATATGATCTACTGGCTTAATCCTACTATTTCCGAGAGGAATATCCCTAGGCGACGCTTGCTTCCAATTGAAGAATACAACTTCGGACTTTTCAGCATTGAACTGAAGACCTAGTTTTGCATACTCAGATTGTAGCATTGCGAAAATCTCGCTTATGCGCTGGATAGTGCGGCTCACATTCAGAATGTCGTCTGCATAACATACGAGAGATAAATCAAGACCGGCAAAGATGAATGATGTGGGAACAGCTGACTGTGCATCAAGAACTCCATTATTGAAGAGTGAAGGGGAAGAAACAGCACCTTGACGGGTACCTTTTCCAACATTGACAAAAATATTAGGGGTTGGTGCATAGACTTGAGAGCCGTCAACTTTAGCTAATGGGTGAAGTATTAGGCGAACTTTAAGACGATAATACATGTCTCGAAGGGCTCTGATATATGAGGGGCTCACTCCACATTTTGCTGCATTGAGTAGCATAGCGGCGTGAATGAGAGAGTCGAACGCTTTACGAACATCATGCCCAGCCAACACGAGAGTTTCACCTGATGCATCAGCATCGATCAATGCGTTCGCGACAACCGACAAAGCGTGGGAACAACCGAGACGTGGCTGGAATCCAAATTGGTTAGGTGGAACATAGCATTTTGCGTCCAGTTGGTCAATGAACAGAAGTTCAAAAAGCTTACAGAAGGTAGTAGCCACTGTTATAGGGCGGAAGGACGAGCACTGGGTTGTGAGTTTACCTTTCTTTGGAATTGGAGTGAGATCTCCGATTGAGAAACAAGACGGTACAATTCCTTGGGTAACAATCATCTGCATCAAAAGAGTAATATGGTTTACCAGCAGCTCGCTTCCATGCAGAATGTGAAGAGCGCTTATTTTATCGATGCCAGAAGATTTCTTACGCTTTAGGCGTTGGATTGCTCGCAGTACAGAATCAGCTGAAACAACAAAATTGTCGGTTGGACACCTAGACAGAAATTTATCAAGCTTATCTTCATATTCGGACTGTAGGGCGGCATCTGGTGGGGAGAATTCAGCAGAGAAGTATGAATTTCATTCGGAATCAGGAATAACTTGAGCAGATAGGTGGGCCCTAGGAGGATCTCTTGATACATTTCTCCAGAAGGAAGGTTGGGACAGAGAAGCTTGCTGGGATGTCTCTTCAACTATCTGGTTCATATGGATACATAGTTCTCTTGCAAACTTTCTTTTGGTAGAAAGACGAATGTCAGAAGCCCAGCCAGAGCGAGGACGGTCGCACTGGAGCCACAAATGGTACCAAAATTTGGATTTTCTCCAAGCTTCAACTAGGCTCGGATTACTGGACCAGTGCTTTGTGACACTCCGACGTATACGTTTAAGAGGTATACTGGCTTTTTCTGCGCATCGCAGAGCATGGCAAATTTGTGCAAGATAGATATCTAGCAACATCCGTATTTCATTTGCATCAACTTGCGGATTTTCCATGAGCAGCTGGAACGGAACATGAATTTTATGTAGGACAGAATTAGTTACTACAGCAAAAAGGTCATCTAGGATATTTTCCCAATCCCTGTAAAATTGGGCGTGGGGCTGATGTGGTTGTGTAGTGGGAGTAGACTGAGCAGAGGAACAATAAATAGATGCAGATATTGGAAGGTGGTCTGATAGTTGGATATCAGTAACGACGTGAACAGGTGACACTTGGAGATTTATAGAAGAAACTGCATGGTCAAGGTTCGATACGTGACTTGAATGGTGTGTGTAAGTTTGTTTGTTGGTTATTTTCCCCAGGGGTGATCGTATCGACCCAGTGGTCCTAGAATATCGCGGGAGGGCTCATTCGAACGGAAATTAAAAGTTCTAGTGCCTTTTCTAAGCGACCAAAAAAATGGAGGGTAACTAGGCCCCCTCCCACGCTCATTTTTTCCCAAAGTCACCCTATCAAAATTTTGAGACAGCCATTTTGTTCAGCATGGTCAAAAATACATCATCTATGTCTTTGAGGATGATTTAATCCCCCACAGTCCCCAGAGGAAGGTCTGCAAGTTATGAACTTTGCCCAATGTTTATATATAGTAGGCTATTTGTTATTGGAAAGTATACAAAAGTTTTCCGGGGGGATTTTTTCTGGTAGTATGGGGGGTGGTCGGGGTTTACGTGGGAGAATCTTTCCATGGAGGAAGTTTTCATGGGGGAAGGTATAATACTAAGAAGGGGGCGCCGGATTTCCCAGCATTATTTAAAAAACGATCAGAAATTAAATTAAAAAGCAATTTTTTCAAATGAAAGTAAGGAGCAAAATAAAAACTTTAAAACGAATAGAAATTATTATATATATGATTGGGTTTGTCCCCTAGTCATTACCTCGCTCTTTACGGCTAAAGTTTTTTTTATACTTTCATCATAGCTATTCTAATTAACGGCCTTTGTGATTAAGGGGTCATTCTTACAGAATTGGAACAAAGCTTGAACTTTAGCGTAAAGAGCGAGGTATTGACTAAGGAGTGAATCCCCTAATATACGTAATAAAAATATACGAATACAGAAGTTCGTTACGGAAGCTAATTCGTAAGTTACATCAGATAAAAAGTTCGACAAAACCATTTAGCCAAATAGAAGTAAAATTAATATGCAAATTTCGTTTTAATTAGTCATGTACGGTGCGCCAAAATCAAAGCTGCCTCAATTCAAAAACGTCCAGAAATTAAATAAAAAACAAGCTTTTTTAACTGAAAGTAAGGAGCGACATTGAAATTTAAGACGAACAGAAATTATTCTGTATATGAAAGGGGCTGTCAGCGTAGTTAATTTCCAGATAGAAAATATGTTTTTGAGGAGGACACTACCCCAAAACCCTCAGGGCATGGGTTTTAAGTTATGCCCTGGGGGCATATAGGGTTTTTATAGAAGGCGTTGTCGAAGAAGCTTCAAAAAAGCCTCATTCGATTGGAAATTCAAGGAACTAGTGCCCTTTTTAATAGTCGAAAGTGATTGGAGGGCAACTAGCCCCCCCCCCCACGCCCATCATTTCCCCAAACACATCCAATAAAAATTTTGAGATAGCCATTTTGTTCAGCGTAGTTGATTTCCAGATAGAAAATATGTTTTTGAGGAGGACACTCCCCCACAACCCTCAGGGCAAAGGTTTTAAGTTATGCCCTGGGGGCATAAAAGTTGTTTAAAGAAGGCATTGTCGTAGAAACTTCATAAAAGGCCATTCGATTGAAAATTCAAAGGGGTAGTGCCCTTTTTAATAGTTGAAAGTGATTGGAGGGCAACTAGCCCCCCTCCCACGCCCATCATTCCCCAAACACATCCAATAAAAATTTTAGATAGCCATTTTGTTCAGGATAGTTGATTTCCAGATAAACAAAATATGTTTTTTAAGAGAGAACTTCCCCACAAACCTCAGGGCAAGGGTTCTAAGTTATGCCCTGGGGGCATATAAGGTTTTTATAGAAGGCGTTGTCGTATAAACTTCAAAAAGGCTCATTCGATTGGATAAATAGCAAACATCAAGTGAATTATCCTTAGCAAGAACCCTTTTTTTCACTTCTCATATTCCTCCCCCGAGAGATATTTTCTTGCGCCATAATCAGAGCTTCTAAAATCCAGAGGAATTCCCCCCCCCCTTCGGTATGACTATTCGGCCATTACTAGTCTTGATCCAGCCAACCTTGGCAGCATTTTTTCCACCAAATATCCTACCCAATGGTGTGATCCTTGAGCAAGACGACCGGTGGCTTAACGGTGACTGAAATTAGCCTCAGTAAGCCCGTATTTGGGCCAATTACTCTTAGGGGAACTACCAGAAGGTTGTCACCACTTCCCCCGTGAGACAACCTTTGTTTCTACTTTAAAAAAATATTTTCACCGATTTTTTTTTTTTTTTTTTTTGAAAGGGCTTGGAGAGCAATTATCCGTAAAATACAAAGACTAAAGCTACAGTTTCAAATAGCTTCAGTTTTATTCAGTAGTTTTCTTCTTTTTTTTGCACTGGCCCACAGCGGAAGTATCAGTAATAAATGTAAATGGCGGCTATCTCAGGGATACAATTCAATCTTTTTTCTATGGTAACCAAGGGACATTGTAAACTCAGCTTTCTAGACACGTTTAGTGATGACAATCCCAAGTAATTTGATTGTCGCTCGAAAGCTAACGTGTTTTGGTTCTGAAAGTAAAGTCTTCCGAGATGTGAAAAATTTTAATCATTTTCAAATCATTTATATCGAGGCAGACCTCTTCATGCATTGAAAAATTGTTGCTACTGTAAACATTTTTCAGGTTTAGAAATTTCGTGGATATTTTACTACTAGAACTGCCAATTTTCCAGTGGCAGTTTCCTAACAAAAAAAAAAATTCCTAATTTTTCATTCTGAAAAAACAAAACTGGACATCAGAGCAATAAAAAAGTTATAGAAGAGTTGCAATAAGCCCATGTGCAGAGAGCCATTGCGGCTGTGATAATTAAAAGTCCGACATATGCCATTTTGGTCAAAAATGAGTTACGTATGTGTCGTGGATAAACTCATCATGAGAAATCGAGCCTTTTTGTCACCTTTTTGTCAAGGAAAAAGGAGACATACGCCAAAAAATGGAATAATTTTGAATTCACTTAGAATGTGTTTGGCAGAAGAGGAATATCTCATCTATAGGAAAAAAAGAATATACGCCATAAAATGGAATAATTTGGAATTAGGTCGCAAATTTTGAATTTAATTTATACCACTGAAAAGAGCATAAAAATTTGGTTTAGAAAATATGCCTTTCATTTCCATAAGCCTTATTCTTCAGAACAACCACAACCAACAAACTCTTTTCTGTTTTTTCGCTCTCCTAAAAAGTTACAAAAATGGCGTATGTCGCACTTTTAATTATGACAACAGATTGGGTGCATGTCCTACTCATAAATCTAGGTTTTTTCAAAAATTAATTTCGTTTTCCATCTCTCTGTTTCAGTGTGTTTTTTATCACAGGCAGCGCCCTAGCGCTGCCTAAGTAAAGAACAGAGTGGCCACAATGTGTTTTTTTTCTTCTTCTTTCTTCGACAGGCACTTCGTATCGAAGGAGTTGTCGTAGAAACTTCGAAAAGGGCTCATTCGATTGGAAATTGGGGTGGCTAGTGCCATTTTTAATAGTCCAGAGTGATTGGAGGGCAACTAGCCCCTACGCCCATCATTCCCCCAGACACATCCAATCAAAACTTTCAGATAGCCATTTTGTTCAGCGTCGTTGATTTCCAGAGAGAAAATATTTTTTTGAGGAGGAAACTCCCCCATAACCCTCGGGGCAAGGGTTTTACGTTATGCCCTGAGGGCATATAAGAACAATGTTGGCAACAATGTACCATATATTATTTTTTTACTTTAGAGCGGGCACTTCATATGTAAGGGGTCGTCGTAGAGACTTCAAAAGGGACTCATTCGATTGGAAATCAAGAGTTCTAGGGCCCCTTTTAATAGTCGGAAGTGATTGGAAGGAAACTAGCCCCCTCCCCCTACGCCCACCATTCCCCCAAATACATCCATTCAAAATTTTGAGTTAGCCATTTTGTTCAGCGTAGTCGATTTCCAGATTGAAAATGCATTCTGAGGAGGACACTCCCCCACAACCCTCAGGACAAGGGTTTTCAGTTATGCCCTGGGGGCATATAAGGATTTTATAGTAGGCGCTGTCGTAGAAACTTCAAAACAGGCTCATTCGATTGTAAATTCGCAGGGCCAGTACCCTTTTTAATAGTGGAAAGTGATTGGAGGGCAACTAGCCCCCCCCCGCCCATCATTCCCCAAAACACATCCATTCAAAATTTTGGGATATCCATTTTGTTCAGCGTAGTTGATTTCCAGATAGAAAATATGTTTTTGAGGAGGACACTCCCCCATAACCCTTGGGGCAAGGGTTTTAAGTTATGCCCTGAGGGCACATAAGATCGATGTTGGCACAATGTACTATTTTTTTTCCTTTAGAGCTGGGCACTTCACATGGAAATGACCGTCGTAGAAACTTCAAAAGGGGCTCATTCGATTGGAAATTGAGAGTTCTAGTGCCCTTTTTAATAGTCGAAAGTGATTAGAGGGCAACTAGCCCCCCCCGCCTCCTCCCACGCCCATCATTCCTCAGAGCACATCCAATCAAAATTTTGAGATAGCCACTTTGTTCAGCGTAGTTGATTTCCACATAGAAAATATGTTTTTGAAAAGGACACTCCCCCAAAACCCTCAGGGCAAGGGTTTTAAGTTATGCCCGGGGGGCATATAAGGTTTTTATAGAAGGCGTTGTCGTAGAAACTTCAAAACAGGCTCATTCGATTGGAAACTCGAAGGACTAGTACCCTTTTTAACAGTCGAAAGCGACTAGAAACAACAAGCCCCCCCCCCCTCCCCGACGCCCATCATTCCCCCAAACAAATTCAATTCAATTCAATTTTATTCAAATAAAAACATAACACAAACATCAATAACAATAAAGATCCTAGAAGATAACTTGTTAAGGACCAAAAAAATAAAAAAAATAAAGTAACACTGAAAAAAAAATAGAAGAATAAAACATGGGTAATTAGAGCAAATTTGTTAAAAATGGAAAGATTAAATTATAATATCAAGTTTTGTTACATTTTTATACAACTTGCAAAAACTTGTGGCAAGTTCAACACTGGAGGGAATTTTGTTCCATTGAATAATAGATTTGTAAATGTGAGATTGCTGGGCAGCACTTGAAACGTATTTAGGAATTTTAAAGGCTCTATTGGATGAACGGAGACAGTGTGCTTCCGAATTATTAATATTATAATAGGTTAGTAGTTGAGGTGGAAGATTATTGTGGAAAGCAGAGTAAGCAAGCGATAAGTTTAGTTTTTGTATGATTTGATCAAGTGGAGCTATGCCAAAATCTGAATACAAATCACGAGTTGGATATAGACGGGGAAGCCGAAAAAACTACTTTAATGGCACGGTTTTGGGCAAATTTTAGTTTTTTAGTGAAGGACCGTTTTGTATTTCCCCAAACTGATCCGCAATAAGAAAGGTAAGGAAAAATAAAGGAATAATAAAGGGTAACTAGGATGTCAGAGCACATCCAATCAAAATTTTGAGATAGCCATTTTGTACAGCGTAGTTGATTTCCAGACAGAAAATATGTTTTTGAGGAGGAAATTCCCCCACAACCCTCAGGGCAAGGATTTTAAGTTATGCCCTGGGGCATATAAGGTTTTTATAGAAGGCGTTGTCGTAGAAACTTCAAAAAGGCTCATTCGATTTGAAATTCAAAGGGCTAGTACCCTTTTTAATTGTCGAAAGTGATTGGAGGGCAAATAGCCCCCCTCCTCCCACGCCCATCATTTCCCCAAACACATCCAATCCAAATTTTGAGATAGTCATTTTGTTCAGCCTAGTTGACTACCAGATAGAAAATATGCTTTTGAGGAGGATACTCCCCCAGAGCCCTCAGGGCAAGTGTTTTAAGTTATGCCCTGGGGTCATATAAGGTTTTTAAGGAAGGCGTTGTCGTAGAAACTTCAAAAAAGCTCATTTGATTGGAAATTCAAAGGACTAGTGCCCTTTTTAAAGTCGAAAGTGACTGGAGGGCAACTAGCCCCCCCACGCCCATCATTCCCCCAAACAAATCCAATAAAAATTTTGAGATAGCCATTTTGTTCAGAGTAGTTGATTTCCACATAGAAAATATGTCTTTGAGGAGGACAATCCCCACAACCCTCGGGGCAAGGGTTTTAAGTTATGCCCTGAGGGCATATAAGAAAAATGTTGGCACAATGTACTATGTACTACTATTTTCCTTTAGAGCAGGGCACTTCATATGGAAGGAGTCATCGTAGAAACTTTAAAAGGGGCTCATTTGATTGGAAACTGAGATTTCTAGTGCCCTTTTTAAAAGTCGAAAGTGATTGGAGGGCAACTAGCCCCCCCCACCCCACGCCCATCATTCCCCCAAACACATCCAATCAAAATTTTGAGATAGCCATTTTGTTCAGCGTAATTGATTTCCCGATAGAAAATATGTTTTTGAGGAGGACACTCCCCCACAACTGTCAGGGCAAGGGTTTTAAGTTATGCCCTGGGGGCATATAAGGCTTTTATAGAATGTTTTGTCCTAAAAACTTCAAAACAGGCTCATTCGATTGGAAATTCGAAGGGCTAGTACCCTTTTTAATAGTCAAAAGTGATTGGAGGGCAACTAGCCCCCCCCCCCCCGTCCACGCCCATCATTCCCCCAAACAAATCCAATCAAAATTTTGAGAAAGCAATTTTGTTCAGCGTAGTTGATTTCCAGATAGAAAATATGTTTTTGAGAAGGACATTCCCCCACAACCCTCAGGGCAAGGGTTTAAGTTACGCCCTGGGGGCATATAAGGTTTTTATTGAAGGCGTTGTCGTAGAAACCTCGAAAAAGGCTGAATTGACTTGAAATTGGAGTGACTAGTGCCATTTTTAAGTCAAAGTGATTGGAGGGCAACTAGCCCCCCCCCCCCCCCCCCGCCGCCCATCATTCCCCCAAACCCATCCAGTCAAAATTTTGAGTTAGCCATTTTTGTCAACGTAGTTGATTTCCAGATAGAAAATATGTTTTTGAGGAGGACACTCCCCCACAACCCTCGGGGCAAGGGTTTTAAGTTCTATCCTGAGGACATATAAGAACAATGTTGGCACAATGTACTATGTATTATTTATACATAGAAAATATTTTTTTGAGGAGGACACTCCCCCAAAACCCTCAGGGCAAGGGTTTTAAGTCATGCCCTGGGGGCATATAAGGTTTTTATAGAAAGCGTTGTCGTAGAGACTTCAAAACAGGCTCATTCGATTGGAAATTTGGAGGGCTAGTACCCTTTTTAATAGTCGAAAGTGATTGGAGAGCAACTAGACCCCCCCCCCACGTCCATCATTCCCCAAACACATCCAATCAAGATTTTAAGATAACCATTTTTTTCAGCGTAGTTGATTTCCAGATAGAAAATATGTTTTTGAGAAGGACACTCCCCCACAACCCTCAGGGCAAGGGTTTTAAGTTATGCCCTGGGGAAATATAAGGTTTTTATAGAAGGTATTTTCGTAGAAACTTCGAAAAGAGCTCATTTGATTGGAAATTGGAGTGACTAGTGCCATTTTTAAGAGTCGAAAGTGATTGGAGGGCAACTAGCTCCCCCACGCCCATCATTCCCCCAAACACATCCAATCAATATTTTGAGATAGTCATTTTTTTCAGCGTAGTTGATTTCCACATAGAAAATATGTTTTTGAGGAGGACACTCCCCCACAACCCTCAGGGCAAAGGTTTTAAGTTATGCCCTGGGGGTATATAAGGTTTTTATAGAAGGTGTTGTTGTAGAAACTTCAAAACAGGCTCATTCGATTGGAAGTTCAAAGGGCTACTCAAAACGAGCAAAAATTAACATAAGTTGGGCACAAAACCCCTATGCCTTCCCAAGGCCAGAACCAAATTTGTACTTTACTGAAAAAATACAAATGAATGTGCAATGTCAGTTTAATATACATATACCGATATTTAGTAATCAAAATGTTAATGTTATTTAATTTATTAAAGTTATAAAAGTAAAAACATTTACATTTTTTCAGTAAAGCGCAAATTTTGTTCTGGCCTTGGGAAGGCAAAGGGGTTTTGCGCCCAACTTATGTTAATTTCTGCTCGTTTTGAGTTTGACTCGGTTGATTATTGTAATTTCTGTTCGTTCTAGGTTTCATTTATTTATCGATGCTGATTTGTGGTAGTTTCACGCTTGGTAGATTATTTCATTTTATTTTTGCTCATTTTTTGTTTAATGGAGTTCTTTACTTTTCTTTGAAAAACTTATTTTGTGGAAAAAGTTTTTCAAATTAATTTACAAATAATATCCATCCATTGGTACATTCATGTAAGAGCATTTGCTATATAGATTTAGAAAAATTATCATAGCTTTATGTTCAGTAGAAACAGCCAGTAATGATCCATACCTGGTAAGAATAACTACTGTGAATATATTTCTATATATATTATATATTCTACATTTCTGCATGTCCCGCCCTCAAATTTAATTATATCGGAAATAGAGTTTATAAATAATTTAGTACGTATTGAACCCATTATTCACAAGAGTCACACAAAGTTTTCATGGCTGTATTACGAAATATACCCTTTTAACCCTTTTTTAAACCCTTTTTACGTTATTCTGTTTTGTTTTGACTCTGAAATATGGATTCGGCCCAGTCGGGCCAGTGATAGTTATCGTTTATAATAATCTTAACTTATCCGAACAAGGTTTTTTGGTTTTACCAATTATTTATTTTTTACAATTTTTGTGAAATTAAAAAGAGTTTTAACAGACCATAAGTAGGCCTTTTGGCCCGTGCCTCATTCTTAAATCTCAAGATTTTAATGATTTTTTGTTAATTAATCCAATTTTTCATTTTATCTGTTTATTTCAGTCTAATAGTCTGGACCATCCAACACGAAGAGAGCAATTCAGACAGCTAAACCAAAAGGCATGGAAAAACCTCTGAGGTAGTGAGGATACTTAATGAATCTTGGCCGCAAAACCACTTTGAAGACATACAAGAACGAGCCTCACAACGAATTGCAGACTAAACTGAAGTACAACGGAACATGCCGTCAGGAGACATGCAACAACAAGCATCAGAGTGAATCACAAATGATTCAGTAAAAAATGTTTGTCAAAAGGGCATATCAACTGTGTCTTAGGAGCGATTTGGTATGTGAAGTTGAAACTTACAGGGCTTATTCTTTGGGATGTTGAACTGACCAAAATACAATATTTGCGTCCTAAAGCTACTGTTCCTACTCATATTTTACCACTACTAGTACTACTACTGCTGCTACTACTACTACCACTCTTACTACTGCTACTACAGCTAAGGCTACTGCTATTAATTCTACTGCTACTACTACTACTACTACTGCTACTATTGTTACTGCTTGTGAAAGCTAAGGGTATTAAAGTGAAAAAATTGAGGAATATTGAAACAGTATTGAAGTAAATCGGAAAACACTATGCCAATACAGGCTGTCAAGAGGACACATCAGCAATGCCTTAGGAATGATTTATGTTATGAAGTTGAAACTTCCAACGCTTGTTGAGTGTATGTTGAAGAGAACTAAAGGTACAATGGGATTCCTGCTACTGATGCTACTGCTGCTACTAAACCTATTGCTACTACGCAAGCTAAGGATAATAATATGAAACTTTCAAAAAATATTTAGGCGAATGTTGGCTAAATCAAACGAACTATGAGCATGTAGATTGTCCAAAGAGTGACACAGCATTATCTCAAGAACGGCTTACATTATTAAGTTGGACCTTCCCTGGTAAGTTGTGGCGAATTTGAACTAGCAAGAAGGCGCTATGTGTACGCATGGGTAATCACGGTAAGGGTATTAAGGTGATACTTTTAGGAAACGTCAGGGGAGTTTCAATTAAACGTAAAAACTATATGCATTCAGATCTTCAAAAGGGCATATAAGCATTATCATAGACAGGGCAGCGCTATCATAGATAGTAATAACATAGAAACTTTTAAAGGAGCTAATGTGATTGGAAATTAAATGTTCTAGTGCCCTTTTTAAGAGCCAAAACTGATTGGAGGGCAAGAAGCCCTCTTTCCAAGCCAATTAATTTTCCAGACACATTTTGAGTTAGCCATTTTGTTCAGCATAGTTGAACGGTCCAGTAACTATTTTTCTAGCAATATTGGGTATGCCAACCCTTACCAGTTATCCAATTTTCCCATTGGGCTTTAAAGCTAAATCAAAAGACACTCTGTGTATCCTGGTTGTCAGCTCTGCAATGTTCCAAGAACCCCTAAGGATTGAAGCTTTCAGGATTACTACTACTACTATCTCTGCTCTTACAATTTAACTGAATCAAAAGAGTGTAATTGTATCAAGGACGTCAAAGAGCATAGATAGAATTTTTGATAATCGTATTAAATATCATTTTTCAGGTAAAGTTGCGAAGGCTTAAAATTGAATTAGACAATACTATTTGTGTAAATATTTTCAAAATGGTGCATGCTGTAAAAAATTGTTGAAAAATTTTCTCCAGCATACAAATATCAAGCCGAACTATTGACTCTTTCAGAACAAAAAGTAAAAGATTTAAAACATTATTATAAATAAAATATATAAATGTGGATTGACAGCTTAACATGAATATACTGATGTTTATTCCTTATAATCTTAGTAATTTTGATTTATTAAAATGAAAAAAGTGAAAACATCTAATATGTATTTTGTCTTCTGTAAAGGACAAATTATTTTCTGGTCTTCAGAAGGTATAATAATAATAATAATAATAATAATAATAATAATAATAATAATGATAATAATAATAATAAAAATACTATTGTTTTCCCTCAGGATACACTATGAGGAGTACATTCAAAATAAATATAAAATATAAAGACACAACTTACAATTAACACGACCAAAACTACCGACAAATATGACCATCTACGTCAATCAGTTAACATATTAGATTTTTCCAAAATACGGGAATAAATTTCTATATTCAAGATAATTTCGAGCCTTTTGAACTAAATGCTAATACATACTCTTCATTACATCAAGCGGGTCCTTTATTCCATACATATATTTTAAAGAAGTATTACAAGCACTTAGCCGAAAACCTAGTAGAACTTTAAGATATCTAAAATGCGCAACTTTAATTTGAGATGAAGCAGAAGATTAAAAAGTTTTCAAAATCACCACAGAAAAGCTAATCAAAGGTAGAACTGTCGATTGATACAGTCTAGCTAATATATCCCTTCTCATATTATTATTATTATCATTATTATTATTATTATGTGTGTGACATGTGAGTTAGTTTTATAGTATTATGTGTGCTTTTGTGTTGCAATTGTTATGTTATTTTATTTTTATTTGCTATGGGCTATGTTTAGTTATTGTTATATATGTTATTATCCTGTGTTGTGACTTGATATGCAACTGCGTTTGTTTTGCCATGGCCCAAAGAGGCTTTTTTTTCAATAAATATCTATCTATTGTCACACAGATGAACGAGGGAACCGAACGTCTTTCTTGTCTTAATTTCCATGTGGCTTATTATTAAAAGAGGTGATAGTCTTTTTACATAAAAATATAGGACAACTAGGTATATCACCGAGTCCAAAGCATGGAAAATCCGAGCATTACCACAATCACGTGGAGGAGAGCCAAGAGGGCCATTAATCACAAAATACTGGCATTTCGCACGGTTAATTTCTAGACCTTTTTTCTTCAATTCATTTGCTAAAATCTTCAAATTTTCAATCATCATAGTCTTTGACCGACTAAGTAAAATAATGTTATCAGCATAAGCCAAATAGCTAATTCCAACTGCTAAATAAATCAGAGAAGTTTTTAAAGAAGAAAAACAATCACCAAAACAACAAAACAATTTTAGACACAAATTAAAAATAGACGACGATAATATCCCCCCCCCTGCCTAACCCCCCTCCAAACTGCTACTTCATCAGCAGAAATTATAGATCCCAAGGCAACGCGAGCCTTAAGGCCAGAATACCACGAACGAAAAACATCGACCAGGTATGTGGTAAACAACATTTTAGTAAGCTAAGTAGAGCAGATGCACGAGAAAGATTATCGAAAGCCCCTTTAATATCTATTAATAAACAATATAACGGGTCTTCTTTGAGCCAAGAAGTACTTATAATTTGAAAGAAGTAGTATGTGCATGATCACAGCCCGTACCCAAGTGAACCCCAATTGATCCGAACTAAAGTCAAGTGAAACACAAAGAGATGTAACACTAAGTTCAAACATCTTACTTAATTGAGAACCCTTAGTAATAGGCCGAAAAGAATCACATGTCTGGTAGGGGAGACTGGGGTACCTCCGCACACGGGGCACCTCCAGACATCGAACCTGTTGGCTTTGCTATCTAGCGGAAAAATTGGAAAAAAATCACAAAGATGTGCCATTTTACTGTTCATCTTGGAGGCAAGATGGCACTTCCATCAAATAGCATAGCAGTGAGTCAGTCGGTAATAAGACTTTAAAGATACAGCTGCCAATTGTTTCGCGTGATGATAAAAGTGAAATAGAGAGGTAAGTTTTATAGATACATTTAATGTAATGTTCTAGGAACAAGCAAAACGAACCCAAATATGCTTCCTCTACATAAGATTGACGTAACTCTAGGTGTTCTTTGGTTATGACTCTTTTCTTCTGAAAGGCTCCTTAGGGGCACCTCCGGACAATTTTTTTGGGGCAGGTTTGGACACTGTCCGGAGGTGCCCGATGATTTGAGCAGCCATTGGTGTTTTTTTCTTTCATTTTTAAAAGGAAAGGAAGGATTGATGATATAATTAGATGTATGAAAGAAGCTGAAAAAATTGCGGTTCCCGAAGAGCGTATTCGTATTAAAACGCGAAAATCTATATGGGCTGCCGATCCTGAATTAAAGAATTATAAAAATAAGGCAAAACTTTGGTTGCGAATTTGGGTTGATTGTGGTAGACCTGCGTCGGGGTCTGTTGCGGATATAAAGCAGAAAACAAAGAATGAATATAAAAAGTACCTTAAATCCATTCGTTATAAGGGTATGGAATTTCCAACATCTAAGAATGATTGGTCTAAATTGATTAATTCTGAGAAGCTGGATAAAAGTGATCTTCATAAAAGTGATTCGATTCTAGTTCAGCTTGGTATGATTATTATTCGTCAATTTTTTCCAAAATTAACTTTTTCGTGCAGTCACATTATTCTCGGTTACTTTCTAAAATTCTTCCGCCTTCGCTTCATCAGGGCCATATTATTCCAGTATCAGTAGCTGCTGTTGAAAGTGCAATTAAGCAACTGAAATCTTCATCCGTTGATATTGATGGTATTAGTGCAAATAATATAAATCCAAAGTGTGTTGTTCTTTTATTTCATTTGCAGTTGTTGTTCCAAATGTGTTTAACATCTTCGCTGGTTCCGGATAGCTTTCTTTGTGGAACTGTCACCTCAATATTAAAACGAGGAAAACTCCCTTCTCATTGTTCATCTTATCGCCCTATAACCACTGCGTGTAACTTGAGTAAAATCCTCGAATATATTTTACTTCCTCATTTAAATGAAAATATAAATTTCGGATCGAATCAATTTGGGTTTCAATCTGGTATTGGTTGTCAACATGCACACCGTGTTCTTTCTTCCGCCCTTAAGAATAGCCTGGCTGAGGGGTCGCCACTTTATATGTGCACTTTGGACCTTTCTAAAGCTTTTGACAGTGTAGTCCATAGTCAAGCTTTTTTCTCCTTTTTTAATAATGGTGTAAATCTTTCAGTTATTTTTCTTCTTCGTTTTTGGTATGAGAATTCTTTCCTCCGAATTAATAAATCTGGACCTCCGTTTGTCCGTGTACGTCGGGGTGTGAAACAGGGAGGGGTTTTATCACCTAGTATATTCAAAATGTGTATTTCTGGTATATTAGATGAAATTAGATCAAAATATTTCATTGGACTTTCAGATGTTTCTTATCTTGCTTATGCGGATGATCTTCTACTTTTATGTAAAACTAAGCAAGGTCTCTCTTTTATGGTCTCAAAAGTTTCACGTTTATTTTCTAAAATTGGTCTTTCTCTTAATGTTGAGAAATGCGAGTTTCTAGTTTTTAATGGTCCGACTTCCTCTAATGTTCCCTTAGTTTGTCGCGGTTCATAGACACGGTGGAACTGCTCGGGTCCAAGCTACTTATGTTTTTGCAGGTCTTTGGTTGGATCATATCCGCTGAGTGATTTAAGTTTGATAACTATGAACCTTTTTTCTTTTCTATTTACTTTTGTATCCTATATCTGAAGAATACAGTATCTGAAAGCATGTCCGGAGCTACCCCCCACACCTGTGCAAAGCTGCCCCTATATAGGGGCAGTTTCGGACATTTTGTGGACCCAGGGAAAACGTCAACTACTTAGCAGCGCTTGCATATTTTCGCTTTAACTCTGTCCAGGCTCTGTCCAAGTGGCTAAGCTATGCTGGTGCCAAATAAGAAGTCCCGATAGCGCGCACAAGCCGAAGCAGGTAACTTTGATTAAAAAGTGCACGGAGGTGCCCCAGTCTCCCCTACTTGCTTTTTCCATGCTTTGGAACCAGCGTAAATATCCCTGTTTTAAAAGAAGTTGGCACTTGCCGAGACACAAGAATCAGATTAAAAAAACACAAAATCATCAGTATTCATTCAGGCTTTGAACTGGAAGGTCACAAACAAGTTTTAACTTTGAGCTTAATGAGGTTGAACAAAAAGTTCAGCAAGTGATTGTGAAACAATTCAAATAGGATTTTGTTTCGAAGATATTAATTGGTGAAAAAAACATATGCAATAAAGAGAGATTCACATGATTTATTGTTCAATTCTTTTTGTTCAGCTTGGAACACTACTAAGGACAGTTTGGCTGACTTTTGCTATCAGGTGAACATCTAAAGCAAATTAAATATGTAACGGAAACTAAGGATTATAAGTTGACGGAATTTAAATTATATTGTGAAAGTTATTGAAATTTATTTGAACTTGACATTTCACATGTGCAGAATTCCAGCTGTTAACATATTGATTGCGACTATGCGTTTGATTGATTAAGCCCTTGCTTGGGGTGCCTAGTGTTAATGACAAGTGGATTTACGATTTTCTAAGTGGCTCTTCGGATTGTTTTTTTCTATTTGAAATTTGGATTATTTGGAGCAGTTTTTTATGAAGAGGGGTGAAAGCCGTGTCCAAATTAACGCTGGCTTAGCAAATTGCACGTAATAGACCCATGTGAATAAAAAAAAAATTGTCCTTAATGAGGTAAGCAGATAATTAAATTTAATTTTGTTGTCTGGAAATAATCATGGGACGTAAAAGAAAGCAACCTCGTAATATTGGAGATGATACAGAAAACACTGGGAGGGGAGAAGGGGAATATGATCTCAACGTTACTACTAGTAGCACTGATTCTACAAATAAATTCACGATTTCAGCAGTTGCGGAGAGTCTAAATACTGTTATCAGTTTGGTAACAGAAAATGGAAAAAAGCTAGATTCTTTAGAAAATAGGATTAAGGGAATTGAAGATAAAGTGGCAAATTTGGAGATATCACATGTGGGATTTGCAAGGCAGCTGACTGAAAATGATGAGCGAATGAGGCAGCTTCAGCAAGTCAAAGAATCTCTAAAGAACCAAGTAAAAATAATTTCTGATGATTGTATAGCTCAGAGTAAAGAGTCAAATAATTTGAGTATGAGATTGGCCAGGCTGGAGTTTGATAAACTGGAAAAGAATATTATTGTATGGAATGTCTCTTGTGAATCTGAAAAAAATGCGAAGGATATCTTCAAAAGTATTCTTACGGAAGGACTCGAAATGGCTCCAGTCCCACCATTCAAGGTAACCCAAGTGAGTGAGCAACAGAAATTTATTCGTGTTGAAGTATCTGATAAAAAATCGAAAATTGATATTTTGAAAAATGCCAAGAAATTAAAAGGTAAAGCAGTGTCGTCGTTCCGTGATATTTACCTCAGTGATGATGTCCCAGCTGAAGTTCGCAAAGCAAGAAATGATTTGTTGATTAAAAGGGTAAAATTACGCAAATTAGGAATAGACGCTTGGATCTCGAAAACTTTTCCGCCTGTGTTACTTTTCAATCGCCCCAACGGAACACGTGCTAAATACTCACCAGACGATTTGATTCCTGAACTTGATTATGCACCGAATAATCAATCATTTCGTAACCAATATAGCGGCAATTAGTGAAGCTTAAGAGGAAAAATAATTGTTCGAATTCATGTTCCCATTGATTAAGAAGTAGCTGGTGATTAATTGGTGATAAAAGTAAATTTTGGCGGGAAATTGAGGGAGTTCATATAGTTCATAGTTGATTGTTTGTAGCGTAGAAGAAATGTAAATATGAGAAGGCACCCAATATGCAAGGTGTACCCTTTTGAGTCATAGTTGTTGTTTTTGTTTTTTTTGGATATTTCTTTTTCTGGTGTTGTTATTTTTTTTATCTCATTATTATTATTGGTGTTATTATTGTTATTGGGCAGCATGTAATAAATTTATATTTAGAGTGTATTGAATTGTGTCCTCTGTGGAGTCGTACTCAAATTTGTCTATTTGGCTTTGATGTTGGATGAAAGATTGGAGTCTCCTCCAGGACAAATTAACGTATTGGGGCTGGAAAACGAGAAGGGAAATTTTGAAAGTAGGTATAATGAAATTTTTGATGGAAGTGGTGGGCCTGGTGGTTATTATAGGTTGGAGTTTGAAGATTCTAAATATTTATTCGTAAACCAAATGCAGATGGCATGTAGTAATGTTTCGGACAGATTTAATGTGTTCCATTTGAATTGCCAAGGATTGAATTCAAGTTTAGATTTTATAAATGAAATTTCCAGTTCATCTCTTTTTCAGGTAATTGGACTGACTGAAACTTGGTTAAATGATTATAATTCGGAACTTTTACATATTTCAGGTTATAATCTTTACACGAAAAATCGTCAACTTCGCCGACACGGGGGACTGGCAGCGTATATACGTTCTGATATACGGGCAAGTGTCCGAGAGTATATTTTAATATATAAAGAAATGGTTTTTGAGTCTTTTATTTTGCAGTTAGAGCTGTCTGGACGTTGTGGTTATGTTCTGGTTGTATATAGGCCACCGTCAGGATCTCTTATTGAGTTTTATGAATTACTTGAAGAACAATTGGAAAAGATCCCACATCGAAGTCCTATTTTTATAATGGGAGATTTTAACATTGATCTATTGGATAATGGATCAAATACAGACCGATTTTTAAACTTGATGATTTCATTTGGTTATATCCCTGCTATTAATATTAGTACTCGTGTTACGAGGACGTCATCGAAATGTCTGGATAATATATTTTCAAATTATATGTCGGGTGGTCCAAGTGTTCTTATAAGTGATACTTCTGATCATTTTGGTGTATTTGCAAGTTACTCAGTATGCGTTGATAATAAAAATTCCACAAAGAAGAGCAGTCTCAAGCTGAGGATGTTACTCGATAAAGATGCACTTCTGAAATGTAGAAATGACCTAGCCAACAAGGATTGGAATACAGAGTTTTCAATCTCTGCGGATATTGACTCTAAGTTCAGAGTCTTTTACCAAATAATTAAGCAATCCCTGGAAAAATGCTCTAAGAATATTAATAAAAATAGAAGAAAACCTTCAAAGAAGCCTTGGATTACTCCGAGTTTATTGAGATCGATAAATAAGAAGAATAATTTGTATGAGAAAAAGGTACGTCATCCCTGCGATGTAAATGAGCGAATTTATAAGAGTTATCGTAATGCGCTAAACAGACTCCTGCGAAGAGCTAGACAAGATTATTATAAAATAGAATTTGAAAAAGCATCTGGAAATCCGTTGAAAACATGGAATGTGATAAGAAGCACTTTAGGACAATCATGTGGAGGAATCCCTCAGGAAATATTCCGTAAAGATGGAACCAGCCTTAAAAATCCAGAGGAAATTTGTGAAGAATTTGCTAACCATTTTTCGACAGTTGGAAGGAGAGTGAAAGAGTCGATTATAAGCAAACCAGGCGACCAGGCTTTTCAAAATTACCTTCATAAGGAGTTGGAAATCTCTTTAAATCTACTCCCAGTTCAAGAATCTGAAGTTCGAAACATTGTTTATGGTATGAAAGGTACCGCTTCTGGCTCTGATATTGTTTCAAATAGAGTAATAAAAATACTTTGGGATGTGATTGCTCAAACTTTTGTTTCATTAATTAATCAGTGTCTAAAAGAGGGAGTGTTTCCGAGTTGTTTTAAATCAGCGAAAGTAATACCAATACATAAAGGAGGGAATACTGGTGATGTTGCAAATTATAGACCAATTTCGATTTTACCCATTATGTCTAGGATACTAGAAAAATGCTTTTCGGTCAGAATGTATCAATATCTGGAAGACCAGAGAATATTTACTCCTACACAATTTGGATTCCATCAAGATTGCACTACTGAGCAAGCAAACATATATTTGACTAGCATTATTAATATGGCGCTGGATAATGGGTATAAAGTGGCAACTGTATTTTTAGATATTGTAAAGGCTTTTGATACGGTCAGTCATGATATTCTGTTAATGAAGTGTTAAATTTATGGGATTAGGGGTCCAGCTCTTTCGTTTTTACGTTCTTTTTTGTCTTGTAGAAAACAATATGTTCAAATTGGTAATATGGATTCTCATGAAAATTGTATTGAGTGTGGAGTTCCACAGGGTTCGGTACTTGGACCCTTATTATTTTTAATCTTTGTGAATGATCTTCCACAGTCTGTTAGTAAACTGGAAACAAGAATGAGTGAGATCGTCAAAAAGGATAGCGCGGCTACAGTGCCTATGTTTGCTGATGATACTTCTTTAGTGGTGATCGCAAAGTCAGAGAGATTGCTCCTAGAGAGTGTACGAGGATCGCTAAATGAGGTTTCAAGATGGCTGAGAGTGAATCAGCTAAAGGTGAACCCCTCTAAGAGTAATTTTCTTATATTTTCGAGGACATCGAATTATTATCCATGGATACAGCATATAGCATATGAAGATGGTATGATTGCTCGTCAAAAGGCAGTAAAGTATCTGGGCATTATTATAGATGAGACTCTCAGTTTCCGATCCCATATTGAAACTTTATCCCGGATTCTATCGCGTAATTTGGGGATGATTCGTAAACTTAAATATATGTTTCCAATTAGTATACTTAGGCTTCTCTATTTTTCGTTAATCCATCCCTATATTTTGTATTGTTCTTCTGTATACATGGGTACATTTTCTTCAATTGTTAGTCCTGTGCGAATTATCCAAAACAAGTCTATTAGAGTATTATCAGGAAAATCAGAAAGAGATTCGGTTCGAGAAGTCTATAGGGATTTTAGGATGCTGCCAGCGGCGGGTCTTCATCATTTTTATATATTAGTATTTATGCATAGATATAATATGAAGCAGCTGCCGGAGTGCTTTAATGGTTGGTTTTACAGCCAATGGAATATACATAACCAAAATACTAGGGGTAAAAATGGTTATTATACTCCACCTATAGTGTCTGCCAGGTCCACGTTTTCTTTTGTTATAAAGGGTATAAATTTATGGAATAATTTGGATAATGATATGAAGAAACTAGAAAATTTTAGTGGTTTTAAAGCAAAATTGAAAGAAAAATTATTAAGTAAGTATGATTTTTAGTTTTGTTTGTTTTGGAGGTGACTTGATTTGATTTAATTTAAATTAAGTTGTAATTGCTTGTTGGTTTGTGAGTGCGACCCCACAACATGAATATGGTATGTAGTTGCTGTCCCTGTACTATTATTATTATTCTTTATTTATTTTTTCTTTCTTTTCTTTTCTCTCTTTTTATCTTTCTTTCTTATTATAGCGTATTTGAATGATGTTACACGTATGTATTATTTTTTTTTTTTTTTTGCCTGTTTCACCCCACGTCAACCGTTTGGTTTTGGGTGAATCATATTGATTTTTGTATTTAAACTTTTTGTGAATTAAATATATCACTATCACTATCACTAAAAGCTTTGCAAAAAATAAAGCCGAGGCAAGTTTCAGATGATCGGAAAAAAAATCCATCATGGTCCGGAGCACTTTTATTTTTAAGACTCTTCAGAGCTACATTCAGGTCATAACTAGTAAGAAAAAACTGAAGATCTCGATGCGAAAGAAGTTAATCAATCCCACGGACCTCTTCAGGATTGTCATTAGATAAAGACATTACATTCGAAAAATGGTCCATCCACATTTTCTCTGTCGGGGCTTTATGAGATATTTCATTTGAACCAGCTCTTTTCCTACTTTGTAAAGTTCTCCACAATGACTGCTGATCATTATCAACTTTTCCTGAAAAAAGCTTTTCTCAGATTATCTTCATTCCGCTGGAATTATCTTTGGAATGCCGCCAAACTTGCTTTCATCTCAAAAAACGCAGGGTGATCTGAGGGCTTACCAGTGTCTCGTCAACGGTAAGTCATGATTCATTCCCCGAACGAGTAACACCTTAGGCGCTCCGTGCCTGCGGTAGTTTTGGCTAAAGAGTGAAATGGCTTGTGAGATTAAGGTTTTGAATTGATGAAAGAAAATTTTTTGGTGTGTGATTATTGCTTGGAACTGAAGAATTGCATGGAGTAAATGAGGATTGGATTTTAGACATTATAGACAGAGCCTTTGATTACTGACGTTGGAAAAGGTGTTTGCCGTGCCAAACGGCTATAAGCACTGCACGCTAGCAACATCGTGGATAAACAATCGTTGCCGGCTGAGGTAAGACTATTTGTCCATTTTTTTAATTGCTGCTTATTCATGGGGCGAAATAAAAGAAACCGTAAAGAAGTCTCATTCGAAGAGGATCAAAATGATTATTCGTCATCTTCACCTAAGGATGGAGAGACTTTGTCAATTTCGACGTTGGCTCGGAGCTTTTCTGAAATCCTAACTATAGTGAAAGACAATGGAAAAAGCTTGACGATATCACGGACCAGTTCAAATCTCTGGAAACCCGGGTCAAATCGCTTGAGGAAGCTCTATCTGGCCAATCGCAGCAATTTTCAACGATCCAGACCCATATGGCGGCTACTGAGAATGAAATAATAAATGTAAAATCACAGATTAGTGTTGTTACATCTGAGTCAGTGTTTCTCCGTGAAGAAAATAATCAGTTGAAAAATCGGTTAATGTATTGCGAGTATGGAATGAATGAGAAAAATATAGTGGTTTGGAATGTACCTTGCGATGATAAAGAGGAAGCTAAAGAGATTTTCAAAACTGTTTGTGAAGAAGGACTAGGTGTAAAAGAGACCCCAGAATTTGCTGTTACAGAAGTGAAAAAAGAGCGTAGATATTTTAAAGTTACTGTTCGGTCTAAAGAAGAAAAAATAACGATTCTGAAACAGAGTAAAAAACTCAAAGGAAAGACTGTTTGCGGTCATAAAGATATTTATCTTAGTGATGATGCTCCGACGGCAGTGAGAGATATTAGAAAACGGCTGATTGAAAAAAGATCAAAGCTTGCTGATTGTGGTATTCAAGCATGGGTAACAAAATCGGTTCCACCTCTCCTTTGTTTTGATCGGCCAAATGGCCTGCGTGTTTCTTTCTCCGTGAATGACGTGATTCCAGAATTGTCAGTGCCGATAAATCCTCGAGGTGGGCCTATGTAATGCTAAGCGGGTTGTCATATTTATATTTATATTAATTATTTTAGTTTAATATGGTTTTGAGTTATTATTTTGTTGTGTATTTTTCTTCTTTGTTTTTTTGTTTTGTTTTTTTTGTGATAGCATATTGGTATGAAGTAATGTTGTCTCGTGTTTTTTTCTTCTTTTTAAAAAAAAAAGATTTTGTGGATGGAATAAAATAAAAAAATAAAATGAGAAAAAGTATTAATGGTGTATAATGTATTGCGCGGTGCGGAGCATACCGGGTTGTGTTTGGAGTTCTTATGGATTGGTCTTGGCTTTTAGTGATACTAGGCCTGGAAACAGTAGTAGTGTTTTTTGGATTTTATGAAGATATTTATGTTTCTTTTTTTTGTTTAGAATCGAAGTGTGGAAGCGATGATACCAACTCAACGAATGATGAAAATGATAAGTGTAAGTTAACAGAACCTTTTCCTTCTCATATCCGTCACAAAATGATTTTTGATAATGGTTAATTTAGAGTGGAATAGGTTGAAGAGGCTGGAGAATGATTCACTCAGGATTGAAGATATTGGGGGTGGGGTACTCCATCGTGAATTTGATAGTAATGGTATTGGTGAGGAATATTTGAAAGCCCGTTATAAGTTCCTTCAGGATTTGAATAATGATTATGACCCGAGTGATTTTTCGGTTTTTCACTTAAACTGCCAAGGTATTAGTACTTCTTTTCAGTACCTGGAGGAAGTTCTGCAGACTCAAGGTTTACAGGTTTTGGCCCTGACTGAGACATGGTTGAAGTTTCATACGTCATCCCTATTAGATGTTCCTAATTACCAACTGGTTTTAAAAAAACAGGGAACTGCACCAACATGGAGGTTTAGCGGCATATATCAAGAGTGATCTTAATGTCTTGCCGATGCTTTCCCTTACTAAACATAAGGAAATGGTGTTTGAGTCGATGGTTGTGAAAGTATCTAAGCAAAATTTTAAATGTGTTCTTGCTATTATTTATCGACCTCCGTCTAGTAGCCTCGTTGAATTTCTGAGTCTGTTAGAAGAGCAACTGGACCTGTTGAGTTGAACAAGACAGCCGTGTTTTGTGTGTGGTGACTTCAATATTGATTTGAAAAGTCTACATTCTAGTCAGAGAGTTAAGGAGTTTCTGGATATGATGCTTAGCTACGGGCTGAAGCCTACTATAAATATCTGTACAAGAATTACTGAGAATTCTGCGTCAATATTGGATAACATATTTGTAAATACTGAATATAAGTCACCTGCTGTTGTGGTTAATAGTGTTTCAGATCATTTTGGAGTAATGATAACAGTACCGCAAGTCCTACAGTTGAATAAGGGACATCGTTGTAATGTCATTAGGCCTATTATTGATTCTGAGGTTGTTGCCCGTTTTAAATTAGATGTTGATAAGACTGAATTCAATTTTTTACAAGAGGAATATGATATCAATCGGGAATTTGAAAAATGGTACGGGACATTGACAGGTTTACTTCAGAAATGTGTTAAACCTAAAAGAGTTTACAGATATGAATTAGCAAAAAAACCATGGATTACTAAGAGTCTACTCTTAAGTATGAGAAGGCGAAACCATTTACATAAGGAATTGATCCAAAATAAAGGGACAACTACTAGGGATGATTATAAAGCATATAATAACATGCTAAATTGTCTCCTTCGGAAAGCTAAAACGGATTATTTTGCTTTTAAGTTTAAAGAAGCTGAGGGAAATCCAGGCAAAACTTGGAAACTTATAAAGTCTGTAACGAACCCTAGTCGGTCTCCCTCGGAGCTTCCGGACAGTGTGAGTTGCAATTCAGTTTGTGAGCATTTCTCTAATGTGGGTCTTAATGTAGGATCCAGTATCCCAGTCCTGGCTGAGGATGGCGATTTTACACAATTCCTGCCTGATAAGAGCGAAGTATCTGCTTATTTAAAGCCGGTTAAATTAAGTGAGTTGTGTGAAGTGGTTAAAAATATGAAAAACAGTGCAGCAGGATCGGATCTCATGACTGTGAAAGCATTCCGTGTTATTTATCCTATTGTTTCTAGTCAGTTGGTAATGCTAATAAATGAGTGTTTTAAGTCAGGTATTTTCCCCGATTGTCTGAAGATTGCGAAAGTGAAACCGCTTTTTAAAGGGGGTGACAGTGGGAATTTAGATAATTATACGCCTATTTCGCTTCTTCCTGTTATTTCTAGACTAATAGAGAGACTAATAAATGTAAGAATGGTTAATTTCCTAGAATTTAGGTCTTTTTTTCGATCTAGTCAGTTTGGATTTAGGAAAGGAATGTCAACTGAGCAAGCAGTGATCTTTTTGACGACATTTGTTAATGATCATTTAGATCGTGGTCTTAAAGTGGCATCTGTTTTCCTTGACATAATGAAAGCATTTGATTGTGTGGATTATGACATTTTAGTAAATAAGTTAGATAATTGTGGTATCCGTGGAAAATTTTTGGAACTTTCTAGATCATTCCTGAGTGAACGTATGCAGATTGTTCAAATCGAAAGTGAGACCTCTAGCCCGCAGAGAGTCAAGGCTCGCGTTCCTCAAGGGTCAGTTTTGGAACCTCTTTTTTTTATTTATATAAATGATATTTACCGGTGCATTGAAAATTTAAATGTTTTGGATAAAGGGGATCGCGGTAACAGAATTATAATTCCTAGTTTTGCTGACGATACACATTTTACAGTTGCTGCGAGGACAGAAAGAGAACTTCTACTAGTTCTGAAAAAGGGAATGGAACAAATAGAGAAATGGATGAGAGTTAATAAACTTAAATTAAACCATAAAAAAAGTCAATTTGTGATTTACGGGAGAAGTGTAAATTACTATCCCTGGATAGAGAAACTAGAACTCGATGGGAATGCTATAGAACGCGTCAGAGCAGTGAAGTTTCTTGGAGTGATAGTTGATAAGTGCTTGAGTTTCAAAGACCATATTAATCAAATTGCAGCTAGAGTTGCCCGAAATTTGGGAATTATAAGGAAGCTAAAGCGTACTTTCCCTAGACCGGTTCTTAGAATGCTTTATTTCTCCCTTATTCATCCGTATTTGATTTATTGTATATTGGCTTGGTCTTCAACGTTTGTGGGTCATTTATCGCAGATTAGAGTATTTCAGAATAAAGCTGTAAGAGTACTTACTGGAGATGATAAGCGTTGCTCGGTTAGAGCAAGGTATGCTGAACTACATATTGTTCCACTATTTGGATTGATTAAGTTTTATAATGCTCTTTTTATGTTTAAACATCAGAATAAAATGCTACCAATTTGCTTTCAAGATTTTTTTTTTGCCTGTTTCTAGTTTTAATTCTTATAGTTTAAGACTTTCGAATGAATTCAGACTACCTAAGCCTGTGACAACTAGGTCAATGTTTTGTATCCGCCATGTTAGCCCTCGTGCTTGGAATAGTCTACCAGAAGGGATAAAGAAGGTGACGGATGTTTCTGAATTTAGAAGTCTGTTAAAAGAACATTGTTATAGGGTATATGGGAGTGAGTGAGTCAGTTTTCCGGTCTCTTTTGCCTTTAGTTTGCTAATGTTTTTTTTGTGTTTGGTTGATGGATTAAGAAGGACAAGGATAAATATGTTGAATATTGAGAATTGTGGAGATAATAAAGAATAGGGGTGGTATAGTCGCTTATTAGTTATTTTTATGTGATAGGTTTGTTTCTTTGTTCTTTTTTTTCGTTCTTTTTTCTTTTTTTTTAGGCCTGGTTGGGGTAGTGATCTCCTTTACAAGCTTAGCTTCTGGATTTTGTTATTTTTGGTTGATGAATAAACCCTTATTAAAAAAAAAAAAACGGAGATAATTACACTTAGCTAAATTATTCGCCGCTACCAAATCTGCGTCACTAGACCAACAAGGTATCTCAGTTCCTAATTTATATCTTTTCTTCTCAAAAACTAGATCTGCATTAAATTTAAGGCAATGGACAAGCTGGTGAAATGTATAATCTATATCTAACAATGTAGACTCTGCAGGTTTAAGACTAGAATAATAAGGTACAACAACTTTCGAAACTTCAGAATCTACAGAGACCCTATCAGAATCAACAAGATTTTGATCCTAAATCAACCTAGTTCTCAGAGGCTGATTTTTCCTTTCATTTCTTTGCTGAAGAATTCCTTCAACTGAAAGCAAAAACTTTAAAGGTCTATGATATCTACAACCACTAATCGGGAAATCTACAACCACTATAATCGAACCAGAAACCGAACTAGAAGTAAGAACAAGAACGTTATCAAGATTATTAGTTGACCCGGAATTATGAAAATAAGTGCCATTGCCCGTTTTATTTTCGATTGACATATTTGGTAGCGAAGAAAGGAAAACAGAAGAACGCACACAACTTGAATTGAACAGATCTCAATTCAGATCACCCGCTATGCAAATATCATAATTAGCTGAGTACTTTGGGACAAACGCACTCAGTTTACCACACGCATCTTGGAATAAAAAATCAGACAGGTCATTCAGGTAATTTGCTGGAAAATAACAATTAATCAAAATACATTCAGAAATACGGCATGCAAGACGATAATTATTATAAAATATCAAACGAGAATCAAATATATCGGGTATAAGAGTAACTAACCTTCCCGACGGGCGTCCCCCAGTAGGTTTAGCAGGAATAGAGAAATGTTTATAACCAGGAAGAAATGTAACAAAAAATGGCGAAGTAAAATCAAAGAGGGGATGTTCCTGTAAACCTAGTATTCCATTAGTAGGCAAAAGTAGCCTTAAGACTTTTGTTTTACCAAAATCTCCGTTCGAATTAAAAGATACTACGGGAACAAGCAATTGATCAGGTAAACTGTTACTTTACATTTATACGTTTACGAATCTGAGGGCAACGGAAACTGAAAGACGGATGGTATTTTGAGCCACAATTCGCACTGGACCGGATGAGAGCAAGGCTTGTCTTTAGAGTTTTCGTTGTCGCCCAAACAACACGCGCATTTCATAGCACTTGATTCGCACTTCTCAGTATCGTGGGACATACTCTTGCAACGCTGACATCTCCTCGGGAGCTTCCTGTCAGCAGTAACCCGAAAATGCTCATAACCTATGTTCAAACCATGGCACAAATAATACTTCATAAAAGATTCTGAATCGAAAGTTACTTTCACCACAGAAGATTGTTCAAGCCGCTTGAAATCACAAATCCCCGAATATTTTCCTACTAGGGATTCCAAATCACAATCTTTCTGAATTCCGCGCATTATACCCGCAAACTCACGTTTTCTCGATTCGACGCAGCAATCCGGATATCTATTTTTTTTTTTTTTTATCAAGCTCGATACGGGTCCCGACTTAACCGCTTTAACCTTTATAGTCTCTGTTGCGCCTGACGTCATAAATGTTATTCACTCCTAGTTGATCTAAATCTTCCTTACGCTTTAGCGGATCTGACCAGTTATTGGGAAATGAACTGATTTTGAGAAGTTCAAATTTTTGCTTCGTGACGGTAAATTTGGCCATTCAGTGGAGATTTTACTAAGAGATGGAGGCGTATCGGTGACGATTGCCTGTAGATGCAGGATATCCTTAAAAAGGTTCGTTAACTTCTATTGACACAAGGACATTAAGCGGTCAAGTCTAACTAACGATTTGCTTTTCAGGACTGGAACTTCACATATAATTCTTTGGCACAATAATAGGCCAAAGGAAACCGGCCGAATCAGATTCAGCCATGCGATCTAGAATGTCATTTAGCGTGTTAGTGGCTGCAGCTTTACCCCCCCCCCCCCCTCTCGATAGGCTTTATACGACATTCTGTCATATTCCATTCCAGCGTCTTTAGGGAGACGAGATTTTCCAAGCTTAAAAATGAAGACGCCGCTTCAATAATTCCTTCTCGAACTATTCGAGATCGAGATCGATCACTAGAAAAGCGTCTATTCGAAAAAAGAGTCCTGAATTGACGACCACCTTCGATATTCCTTTTTTCGTGATAAAAGTACCATGGAAAACGTCCGTCATTCTTGATGGTTAGGTTAGGTTAGGAAAGTCTGCTGCAGAATATTGAAAGAGAGATCAAATTAAAAAATTTCCAGATAAAGCTCTTTAGATCAAGTTTCAGACGACATTTACTCTCAGTATATCGCTCTATCTTTAAACGGTGCATATGTATATTTTTCTCGAAAACGGCTCAACAATTTATTTCTGAAAATTGGAAACTAGTAAATTTTTTTTACCTGAAAAGTCATCTAAATAGGTCACTAGTTTGGGAAAATCCTTTTTTTTGCTAGGGGAGATCTTATCGAACCTATGGTTCAATAAAATTTGGAGAGGACTCGTTTGAGCAGATGACATGATTCTTTTGAGGCCTTTAGAGGTATAACAGAAGCTAATTTCTATACATCAGGATAACGTAGGAGAAAGTGCAAAAATAACTTGTTTGCATAAATCGAGACAATTTAGGATAAAAAACAAGAGAGTGTCAATCATAGATGCAGCGGTAGACACAACCTAGTAAAAAATTATCTAAATTCCATGGGATAGAATTCCAGGACAGTCAGTGTCAAATTCAATGTCAATACAAAAATTCAAATGAAGACCTTTTTTATCAGAGGTGATGATGGTCCTATAAGGTCAGAAGAGGGTTTGTTTAAACGGATTACGTCATTCTTTACAGTGTTTGGATTTATAAAAGTGGCTAATTTGCATAAATCAGGATAATTTTGGAGAAAGGGCAAAAGAGTGTCAATAAACTAAACGTAAAAGAAAGAAAGAATAATGTCCAGAATTCAACGGGAAGGAGTTCCAAAACCTCAATGTCGATTTCAATGTCAATATACAGAATCCAATTGACAAAATTTTGTCCAACTGCATGGAACATCCAACACGACAAGACCATCTGGATAGATAAAGCAAAAAAACATGGAATGATTTCTCAGGTAATGATGACACTTAATAAATCTCAATCCCAAGAACACGTTGAAGATATACAGCAACGATCATCTTAGTGAATCACGAATGAAAATGATGCACCGTGAAATTTTCGTCTAAAAGACAGCTTTAGCAAGAATCACACACACACACACACATATATATATATATATATATATATATATATATATATATATATATATATATATATATATATATATATATATATATATATATATATATATATATATATATATATATATATATATATATATATATATATATATATATATATATATATATATATATATATATATATATATATATATAGTATATATATATATATATATATATATATTATATATATATATATATATATATATATATTTATATATATATATATATATATATATATATATATATATATATATATATATATATATATATATTATGTTTAAGAGGTAATTACTTGGCAAAAAAAAAAAAAAAAAAAAAAAAAAAAAAAAAAAAAAACTTTAGTCCTAATCCAGCAATTGAGACAAATGTGCACTTGAACGAGGCTCTCACCTTACACATCCATCCAACTACCTAGGACCAAACAGTATACCCAAACCATCAACCAAATAGAAAAGTCCAAATCCATGCAAAGTTGTCATCAATAAATGTAAGTCGTTGTAAAATTACCAGCAAAAGCACCTTAAATCTAGCAAAATATTTCCAAGTAAAACCTTCCATTTAGGGCTCATCAGAAGAATACCACCGGCCTTAACGGGTTTCGAGGCTTTACATTCTTTACCCAGCACGGTGGCGCCTCTACCATAAGATCTATATGGTAACCCTATGTCAGGTCAAACCTGTGAAATACCTGCATACTAGTCAAGCTAATAAAAATTACATACAAAAAGTGTTTCAATGCTTCCACAATCAAATCCCAGAGGTCACTGAGAGACCATTCTGGAACAAACGAAGACACTTCCAGATGTATCTTTTATTGGTATCTGGAACCAATTACCAATTTAAAGATCCTCAAGATATATATATATATATATATATATATATATATATATATATATATATATATATATATATATATATATATATATATATTATATATATATATATATATATATATATATATATATATGGCACAAGTGTCACCAAGAGCAGGATTTCCAGACAACTTCGGGACTTTCGTATCGAATCTGACTTTAAAATTTGGCACAGCAGCTGTCTCTGCGCACTTTGCAATATATGTTCAGACACATTTTTTTCTTCTTCTTGAGTCAATGCATTCTTTTGTAATGACTGGAAAGGTATTTTAATCTTAGCAAGAATCCCGTGTAATACTGCATGCTATGTATTCAGATCAATTTAGTTCCAGTCAGTCTTAAGCACTAGAGGGATTGTCAGATAGTACATGGGTAACTTGAAAAGCATTCATAATCTGGAAATGGTCATATGCACAGACTCTTATATCGACATGACAAGGGCCACAAGCTGGGGCTTTTACTGAGCTTAGCATGAAATCGAGGCCCAAGCTGTGTATGTGCGTAAAACTCAGGTCATTGGTGGTTACACTAAGACCATAGCAGGAGGCTAAGAACATTTGTGCACGAGGATTATTCCTGTCAGAAAGGCCAGTGTTTAGATCGCCGGCTATGATACTCTCAAGATTTTGACAAAGACATCTGCTCACCGAGCTTGAAAATTTGCTACATGCCTCACTGAATCGCTCTTCAGATATTTTATTTCTATAATCTGTGGGCATATGCACTGAATAGACAACCATTTTGTGTACCTTAACAGCATCAAAGAATTCCTCTTTTTGATATATACTAGAACAAAAAAAAATCCCACAGCCTGGATCATCAATATGACAAGACCAATCCGGACAGCCATACCAGTAGGCGGGGAAAAATTTGTGAGGTCAATGAAGTAATTTCTGAGGTAATGCTACTTAACGAATCTCATTGCCATATGCATTTTGAAGACATCCAGCAGCGATCACAACAGCGAATAGCAAATGGAAAGGACACACGACGAAATATACGTTTACAAGAAAAGTGATAGTGAGATCACATATATACAAAGCTTCCGCTTACCAGTACCAGAGACAAAGCGAAGCTTGATCTCCTGTCACTGACAAATAATACGAGTATTTTAGTAATAGAGTCCTTAACTGGAGTTCCTAAGAGATTCAGAAAACCAACTCCTATAGCCAGTAACAATGAAATTAGGTACTCACCACATGACAGGAATTACTGAGAATACCTTGATTCTTGACTATATACTTATGGTAGGAACCTGAAGTGCTATACCTGGTAAAACTTCATTTGTATGCAACAAGATCCTTGAAATTAATAAGAATTTAAAATATTTACGGGGCGCTCTATTCAAAAAAAAGACAGCTGATATTGTAGAGGGAAATGTATTACCAATACATGATCACGTGCAGGGTATGGTAGATCAAAGTAGGAAAAGATTATATTGTAAAACAGAGGTGGCTTACCTTTATCATAAGCCCTTAAGACCCCCAATTATAAAGCCACTTATGGCCGACTTTGTAATACGTCTCAATTCGACCGATGCCAGAAGTTTACCTCACTAGCTTATTCTAAGCTTTGAAACACATACTTATTTAAGTAATGGGTATGTATTCCCATAATTGAGGATAATACACACAATAATAGGGGCGACGGAAGAATTTTTAGATTTTCAATGAATTTGATATTACTCCGAGAAAACTATCCTTTTGTAATTACAGATAAAAAAAAAGGTCGTTATCTAAATATCTTAGTAATTGCTCGTCTAGATGGTCCACGAAATATATGTCCTTTTATTAGATTACTTGCTGAGTCCGCAGAAGAAATACTAACTATTTATGTTTTTGCAATGTCCTCCCTAGTATCTTCACATGCATAAGAGCTAGAACATTTTAAGAGTTCGATTATTCATGCTATCTAAGATTTCACGGTTCAGAGTTCAGATTTTATTTATTCATCGATAAATTTACAACAAACTCTTCTACTTAGTCTCCCCTGTAAGGCCCTATACCCCTAAAAAAACAGGAGAGAAATCAAAATTAAACAAATGCATCCAATAAACATTTTAAACATAATGCACTCATGTCGCCAACCTAAGCAATCCCAAATTTTGCAATCTAGGCAGGAGAGTACTACATGCTTCATCAACTCAAATAAACAGCAAAGCCAATCCGGAGACATCAACTCCAACAGAAACCGGGGAAGATTTTATTACTAGCAAGAAATGTTCTAACATACTTTTTGAAGATACCAAACAAGTTGCAGCTCCGTGCAGACTCTGGGAGAGTATTCCATATCATGTTACAAGCTACAAGAGGGTTGAAGTCAGACCAAATTGATAGAGTATCAGTATCTGTAAGCTATTGGAAGTGCAGAAATATAAGTTGATCGCTAAGAAATAAAACATAAGGCAGCACAAAGCTGGCCATGTAGCCTTAAAAAATTGAAAGAAGAACATAACAGAAGATAAAAAAGAGATTTCAAGTCAAGCCATGGTTTAGGTAGGAAACGGTTAGTGTCCTGTATAAGAGTCCTTGCTTTATCATGAAGTTTTGAAAGTGGCTTCAGAAACAAGTGAAATGTTGAAATCTAAATAATAGAACAGTGTGAAATATAAGTGTGAACTAGGCTCTAAAATAGATTACTATGAATTTACCCTGGATATATGTGTTTAATTTTTTGTTTAGGATCACAAGGCTTCTGGAGACTTTCATTTTAATGTGATCGATATGATGCTTGAAAGAAAGATTTTCGTAAGGTAATTAATATCAAACCACTGAATATCTCTTTCAAAAAGGGCAATCATTTTTGAACAAAGATCAGACTCAGTTTTACCAGCTGTGCCAAGAGTACTGTCATCGGCAAAAGCAATTTCCTCTCTCCTTTTAAATAGCAAAAACGTTATTGAGGCATGGTATGGGGTCCCACAGAACATCCAGTGTCTTTAAAAATATTCCAAGGAATTTTTGGTCATTTCTTTACCTGGCGCTCATAAATTACTTAAGAGGTAACCTTGCAATAAAACTTTGCAACTTTACTGGTGATATGAAGGAAACGATGTCCATAGCGAAGAGCAAAGATTCTAATGAACCCCTTAAAAACTTTAGGCCGGCTTAGAAAAAATGAGATGTGGGTGGATGTTTGGCTTGTCAGCTTCAATGCATCAAAAACAAAAGAGCTTCGTCATTTTAATGGTGAAACCTGTGATAGCTCATCAGGATTTTGTCTTCAAATGAGATTTCAAAAGAATAAAAAGATTAAATACACTACGCCTTCTTAGCATCACTTTTCTTTAGATCACATATGGGCTGAACGTGCCAGCAGAATAAAATCCTCCTCTTAAAGGAGGTTATGAACTATCCTGAGATTGAAAAATCTCCTTCCTGATGAATCCATCGTGCCTTTTTTCCTGTCAAATGTCAAACCTTCCCTTAGACCTTACATCTTCCAGAGCCAGTTTACGACACATCTTGAGGATGAGTCGTTTTGCAGTTTTGTGTTTGCTTTCCTTTAAAATAGCTTTATCGAAAGACCTTTTGTTTCGATAGTATTATCTAACTAGAAAGGTTATCCTTTGTAATTCAGAAGCCTTTAGGTCATTATAACTTCTTCCATTTTCCTTCCCTAGCTTAGATCTCTTAATAGGCGATAGGTAATTTCTTTTTTTTCTTTTCTTTTTTTTTTGCACCTGAGCCAGACTTTGTGAGTACAACAGTGTTTGCTAATCTCTTTTATTGAAGGGAACGACAAAACACATACTAAACTTTGTAGTTTTTCTCTTTAAATTCCCATTGTACATTGAAAATTGTGCATAGCTTATCTATACAGCCAAAACTCTAAAAGGCGAAATCACTAAGCTAAAATAAACCTCGTCACTCGTTTATTTTGAGATAATTGCACTTTATTGAAGGAAAAGGAATCAATAAAACTTTCCAAAAGCATGTTGGTTTACAATATCTAAAGGAAATTTACATTTTATACAGGATTGCCACCCTAATTATGTGTCACTATTTCTAGTGACTTCTTATGTTTCCTGGTGATTTTCTTGTAGTTAATGATTTATAGTGATTTTTGTCCAAAAACTATTGATTTTTTTAAATCGAGTGATTTTTCACGATGTAACACGTAGATTCATGATTCACGAAAAGTGATTCAAGTGATTCACATACAAAAAGGGATTTACTACAGTTACTAATATGGTCCAGAATAGCATTTATGCAAATATACCGACTTTGAAACTCGCGATTTCCCACAATATGCCCATATCAGATATAGACCCCAGAATGTTATCATCAAGATAATAGGCAAAGCTAGTTAATTGCAAAAATGTTCTATACTTCCTATTTCACAACACTTGCTCAGGTCGAATTTTTGTCTTCATATTTATGGTTTTTTTTTTCTCTGTAATGTATCAGTCCTAAATTTGGTTGTTTTTTTTCTGTTAAAACCTTTAAAAGTGGAGTGAAAGGTAGAAATGAATGCACTCTCGACATCTGGAAATACAACAGAAATTGAGTCATTGGAAAATAAGAAGGTAGATAGACATTAAATACAATTTTCTAAAGGGAAAAAGAAATCATTGAAAACGAAAATAGGATCTAGTGTTTTTTACTATAGGATCTGTAATATAACTAGATAGATTAAATCGATTGTAGTCTGATGATTGAAGTCGGGGGGTACTAAGGGGGGAAGGTATCTACTCTGAGAATTGTCTAATGATTTCAATCTTTACTTCTAATATCTAATCGAAACTCCAATAATTCTTCAAATTCTCTTAGTTGTAATTGAAACACCTAATAAGCACAGATAACGTCCTATTACTGAAGTTCTTGGATTTGTGTGCTAACACGTCAAACAGTTTGTGGTAACGAACTGTAAGAATGGAGCAACAAGGCTCAATAGTAACCGAAACTCTAGAACCGAAATTTTGATATCAATCAATATATCATCGGCCTATTATGTCGATTCCTAATATAAAAGATTTATTTAGCTAAGTTTACTCATAAAAGCCTAAGAAAGTCTGAAAATTTGCCTGATTTTTGAAAAAGGAAGGAAACACCCACCAAAAGTAAGATTTTCAATTAGAATTAAACTATTAGATTCGGCGTATCAGAGAACCCTATTGTAGAGCTTTCAAGCCCCTATCTGCAAAAGTGTTGGATTTTGTATTATTCACCAGAAGAATAACCACAGACACGTGTTAATTTGTTTTTGTTTTTTTTTTTTTCCACAGGGGCAATTTTATCGAACCAACGGACCTAGAAAATCAAGATGGGGCTCATTTGAACAGAAATTAAAATTTCTAGTATCCATTTTATTTGACTAAAACGATCGGACGGCTACTAGCCCTCCTTCCATGTCCCTTTTCATCAAAAATTGTTTGATCAATAGTTTAAGATGGCCATTTTGTCTAGTATAGTTGAAAGGTTCCAAAACTATACCTTTAAATTGAACATGACCCACGCAGCCCTTGAGGATAGGTCAGGGGATGTAAGTATGCCAAGGATAATTTGCTAAGGATAACAAGGATAATATACAATCTATGAAATCCAGTTTCATAGCGACAAAGACAAATAACGGGTGACATAATGCATTGGCCTTGTATAACTTGGGCTATATAGTTGCACATTAGGGGGGTGAGATTAAAGTTAGGTTAGGTTACTTTACCCCCCCCCCCCCACCCCGGTAATGTGCAAATATGTAGACCAAATTATATTATTATATAAACTAAAGTATTATATTTTCACCATATTTTGGCATATTTCATTAGGACTAATATAACTTTACTTCTTGGGTGTGTTCCGTATAATTAACAGGTACCTCTTTTTTTAATTAAAGAAGCAATAAGACCGATACTTATCAAAATTTGTGAAGGATGAGACACATTTCTTTTCATGGAAATGTAAAAAAAAAAAACATTTCCAAAATGGCCTTTGGTGTTCCAGTAATTATGCTTGCTCAACTAAAGTAAAAAGAAAATAGTTTCTATATTTATTTGGGACAAAAAACTGGGGTTTCGGATCGACAAGGAAAAAAAAATTAAAAAGAAAAAGCTAATATTTCGATTATATCACCGGTAACAAATTTTCAGTGTCGGGGTAGAAGCCAAGGGTACTAATTTGCCATGGCTTCATTTTGCCTTGGCCCATGGCCTCATAACTCATTTTCCATGGCAATATAAGTTTAAACTTCAGGTCCTATTTTTCAATAGGTCATCAAATTTGTCCTTCCAAATTTCAATTAGTAAGAAAATTTCTTCATTCGACCATTTCTGAGAATTTTTACAAGCTTCTTTATATTTCTTTGTGAGTTCCATGCTTTATTTTCAAATTTACTGCTTGATTGGGATCCCATAAAACGGAACAACCCGTCTTCACTTCCTGATTTTAGGCATGCCGGCCCTTTTTCGACAATATGAAAAGAATAAATGTTCAGTGATTTTTGTGCCAAGTTTCATTCTGTTGCACAAAAGTTAAACATTTTCTTCGTCTGAATTAATATTTTTATTTTTTGGCTTCAGTTTCAATTTTAATTTTTAATTTTCAATTTTATGGCTTCAAATTTAAATTCTTGGTCAACATGCCTCAGACTCAAGGCAGGCATGCCTTTCCAAAAACTAACCTGACAAGTATGTGTCCCATAAAAGAGTCATGCATACTCCCACCATTTTTTCGTGCCCCAGCCATTTAAACATTTGCCTCTCAATTACTTGAACTATCTGTCTTGGCTTTTCTCTGTCTACAAGTAGCCATGTCTTGATGCAACCTACTGCAAAATACTTGATAACTTCAATTGGTTGTGCCTCTCCCACGTCTTCATCAATATCAGTATCAGTCTGGGATGCCAAAAGGACACTTTTAGTTGCTTTTGGACACTTTTTCACTCTGAGGGACACCGAGACACTATTGGGTCAAAAAAGGCAGCTTTTTGAAAAAAAGGACACTTTTTGGACATTTTTCCAAATCAAAAACTAAATGTCTTTATTTTCTTCTGTTTTTTTTTTTATAAATGCGACTGCTTTTAATTTTTGCTTTACTTTTAAGCTTTGGTAACGGCTTGGGGATTTTTCTTAGATGTTTGTGCTCCCTGCGCGAACACCATTTATCAACCGAAAAGGAATAGGGCCTAAAGTCTTACCCAATGTAGTATGCTAGAATTATCGAATCCATCTTTTTCTTCTATCTTACGGTTGAAGTTTGTCATCAAGTCGGTCAACTTCAAGGACCCGCCTACTGCTGGTGGTAAAGTCACCTAGGCCGCTGAGAAGGCTGGAAAGAAGAAGTAAATGGCCATTCCCTGCTGGCGCGTTCTGCGTAAATCCCTGTGGCGTGTAGCCGTGTGCATATAGCTGTTATTACACTGCTGTCATAGAAAGAAAGGAGTTTCGCAGAAAAGCTGTGTTGCGGCTCAATTTATTTATAGCCGCTAGCAAATGTTCCTGTTTTATATTCTATACTTTCAGCTGTGATTTTTTGGCAAACGCTGGTCGCCAGTTTCTATCTAGTATAACTCAAGCGAATTTATTTCAATCGTCTTGTCTTCTCTCTTATTTAGTTCTAAAAAAAAATGTCATTTTTGCTCAGGGCTACTTCTAAATTTTCATAAAATGGCAAGATAGAGGAGTTGTTAAACGATTTTAACCACATGACCTACCAGTTGGCTGAATGGTTAAGGTGATTGACGTATTTTGTTTAACTTTAAACGCATGCAGGTCAAAATAGACATTTCGTTGCTACAACCGTTCGGACCTTGTAGCACCCAAAGATCCTTAATAGCTACCAAAGATCAACGACTCGCATCTTTTTCGCGTAACTTATGAAAATGCCGAAGTGAAAATGGATCTCTATGATTGGTTCTTTAATTTTCGACTAAGATAGGTAGCGGTATCAATAATCGATATAAAATTTCGCTCTGTTGACATTCTCATGACGATTCTTTTCTGCCATCTCTTCAAATTGAACTAGCAATAAACTTAATTTATTGGTAGCGTTAATGTCAAAGCTTGAACTACCTGCAGAACTCATGCGGGTAACAGAACCGTAGGTAGCAGAACAAAGAAGGACGAATTTCACAGGTTTTTTGGCACTTTTTTCTCAGGTTTTGAAAATTCATAGTGGCAACCTTTTATATTGGCTAATTTTCTAGAGGGAAACTAAAAGGGTCTTTTTTCGCCTGATTTGTACACTTCTGTTCCAAAAAGTTTTGGCAACCCTAGTGTCCGTATGTCGCGTAAAACTTTGAAAACATGAAGTGTTGATACAACGTGTGGTGACCTCAAATCAACTCAATAAACAATTTCAATGAATAGATACATAGTGGACAAGAAAGATAATCGATTGGTAAAATTCTACTTTAGCTATCTTGGAAAGAGGTTAGGTTAAGAAAATGAAACTTTCAGGGATGGGGCTACAGGCTTAAGTATGTCCTGGGAAGGTATTTTGAAATACCTACCTCCACTCCTTCTCCCTCTAGAGGGTCCTGACCTTTGATTTAGCTACTTTTGACCATCTTGGAAAGGGGTTTAGGCTAGGAAAATGAAACTTTCAGGGATGGGTCTACAGGCTAAAGTAGGGTAAGACACCCAGTAGTCGGACACTTTAATCACTTTGAAAACTTTTTGACATTTAAACTACTCTAATTACTGTATTATACCACCTAGAAACTTAATTTTTGTATCAAAAAATTTCTGAAGAATTTCTGAACAAGTAGGCTAGGTTACTAATTCAAATAGTTTCACTTGTACAGCGCCTCCTATTTTTGAATTTACTAACAAGTGACAATTCTGCCTAAACTTGGACATACAAACAGCTCATTGTAAATTGGTTATTAAAATAGTATAAAAGATTCTGTCCAAGAATAGGCAGGTGGCCGACTACTGGGTGTCTTACCCTATGTCCCAGGAAGGTATTTTGAAGTACCTACCTCCACTCCTTCTCCCTCTAGAGGGTCCTGACCATTGATGACCTTGAAAAATCTCTGAGTTATAGAAATGAAACCTTGCAAAATAGATCTTTTGCTTAAATGAAGTAGGGTAAGACACCCAGTAGTCGGCCACCTGCCTATTCTCGGACAGAATGTAACTAACAGGGAACCTAGCTCCTTTATAGGGAACCCAGGGAACCTAGCTCCTTTTTAAAAGTTCCTTTATAGTATTATAGTAGTGCATAAAAACTTTCTAAGCACATTAGCCAAGAGCTAGGTTCCCTGTTAGTTACATTCTGTCCGAGAATAGGCAGGTGGCCGACTACTGGGTGTCTTACCCTACAACAAAATTGTTTTCAGCTTCACAACTTTGCTCAGTCCCAATTTATTAGGTTTTAAAGATATGCAAATACATTTCCTAGCCTAGCTCCATTCCAAGATAACCAAAAGTAGCTAAAGTAGAATTTTACCCTACTCAAATAACAGGAATTGAATTTTCAGAACTAAAGCCAGAAACAAAGAACCTTGCAACTGAAAATTAAAGTAATGAAACTTAAACCTGTCATGTAGGTGAATTTCAGGACCCTCTAGAGAGAGAAGGGTGGAGGTAAAAACTTCAAAATATCTTCCCAGGACAAACTTTAACCTGTAGATCAATCCCTGTAAGTTTCATTTTTATAACCTAACCCCTTTCCAAGATAGCCAAAAGTAGCTAAAGTATAATTTTACCAAACAATTTCATAAAGCAGTGTATGGTGAACTAACTAAGTTAGAAGCAAGAATAATATTTAGACTAAGATCAGAACATGCAGCAACACAAGCATATAGAGCTAGATTTTATGTTGAAGATGGAAAATGTACATATTGCAGTGAAGAGGAAACAGTGAATTATATGGTGTTTCAATGTCTGAGGACAGAGGAAAAAAGAAAACAAATAAGGAAGTTCATGAAAGAAAGAAGAATAGTGGTACCAGACAATTTATTAAGTAGTGAAAGATCTTCAAAAGACTTAAGTGAAGGTCTCAAATGAATTTTCAAGTTCATAAAAGACATTAACCAAATTAATACACTATAGTGAAATATGTCAGTTTGATTCAGATGAAGGAAAGCCTCTCAAGTCCTCAGGAAAGAGGAGAGGATTCTACTTCCAGATTCCAGACCAACAAACAAATTTCAACAAAATTACAGCAAACAAAATTTATTTCTGATGCAAATGAGAGGTAAGTTTAAACTTACCCCCACCCCCTAATGAGCAAATATATACCCTGAGTTGGCATGTATAGTGATGGGGGTAAAATTCATTTGTGAAAAAAAATGATTAGGCCTATTATATTTAGAAAGAGCATAATAAAGGCATTGAGTGGTATGTTTAATTTATTTGTAAGTCAATAATATGAACTGCAAAAAAAAAATTACCCAGGAGCTTATAGATTTTGTGGACATTGAGAAATAATTCAGATTGTTTTTTTGGTAAATATTTACCAAATCATATTATTGAGTTACAACTAAAGTGAATATACCACTCAATGCCTTTTTTATGCTCTTTACAAATATAATAATTATTTTTGTCAGAAATGAGTTTTAGCCCCCACCCCTGTATATACCAATTCAGGGTATATATTTGCACATTAGAGGGGGGGGGGAGTTGAAACTTACCTCTCATTTTCATCAGAAATAAAATTACCCCCACCACCCTAATGTGCAACTATATACCCTGAATTGGTATATAAAGGGGTGGGGGCTAAAATTCATTTCCAACAAAAATGATTAGTACATTTGTAAAGAACTTGAAAAAATGCATCAAGTGGTATATATGATTTGGTAAGTATTTACAGTTTTTTCCCTTTGATTATTTTTTGGAGCACTTACAAAGCTAACAACCTTGTTGAAATACCAAATATGATGAAGGTTTGTCCAGGCATACAACTGGATGTAAAAGTGTCAACCACTTTTCCATTCAAGGGTGATTTGGCTACCAGAAAATAGTTGCCACATTTGCTACTTTGCCCCTGTTTGCATTGCATGTCTGATGCACCTATGTCATATCATCTGGGAGGTTGGAATTTTTTTTGTCTTCATGGAAACTATTGGAAGGGACATGTCTTCTTTTATCCTGTATTTAAAGATTTTCATATGTTTACTAAAGTTTATTTGTGATTTTTTCTCACAATTGATGTCAAGAACATAGTCATTTAAAAAAAAGCTCCTATAATGATGGTAATCTCTAGGTAATAGAATAAATAGTCTTATGTTTGAAGTTCATCATCAAAAAGAAGTGTCTGACTCAAAACAATGCTAGACTCATCTGAAGTTTTGCCTTGATGGCAGTTTCTTGTTTTTCAGGCACCAAAAACTACCTATAGCAGTAAACTACAGTCTACTCAGACAGTAAATTACTGTCTAATATGTAGAGCTTCACAACACACAGAATGATCAATGCATTCAAGATTCTTGAGTGCTTCACTGGTGCCAGGGTGCCATCCTGTAAGAAGATGGCAAGAAAAAACTGTCAAGTACAGACAAGGCTCACTAGGCAGGTGTTGTTTGCAATCTGTTTCCACTAGAATCTTCTCTCAACAATATACCACAGGAGTGGTAAGACAACTATTGCCCTTTTGAATTCACTCCCTGCTGGTGCAAACATACAACTGTCCATCTTTGTCAAGTCTGCAAGAAATGATATGAACAAACAGAGCAGTTGTTAATCAACTGGTAAAAATTCATAGCATGTTGTGTGTCCTTCTCCAACTGTCATGACTGAACCCCATTGGATGAAAATAATCTAGTAACAAACTTATGAAGGAGTAAAAAAAAAGATACCCCTTCAAGGTGGAGTACTCCTACCCTCAACCAATCATAAGTAGCTCCACACTTTTTAGGGTAAAGAAATATTCCACTTCCTGTAACTCCAATGAGTCAATGTTGTCAGTCTATGCAGCAACATCTTTAGTTTTAATAAGAAAATTAAATAAAACTTGGGTGACAAGCAATAGCAGTAGGTTTATTTCAAGGAAAACAAAAGAAAAGAAAACTAGACAGAGAAAAGAAAAAAAGATTGTGAAACTCCTATTGATTATCCTCTTATAGTAAAAACTGAAGCTTGTCAGTGAATCCCCCAAAAATTTTTTGGGGATTTAGTTAAAACAGATACAAATAGTAAATATTTTCCTCTCAGGTTTAGTGAATTCTTCCAGGCCAGGGTGGTAATACTGTTAAAAAGTCTTTACAGTTAATACTAGGCTATCATAAGCTGGAATAATGGTAGTCTTACTTAGCTACAGTTATACGTTTTTTTTTCTCTCAGGCTGGGTTTGTTTTTGTAGACAATCCTGCTTTCACTAAGGCCTAATTTAAAAATTGATGATGTATTTCAGTTACAGTTGCTTACTTACTAAGGCAGAATATTTGTTCTGGGAATTTTTATTGCAAAGTTTCTGTAATATAATTGCTGCATAGTTGTTTTTTATTTATGAATATTTTTTGTTTTGTGTTTTGCAGTGTTGCTGTTTGAGCTGTTATTTTTTTGTGTTTTTATGTGACAAGCCTATGGCTTCCTCCTTTATTGAATAAAATAAATAAAGAAAATGGTAAATTTAGCAATTAACTGACTAATAAGGTCACTTAGAAATAGACATACTTTTAGAACAAGACTTTCATATCCTTCTGATTCCAAATACCCTATAACATATCATTGTGTCAGAAAAGAACTTTGCCCCCAAACACCCCCCCCCACCCTAACGTGTAAATATATATAGCCTATTCGAAATTCAGAGCCAGTCAAGGGGGGGGCAACCAGGGCAAGCTGCCCCAAGCATCTGGAGCAGGGCAAGCTGCTCCAAGCATAAGTTTAAACTTACCTCTCATTTTCATCAGAAATAAAATTACCCCCACCCCCTAATGTGCAACTATATACCTTGAATTGGTATATAAAGGGGTGGGGGCTAAAATTCATTTGCAACAAAAATGATTAGTATATTTGTAAAGAACTTAAAAAAATGCATCAAGTGGTATATTCACTTTAGTTGTAACTCAATAATATGATTTGGTAAATATTTACCGTTTTTTCCCTTTGATTATTTTTTGGAGCACTTACAAAGCTAACAACCTTGTTGAAATACCAAATATGATGAAGGTTTGTCCAGGCATACAACTGGATGTAAAAGTGTCAACCACTTTTCCATTCAAGGGTGATTTGGTTACCAGAAAATAGTTGCCACATTCACTACTTTGCCCCTGTTTGCATTGCATGTCTGATGCACCTATGTCATATCATCTGGGAGGTTGGAATTTTTTTTGTCTTCATGGAAACTACTGGAAGGGACATGTCTTTTTTTATCCTGTATTTAAAGATTTTCATATGTTTACTAAAGTTTATTTGTGATTTTTTCTCACAATTGATGTCAAGAAGACAGTCATTTAAAAAAAAAGCTTCTATAATGATGGTAATCTCTAGGTAATAGAATAAATAGTCTTATGTTTGAAGTTCATCATCAAAAAGAAGTGTCTGACTCAAAACAATGCTAGACTCATCTGAAGTTTTGCCTTGATGGCAGTTTCTTGTTTTTCAGGCACCAAAAACTACCTATAGCAGTAAACTACAGTCTACTCAGACAGTAAATTACTGTCTAATATGTAGAGCTTCACAACACACAGAATGATCAATGCATTCAAGGTTCTTGAGTGCTTCACTGGTGCCAGGGTGCCATCCTGTAAGGAGATGGCAAGAAAAAACTGTCAAGTGCAGACAAGGCTCACTAGGCAGGTGTTGTTTGCAATCTGTTTCCACTAGAATCTTCTCTCAATAATATACCACAGGAGTGGTAAGACAACTATTGCCCTTTTGAATTCACTCCCTGCTGGTGCAAACATACAACTGTCCATCTTTGTCAAGTCTGCAAGAAATGATATGAACAAACAGAGCAGTTGTTAATCAACTGGTAAAAATTCATAGCATGTTGTGTGTCCTTCTCCAACTGTCATGACTGAACCCCATTGGATGAAAATAATCTAGTAACAAACTTATGAAGGAGTAAAAAAAAAGATACCCCTTCAAGGTGGAGTACTCCTACCCTCAACCAATCATAAGTAGCTCCACACTTTTTAGGGTAAAGAAATATTCCACTTCCTGTAACTCCAATGAGTCAATGTTGTCAGTCTATGCAGCAACATCTTTAGTTTTAATAAGAAAATTAAATAAAACTTGGGTGACAAGCAATAGCAGTAGGTTTATTTCAAGGAAAACAAAAGAAAAGAAAACTAGACAGAGAAAAGGAAAAAAAGATTGTGAAACTCCTATTGATTATCCTCTTATAGTAAAAACTGAAGCTTGTCAGTGAATCCCCCAAAAATTTTTTGGGGATTTAGTTAAAAACAGATACAAATAGTAAATATTTTCCTCTCAGGTTTAGTGAATTCTTCCAGGCCAGGGTGGTAATACTGTTAAAAAGTCTTTACAGTTAATACTAGGCTATCATAAGCTGGAATAATGGTAGTCTTACTTAGCTACAGTTATACGTTTTTTTTTCTCTCAGGCTGGGTTTGTTTTTGTAGACAATCCTGCTTTCACTAAGGCCTAATTTAAAAATTGATGATGTATTTCAGTTACAGTTGCTTACTTACTAAGGCAGAATATTTGTTCTGGGAATTTTTATTGCAAAGTTTCTGTAATATATTTGCTGCATAGTTGTTTTTTATTTATGAATATATTTTGTTTTGTGTTTTGCAGTGTTGCTGTTTGAGCTGTTATTTTTTTGTGTTTTTATGTGACAAGCCTATGGCTTCCTCCTTTATTGAATAAAATAAATAAAAAAAATGGTAAATTTAGCAATTAACTGACTAATAAGGTCACTTAGAAATAGACATACTTTTAGAACAAGACTTTCATATCCTTCTGATTCCAAATACCCTATAACATTTCATTGTGTCAGAAAAGAACTCTGCCCCCAAACACCCCCCCACCCTAACGTGTAAATATATATAGCCTATTCTGAATTCAGAGCCAGTCAAGGGGGGCGGGGGCAACCAGGGCAAGCTGCCCCAAGCATCTTGGCTAGGGGTTTACCTTAAAGTACCATAAATCACACTTGATAGCAATAGAGCAAATCCTGTGCCTGCTTTTATCAAAAAAATTTCATTAGTTAGATGTAACTGGACCATGGGCTAGGCTGTTTAAACACATAATTCAAGCAATTCCATAAAAATTGCTAAAATGGATATATTTTCATAAGTACCCTAAAGAATTCAATAAACTTGTTTAAACAAAGAATATCTAATGCATCATCAGATGATAGACATCAGAGAAACAGGCTATACTGCTTAGGATTAAATGTGGGACCATCAGGGGATGAGGTGCATTGTCAGAATAGCAATTATTGTATTAAAAAGGACCCCAAAATTAGGAATATAATGCTAATACTTTTATTATCATTGCCTATGTCAATTCTCACGCCATTTCACACTTTTTTCTAACATCAGTGAGCTGTAAGATCTTAGAACAAAGATGAGTTAAAAAACGATAATCTTTGCAGAAAGATGTAAGATCTTAGTGCTAAAAAACGGGCCTACTGATGAGAGCAGAATGATGAAAGACGTTTTTCTTTCATTGTATTTCTAGAAAATCAAATAGAACTTTATTTATGTGCAGCTTGTTGATTAACATACATACAGTCAGTCAAATATGTATGTTGTTTGAACAAATCTGTAAACAATTCCTCTGGAAAGCATTTTTGCATTTAGGCCTTCTGAAGTGGCCTTGTTTCAGGACCATACTTGACCATTTTCATTACTTGAGCTTCTAATAATTTAATTCTTGGTTTGCATGCTTATCTTCATATTCTTCCATAAAAGAACACCTCTGCCTTGGCAGTTCCACTTTTAACATCTTCAGTGCATCCACCATCTTTATTAATAATACTACCTAGGCTAGTGAAGTTTTCCACTTCATTAATTTTCTTGTTTCCCAACATCACTTCTTCGCCTTCACATATTCCCAGTCTTCCAAACTTCTTTCATCTGTGGCAAGTAGATTTTTTCTGAAGAAAACACTGTAAAACAACAAAAAACTAGTTCTGTTAGATTCTTTATTCTATGCTGTTTTACAATATAATACTTGTGCTTCTGACAATTCACACTGCCCCCTAATGGCCCTCAATACAGTCCTATATAATTTATTTGTCTTTCATCTTTTGGTGCAATGGGTAGCTGTGGGGTACTTGACAGTGCTAAAAATGGAATAAGGTTCCTAATCTTGGAATTTGATATATATAGTTTTAGATAGTTGGTACTAAGCTAGTATTGAGGTTTCCAACATCTAAACCTAGACAAAAGTTCCCCTTACAGTCTAGCCTGTTTGAGTACCATTGCTCTGCTAAAAAATATTTGTCTCTCACTCTCTCTCCCTCTCTCTATACTTTGCCCCCCGCCCTAATGTGCAAATATATATAGCCTGCAACCAGGAAAAGCTACCCTAAGCGTCTTGGCTAGGGGTTTACTTTAAAGTACCATAAATCACACTTGATAGCAATAGGGCAAATCCTGTGTCTGCTTTTGTCAAAACATTTTCATTAGTCACATGTTAGTAAACATTATAGATAAGCTTATCCTACTTTTCCTTATCTTGGAAAGTAGGCTAGTTAGGTTAGGAACATAAATTTTAAGTAGGCTAATGAATCTAGGGCCAAAAACATACTCCAGGAAGGCATTGACAAGCTACTATGTTAACCCTCTTCTGATTTCTATGTCTTAGACATATGCCTACTTGACAAGTCTATACCTATTGGAATTTTGACAAAATGACATAATACCTTAATTTTCAGTTTCTGGTACTTATGTACTATAGTAACCCCAATCAAGTAGTGAAGTGAGGGTAATCCTAATGAAATATACCTAAATATGATGAAAATATGGTAAATGTTTATTTTAACAGATTATTCAGATTGCTAAGAAACAAATTTAACTCAGAGTTGCATCCTGAATCCAAATTTAACATTCACTTGCATTGGAAATGTACTTTACCCCTACCCCCTCTAATGTGCAAGTATATAACCCAAGCAGGAGCAAACAAGAAATTTGAATAAACCCTTCCCTAGAGGTATTGACAAGGGGTGGGAAAATTCTGCTTTGAAAAATTTAACAGACAAAGCCTCAAGGCCGCATGTAAATAGTAGTAACCTCAAGCTGTATTATTGTAATGCTGACCAGTTGCTTCCCAAGACGATGGAGCTTAAGCTAACTGTAGCAAGATTGTGTCCTGATGTAATTTGTATTACTGAAGTAAACCCGCGAAAATGGCAAACCAATTGAGCAATGTAAGATCCAGATAGACAGCTACAACCTGATAAATAATCCCAAAGCAACCGGCAGGGGTGTTGCCACATACACAGCCAAATATCTCTTAGTGGAATCATGCTCAGTACACCATCAAACCATATCCAGCGCTGAATTTGTTACTATCAACATAGCAATAGGAAGTGACAGTTTCACAGTGTGTTGTGTATACTGCTCACCATCTGGAGGGGCTGACAGAAAGAAACTTGCCATTGGGGAAATAAGAGCAGAATTGACCAGGTCAGCGGAAATCCTGGAACAAGCAGTGTACATTGTAGGTGACTTTAATCTGCCAGAATTAACATGGACTGCTGCAGATCTAGACACCCATCTCTTTAAAGATGTGCTAAATGAGTGCCACCTGTCCCAATTAATTGAAGAGCCAACACATTCTGGAGATGGCCAAAAAGAAAATATTTTTGATTTGTTCCTAACCAACCAGCCTGAGACAATTATTGAAATAGCAGTCACAGCACACCTAGGGAGAAGTGACCACTGCAGCATATCAGCAGAGATTAGACTAAACTCTGCAAAGCCAAACAAATTTACAAAGAAGACCATAACCAGGTTAGATGCAGCTAAGTACAAGAGCATGATGCAAAGTGTAGACTGGGAATGCATGAGGCTTGAACATGATGTAAACAATCAGCTACAGCTAGTCACTGACATCATCAAAACAGCTATTGCTTGCTGCTCAGTCACTAGTGAGAAAACAGTCCCCAAAACTCTACCAAAATCATACCACAATACAAAACAACTGGTTAACATTAAACAAAGGAAGATTAAGAACATTCAGGAGCAAGGAGAACAAAAAAGCATACCGACAAGCTAGCAATAAAGTCCGCAGTGAATCCAGAAAAGTTGAAAAGGAGCAGGAACAGTATGTTGCCGCCAAGGCAAAAACCAACCCAACACATCAACAAAAAGCTCACTAGTAGAACTGGAATCCCTGACCTGAAGCAAGAAAATGGCAATAAAGCCACCACCCCAGCTGAAACAGCAGAAGTACTCAGCCAGTTCTTCAGCTCAGTATACACTACCAAATCCCCAGAAGCCTGCACTACTACAGACAGCCCTGTAAGTCCAACAAATCAACCCCAGATGAAGGAAACCAAGGTTGGGAAAGGTGATCTGCTCTAACTACTCAGGGAAATAGATCTGAACAAATCACCCGGACCCAATGGTATAGCAGCCAGATGGCTGAAGATTGCTGCTGAGGAACTTGCAGAGCCACTTACTCACCTGTTTGATACATCCCTTCAACATGGTATACTCCCAGCTAAATGGAAACAAGCTAATGTTGTGCCCATACATAAGAAGGGGGACAAATGCAGTGCCTCCAACTACAGGCCATTAAGCCTACCTTTCCAGCTCTCCAAGATTATGGAAAAATTAGTCCACAATAAGATTATGAATTTTATATCTGGAAATCAACTGATTAGTGCAGAACAGTTCGGCTTCATGCCGGAAGCAACTTTACAAATCAGCTCCTGGAAGTTTTGGACAAGTGGACAACAGCCCTGGAAAGTAGCCTGAGTATTCTGGCGGTTCTGTTTGACATAGAAAAGACTTTTGACAAAGTCCCCCATAGCACCCTGCTCTCACAACTTCGTACCTTCGGTATAAGTGAGCAGATGATTTTGTGGATATCTTCCTTTCTACTTAACCGTAGCCAGATTGTTAAAGTGGAAGACACATTGTCATCAAAAGCTAGTGTACCAAGTGGCATCGTCCAAGGGAGCATAATAGGGCCACTACTCCTCATCCTCCACATAAATAACATAACTGAAGGTATCACCAGTGGAGTCAAGCTCTTTGAAGATGACACAAAGCTTTTCAGGCCAGTGGCAAAACAAGAAGATATAACCATCCTGCAGAGCACCATTAACATGTTGAATAGCAATCTTGTGAGCCTAGGAATAAGCTTCAACGCTAAAAAGTGCAAGACATTATGGATTGGGCCCAAGCGAAAAAACATCAATGACACCCTCACATTAGCAAGAACAAACACTGTCTCAGTCATATCACACACTGATTGTGAAAGAGACTTGGGGATCTTTATAGACTCGGGGCTAAAATTCCACCAAACACACAGATCTCATTGCAAATAAGGCAAGCAGGCTGGCTGGTCTAATCAGGTGGTCTTTCAGGCATTTAGACACTAAAACCTTCACCAGACTCTACAAAGCCCTTATGTGACCAACCATTGAGTATGGAAACCCAATCTGGGGCCCCTCATGCATTGGCGACGCTATCAAAATCGAAAAGGTGCAGAGACATGCCACCAAATAACTCCCTGGACTAAAAGAAATGTCATATGAAGAGCGCCTGTAACAAATGAAGCTGCCAAACCTAAACTATAGAAGAAAATGAGGGGACCTGATCCAGATTTTTAAATCGAGAAAGGATCTAGATAGAACCAAGTTCAACAAATTCTTCTGTAGTCAGACTAATGTCTATACTAGGGGGTCATTCTGCAAAAATCTTGAAACAAACAGCATCAACTAGACAGAGATCTTCTTTCTAGTCAGGTAGAGCAATTAAAGACTGGAACTCGTTACCTGAAGAAGTAGTGTCGGCACCAACTCTAAACAGCTTCAAAAACTGTCTTGACAAGCATCTACAGAAAGAAGTGTTTATTCATAATACATAACATACAAAGGTGATATGACTTTGTGCACTAGGCGCATTATGTTGAGCCAAAATTAGAGACTGCCATAACAGGATAAGATATCCTAGTAAGAGGCACTATTCCTGTAAGTTATATACCCTAAATTGGTTTATATAGGGCTGAAGGCAAATTTCATTTCTGACACAAATAAATGTTAAATTTGGATTCAGGATGCAATTCTGACTATGGAGGTAAGTTTGTTTCTTAGCTATCTGAATAATCTGTTAATATAAACATTTGCCAAAATATACACTTTAGTAACAAAATTATAGAAACTACAACAAAGAATTATGGAAAGCAGGCTTCCCAGAACAAATTATATTAAATGCCTAAGCTAACCAAAATACCAAGTCTATGTATTAAATATTTAATTAAAATGTAGACCTACCTATATAGTAGTTTATCTCACTAAGCCTAAGCTAATTGTCTCTGAATGCAGACAGACAATCCAGTATTGCATAGACAAATCAGATCAAACTTCTTGAATGGGGTCACTATAATATATAAGTGCCCAGTTTCTTTGTCTCTGGTTTTGGTTTTTCATATACTATTAAATATGCAATGTTGCAAGTTAATATGGTATATTATTAAAAATGTATATAATATTCAAATCATTGTCAAACTTACCTCATCCCCAACTGCACAAGTTTACAATCTTGTAGCATAATGAATTACAAATAATATGAATGTATACCCTTAGCTAAGCAGTAAAGGTAAGATAATTTGTTTTATTTTGTATGAACTTCTGCTTGAACTGATTGAAGTAAGTTTTTTCACAAACCTAGCACCCCCCCCCCCAATTGGCCAACTCTGCCATGACTAACTCTCCAAACGGAGTTCCGTTTTGGGTAAGTTCTCTCCCCTGATTAAGTTTAACAACTGAAATTTGATCAAAAGCTCCTGTAATTTTCGTTAATTATGAAATGGTATAGACTTTTCCCAAACAGGGTAAAACTTTGTTGTGACAAGAGTTTTGAAAACAAGAGAGACAAAAAAAATAGATTAAACAAGTTATCACATGCCAAAAAATAAGATAAACTAATGAAAAAAAACTACAAAAAAGCACAAATGCTGAACAAAAGAAAAAGAGAAAAAGAAACTCATGTCTGATAAAGCATAGTTGCTGTTTCTAAGACATTGAAAACACAAACACTTGGCAGGAAAACTACTGCGTAATATTTTTATGTCCTTGTGTATTGTGTTTTGTGTTGTGTATTATATATTATGTAGATATGTTTAGTGTATGCCCTGTGTGTGTATCTTCTGATATGTGATTTTTACAAAATGAAATAATGACTTTATTTAAAATATTATCCATAACTGAGGTTAATTTATTTAAGAATATAAGACGCTAGAGGTCTTTTAATTTTATGCATTATATTAACAAATTGAATAATTTTTTTTTTCTTTTGTTACTGAAGCAAAGTTACATTGGCTTTTCAGCTCAGCATTAATTTTCCTGGAGTATTTCATTTTAACCTTTGTTGTAAGTTCAAAATTTTTGTGGGTTAGGTGTCCTAAATTTCCTTATCTTCTTCATTATTTGAAATGCAACATGGAAGAACTAAAGCAGATAATATTAGTAAAAGAAACTAATAACAAGAGAAAAAAATTGAGAAAGACAATCAGTTTTTAGGTTTCCTTAAAAGTTGCTAATGAAACTAAAATTGTTGGTGTAAATTTAGGGGGCCAATAAGAAGGGCCAAGAAGCTCTAGTTCTGATTTGGTAAAAAAAAGAAGAAAAATGGCATACACGCTCACTGGTAATGGACTTACTGCAGTGGCAACCTTGACTAAGTTTGCCATACCTCTTTTTCAATGTAACAAATTCATTTTATTTTTACATTTTTCTTTTTCTTGATCACTCCATATTTATTTATTGTTATTTAAGGTGCTATAACAATTTTATTTCAGTTGCTTCTATCTCTTGCACTTTAAAATGCATCCTACTGACAAAATTAACCAGTATCAACATATTTTTTTTTAAGCTTTTTTTTCTTGGTACATTTCTATTATTAATTTGTATTTTAATTAGGTGCTTTCATATTGAAGAATTCAAAGGATCTGATGCTGTTGGCTGTTGGGTATAACAGATTTGACAAGAACAGCAGATCATCTCAGTGATCACACCGAATTTTTTTGATGGCAGATAGTAGAAAGCTTTGTGAAAACTAAATATGCTCAAATGGACTTCAGTCCTACTAATGAAAATTTTTTTATTTCAATGGCTCCATAATATGGTGAGTTGGCTCCACTTTAGTGCAATATACTCTCTGTGAACATATACATCTGTTCCAGTGTCACTTGTTGACTAATTCATTTAAGAGGTAACAAAATCATGTCATCTCGCACTATCAAACTGTAGGGCTGTTTTTGGATCATTGTATGTTCACACAAGTCTGAACATTAAGGATACAGTCAAAAGGTTACTCCTTCTTGGAACAATGGTCAAAAATGCAAAAGAAAGGATTATATTCAAGGCATTGTACCCAATCCCTTTGGATATGACAAGACCCCTCCCCCGCAGCCCCAGGGGAAAGGTCTTTGAGTTATAAAATTTGCCCATTGTTTCCACTTAACCTAATCTAACCTAACCTAACCTGTTATTCCTAGATCAAACCTAACCTAATCTAACCTAACCTAATCTAACCTAACCTCATAAATATAGGGGAGATGGGGATGAGGGGGATTTCAAGAGCGAGGGTAACCTAACCTAACCTCACAAATATAGCTCTTAATATTGGCTTTTCAGTGTGTTTTCCAACGAAAATATTTAAAATATAATGTAAAAATGTACTAGCTACTAAAGTTCCGTTTTTTTTTATAGTTTCGGCAAACAGGTTTTCCTACGAAAATATTTAAATACGATGAAAATACATTCCTTGAAATTTTTGAGTTTGGGAGGGGGAGGGGAGATTTTAAATCCTCTGGAAAATTTGAGTTTGGTGGAGGCGGTGGGGGATTTCAAGAGCTAGGGTTGAGGCGGTGGGCAGCCCCACTCCTAAAGACTTTTCTTTCTACTCTTGCATATCAAAGTTAAAAACCATAGTTTTCATGCTCCCTCCTGTGAATTGGTCACTATCCACTTTAATTTCCAATCAAATGAGTCCTTTTCAAAGTTTCTGTGACGACTCCTTCTATACGAAGTGTCCCGGCTATGAAGAAAAAAGCAAAAACAACATATTGTGCCCACATCGTTCTTTACTTAGGCAACACTAGCGCTCTGCATATTATTAGTTGCAATTCCTTTTTTTCTTATTTTTATGCGTTTCTGTTCTTTTCTGGTTTTAATCTGCATTGAACATGCTTCGTTTGACGCAATTACACTATATGATGTAAGAAGTTTTGTTTTGAGTCCTTTCCCCATGAGTGTTATTTGATAATTCCCGCGAGTGTTAAGTGATAAATAGAAAGGTAATTATTGTTTGAAAATCGTCACCTAGCACGATTTTCGCAAATAAATAACCGTTAGGTCAGTATATTTCAGGGTTTTGAAGTTTTAGAAATCAGTATAAGCTGAAATATAGAACAATATATAAAAATAATGGATAGTTCTTCAAATGTATGCTCTCCAACGTTTGATGTAAGTTCAAATAATATGACCTTTCAGTGTGTTTTCCAACCAAAAATATGTAAAATACGATGAACTATGTTCCCTTGATTATAAAGGCTTGGCTAAAAAAATGGAATTGTCAGTGAAAAACTCACAAATTTAGCTCTTAATATGGCTTTTCGGTGTGTTTTCCAAAAGAAAATATTTAAAATACAATGAAAATATGTCCCTCCAGAAATTTTTGAGTTTGGAGGGATGGGAGATTTTAAATTGCTATTATATTTGCTTTTTTTGTGTGCACTTTTTGTCTCTAAAATGTGAATTCACCCCATCTGGGTCTGTGGTAGCTAGTACACTCCCATAGAATTTACTTTTTATTCCAATTGTATATATTTAAAATGAAGAACATCTTAGAACTAAGAACGACGAACGGTGAAAACGAACGCAGCTATTGTCTCAAAGGGATTTGACCAAAAACGTTACCGCCTTCCTCAATTGTAAGTGTCCTTCACTCCATCTAAATAAAAGAAACCGTAAATTCCAACTTGTTTCCTGAGCTGTGATCCAAAGGAGGGTATACCTATCAAAACATGTGTTAAAATTCTCAGCCATAATGACTGCATGCAATCTGAGGTTGTCATAATCTCAATCTGAGGTTGTCACTTGTCTTGAGACTAAAAAAGATGAAAACGTAAGCACTCTTCTGAGACCCTAACGGCAACTGACTGAAATATGCTACCGGTAATCCCCGTACTCGATCTTGTAAAGTAGAAGCAGTTCAGACTTAAATATGGGTATTTTTTTTAAAAAACACGAGTTTTAAACAGTTCATGATAACGAACTTTAAGTAAGGAGTGACCCGGCTCAATAGTAACCGAAACTAAACAATAGAGTTTTTATATCAATAGATACACCAAAAGAATCAGATTTTTATGCTGATTTCATATATATAAGTTTCGTCAAGTTTCGTCTTATCCCATCAAAAGTTACGTGAATCTGTCTCACAAAATTATTTTTTAAAACAATAAAAAAATTAGCGTAAAGAGCAAGCCGTTGAGGAGGGGACCGCCCCTTTCGTATACGGAATAATTACTGTTCGTTTTAAGTTTTAATGACGCTCCTTACTTTCAGTTAAAAAAAAACATTTTTTTTTACTTAATTTAATTTATAAATAAATGGTCCGCCCAATGCTTTTTTTAAAGGCATTTTTATCATAAGTGATATTCCACTTTTCTCAATGAGAGGAAAAGATCTTTTGGCATCATGGACCGTAGAAAAGCGCTAAGTTTATAGGAGGTTGATAAACAATTAGTTTCAGTACGCTTTGTGTTTAGCTTAATAGTATGAAGAATGCTCTTGAAGGTGGCATATTTATTTGTGACACATCTTTCTAAATTCATAGAAAGTAACCATTTTAGTGGCAAAGGGTGAAGGTAGAATTTTAAACATTTTTTGTTATCAAATTCTGGCCTAGATTTACTTTTGATTAGAGAAGCTGTAATAATAAATGAAAAGTTATACTATTAAAATCAAATTGCAATGAGTCTTCAGATAATTTAATTATTAAGCGATTCATTTGATTTAAAATGTTATCAGTCTTAACATTTAAATCTTGTCAAATCCAAAACACCAGTGCAGTGATTTTTTGCAAGTGCGTTTAGGTGTTAAATTCCAATTAATAGTCTCGTAACTTCAATAAAACCTCTAATTTTCACCTTTTTCTTCATTAAGTATCAATTACTTCAAGAAATTAGGTCCGTTACCAGGTATGGTACCTGACCTAGTATGGCTAACTAATAGTACATTTTCAGCATAAGCATTATGACTAATGCCAGCATTTTTGAAAAATGTTTGCTGCTCGAATCGATTCAGTACTCAATTGAATTAAACTGATAAGAGAGGGTCTATTCAAACGGATATTTATGACACGATTTGAAAAAAAAGGTAAAACATCAAATTAAAAAATAAGTTTTCAGTTGGAAGTAAGAAGAATTTTAAACATTTTTTTGTTACCAAATTCCGGTCTAGATTTACTTTTGATTAGAGAAGCTGTAATAATAAATGAAAAGTTATACTATTAAAAACAAATTGCAATGAGTCTTCAGATAATTTAATTATTAAGCGATTCATTTGATTTAAAATGTTATCAGTCTTAACATTTAAATCTTGTCAAATCCAAAACACCAGTGCAGTGATTTTTTGCAAGTGTGTTTAGGTGTTAAATTCCAATTAATAGGCTCGTAACTTCAATAAAACCTCTAATTTTCACCTTTTTCTTCATTCAGTATCAATTACTTCAAGAAATTAGGTCCGTTACCAGGTATGGTACCTGATCTAGTATGGCTAACTAATAGTACATTTTCAGCATAAGCAATATGACTAAGGCCAGCATTTTTGAAAAATGTTTGCTGCTCGAATCGATTCAGTACTCAATTGAATTAAACTGATAAGAAAGGGTCTATTCAAACGGATATTTATGACACGATTTGAAAAAAGGTAAAACATCAAATTAAAAAATAAGTTTTCAGTTGGAAGTAAGAAGCAACACTAAAACTTAAGACGAACAAAAATTATTCTGTATATGAATGGGACTGCCCCCACCTCAACCCTCGCTCTACTTTTAGTTGAAAATGTCCTCTTGTGAAAAAAAAAGTTTTTGTCACTCTATCAAGTTTATCGCTATACATAACTTTACAGAAAATTTAAGTTTGAACAATTATTCGTTATTATTTCAGCACATGCTTGATTTAGTCTAGTAGCTCTTTACTTTTAGTTGAAAAATGTTCTCTTATGGAAAAAAGTTTTTGTCACTCTAATAAGTTTATCGCTAGACATAACTTTACAGAAAATTTAAGTTTGAACAATTATTCGTTATTATTTCAGCATATGTTTGATTTAGTCTAGTAGCTCTTTACTTTTAGTTGAAAAATGTTCTCTTATGGAAAAAAGTTTTTGTCACTCTAATAAGTTTATCGCTAGACATAACTTTACAGAAAATTTAGTTTCTTCTAGTTTCAAGGTCTAAGTACAGATTCTAAGTAGGTTTTAACTGCACTGCTTGTTTGGTGGGGGGATGAATGACCAAAAATGCCGGATGGACCTTTATTCGATTGTGTCAGATTTTGATTCTGAAGCTATTTGTAATAGTCCGTTGTTCTATTCAATTTCATGAGCCAAACTCTGTACTTCTTAAAATATTGTAGTTTTTTATATTCTTTTTTCGTTTGCCATTTATTGTTGTGGTATCAAAAAATTTGGATTGTTGTTCAATTAATTATAAGTTCATTAAAAATTAAGTAATTAGTTACTACTTATAATAATTTGCAAGTTCCAAATGATGTTAGGAAAGAGATATTTGAAAAAAAAATTTTGTCCAACTATAAGTTATATTATTGTTTTCGCGTCGTAGTTAGGTTGGGCTCTGAAGAATATTCGGGATAAAAAGAATTTTTTACATTTTCTAGCTTCCATCAATTTTAGTATATGAAAAAACTTGAAACAGTGATTTTGCGATAAGCCTTCAGCTACAATTTACACCAAAAGAACAAGATACTTATCAAAAGCATGAAAATTAAAAATGTAAAATGTATATTTCAAAGAAATAATAGCCTTCTTAATAATTTAACATCGATAAACCATGGAAAGTGGTTTTCTTTAGTATTGTTTGTGAATGATTAAAAGATGATGACTGACAAAAAACATTTTTGAAACTAAAGAAAACTTTAAAATTAATAAATTGTCAAATGATGTCAAAATGTAATTTTTTCCTGAAATTGAAACCTCTTAGTTTAACTCAGGTATTGGACCTTTCATCTATGCTGAACAAAAAAATAACTAGTTGAAGTTGTGTTTAAATTCCTCATCAATATAAAATCAAAAGCACGAAAATTAAAAATCATGAATATCAGTCATTGAAGGAATAAACATTAATGAAGTTAATGGAAATAACGGTTTAATCTTTATTTGAGGAAGAAAACAGTCCTGCATTTTGGTTAGAATTTGATGAACCTTCATATACATAGAGGAATTTGTCTTTCCCCCCTTCGCTACATGGAATTTTACACGTATATATGAGATAATATAAAGGGTTTTTGTGTGAATACGGATAAACGTCACAAATATATATTCAAATGATCAGGCTCTCTCCATTTCATATTAGATATATATCCGTCAAGTGGGGCCTTATTTTCATGATGACATTATAGTTATGAATCTCAGTGTGCCATATCTAACAGTATCCCCCCCCCCTTAACTATGAAAAATATTTGCTATGTGGAAAGAGATCAAAATAAAAAATTGTTTAAAATCATTTACACAAAACTGTTTGGAGTTCTTATGCAGATTTTCACTTTGTTGACGCTATCATATCCTATTACTGTATTTAGTTGCCCTATGAGAGATAAATTCATTCAAACCTTAATAGTGTCGTTATTTTTGGTTCATCTAGTACTACTACTACTACTACAACTCACCACTGTACCAGAACTCTAGTTTTGTAAGAAAATTATGGTAAATACATTTCTTTGGCTATTATTCGACTTAATTGATGAATTTTAGACATGAAAATTATGGACATAATAAAAAATATTAAGTAACCCTGTTTATTAAATTTATAGAACACCCCTCAGTATATTCAAGAAGACCATACCATTCCATTGAGCTTTTTTAATCATAGTGTTCTCGACCTTTTTAGGATATATGGACCGAGTGGGAGCTCACGGAAAGTGAGGAGCTTCTTTTGTGTGAACCCAAAATTGAAAGTACAGATGATGATGATGATGTAATGGAGATCCATTATACAGAAGATGGACTATCATATACGTCGGAGGATTTGGTACGGAGGGGACCTTCAGGCCGACTCTGTATAGAAGATGATGAGCGGTTGCTTGATGGTTTGCCCTCTTCGACGAATAACATAAGAATACGAGAGGATTTATTTGATGACATGCCTCCTCTCCTAGATATAGTAGTAAATGAAGAAGAAGATGAGGTTCAAGTAATAGAACCCGAGAATGTATACCTAAAAACTATAATAAATATCGATTTATCATAAGAATAAAGATTAGAAGAATGATTTATTTTTTTATCTTTGATAGAAAACTTGGCTGAGGACTGATGACACTCTAAGGCGTGATCTATTCTATCTGAACTATTCATGTACAGAAGTCTCTGATGATAACCTTACTCTATATATATACATATATAACTAATATGTGAAAATTAAAATGGTACAAACATATTTATTGTATGATTACAACATAAAACTCATTATACATATTAATAATTAGATTTAACGTTAAATCATATATGAGAACTCTTCCACCACGGTTTCCGTTGTTTAAAATCCTTTTCGTAGAATGACCTCTTATGTTGTCTCTTAAAGGGCCACTTTTTCTCTTCTCTTAGAACATAATCATCATAATATTCCGAATTATATCTTGCTTTATATACATTTTTCATTGGGTTTTCACTGCTGTCTTTTACACTATATAGAGAGCCCTCTTTTATCAGTCTCTTCTTTTGATCTTCCTTTTCTATCATATCAACCCTTCTTTTATGTGAACATACTTGCAACCGGTATAAATTTCTCTCCATGTCACATAGAATTTTTCTTCTCATTTCCTCCAGATTCTTCTCATCTGTCTCTGCCTCTATGCTGTCTAAACATGCAGTAGGTTCATGAGAATGTTCAAAATCATGAAAATGTCCTTTACAAATAGAACAGTTGCAATAAAAGGATATTTCTAACTCAACTTGTTCACTCATGTTATTACACTGCTAACTAAAAACTTGGTGAATTCTATTCACAGACTAATAAAAACTATAGCAAAAATCCTTTCCTCATATTCCCTCCGCCGCTAATATGTAAACAAGCCCTCTGATTGGTTGAGAAGGAAGATGTATCCGACTCGCTGATTGGCTGAGAAGGAAACACGTGATCTAACTGTTTTCTATTTCTGGAAACTCATAACATTCGCCTCGAGCGTGCCCAAAACAACAACAACAACAACAAATGCTGTTTTCTATTTCTGGAAACTCATAACATTCGCTGAGAGCGTGCACTTACAACAACAACAACATTGACCTTGACATTCGCTGAGAGCGTGCACTTACAACAACAACAACAACATCAACACCTTTGGAAATTTAGGTCATTGACCCCTATAACCACGTGTTCTCAAACAACAACATCAACAAATCGACCTTGAAAATTTAGGTCATTGACCCCATTAACCACGTGTTCTCCCTAGGGAGGCTATGCCCATATTTGGTGTACTCGTTGGAGTTTTAAAAAAAGTGTCCGGATCGGGATTCGAAGGGGTATTGTACTCGTGGGAGCTCATGAGGCCTTTCTACTCATAGTATTTGTTATTGGAAAGTATAAAGTATGTATATATTTACGGGTGGAGGTGGACGAATTTTCTTCCGGGGAGTTTTCCAGGGGTGAATTTTCCATGGGAAGGGAAGTTTCCAAGGGGTGAACTTTTCAGGGGAGATTTGTCAGAATTCCTATATCAAATTTTACTTATATGTCTTGTTTTCTCTTTTCCGTCTTAATTTTACGCCTGGAGTTGTTAAGGATAATTGTCCGGGGTAAATTTTCACCGGAATTGAATTGTCCAGAGGATATTTCCGTGGGGAGGGGAAAAATAATTCTGTTCCCTGCAGGACCGCGGATAATTGAGAATTTACTCTGTATATATGTATATGTGTATAGGCCGTCATAGTCGAGTGGGTAGTACGCTAGACTTGAAATCCTTTGTCCGTCAGGACAGGGGTTCGAGTCCTGATGTTGCTGGTTATCTGATTTGGAACGGGGTCAGTGGTGTGACTCTGTAAGCTCAGCCAGAGTCGACCCAGCTCTAAATGTGTACCTAGGGAAATCTGGGGAAGGTGAACAGGAAAGGTGTGCGAAAGCGCAGGATGGCTGGCCCTCAACCCTCATTTCATTTCCTGGCTGAAAGAACATGAAACGGGAATCAGCACCGCCAGTAGGGACTGTAAGGTCCAGTGTTGCAGTCCTAATCTTTACCTTATGAATAAAACGGATAAAATTGTTAATTACTATGTTTTGCTTTTTCAATTTATCTGTAGTTACATGTTTCTATATTCTAATTTTATTTCGAAGAACCATGGGCACTGAAAATGAAATCTTATAGTTCGAAATAGTGAGGTCAATTCGAAATAGTTTTCGACATTGTTCGAAATAGTGGAAACCTATATACATCGTAAAAAATTAGACAATATCGGGGTTCTGTTTTTGATGAAAAACAATTCCAAACATGGCTACAATTTTTTTGTACTAGTGGGTGCCAAATTAAAAAAAAAACATGGGTGAAAAATCAGCAAATATAAGCTGTAAACGTATGACACCAAAGGGCTAAGAATGTGTAGCTTTTTTTAAGGTTTAGTTCTCTTTGGGAACCAACAGATTTATAATGCTTGAATTTTATGGGAAAGAGCCTTGTCAAATTTAATCAAATTTAACCTTTATACATCGTAAAAAAATAAAATATATCGGGGTTCAGTTTTGATGAAAAACAACTCCAAACATGGCTGCAATTTTTTTTGTAGTAGTGGGTGCCAAATTAAAAAAAAACATGAGGGGGGAATAAGCAAAAAATTAGCTGCAAACGTATGACACCAAAGGGCAAAGAATGTGTAGCTTTTTTTAAGGTTTAGTTCTCTTTGAGAACCAACAGATTTATAATGCTTGAATTTTATGGGCGAAGAGCGTTGTCAAATTTAACTAATAATTTTTGCTTAGTTGTTCTCGCGGTTCGATGTGACAACACTAGCAAGGAGGGTCTGGGAGTTTCTTTCCCTCCATATTCCCCCTGGATAGTATCGGATGATCATTAGAAGGGACATTGAAAGTTCTACTCACCTGTTTAAGTCAGAGGCAAAATAGCGTTGTCTATTGTAAAGAGTCATAAGGGTTCAATGTACTAACATTAATTTTTTCCCGTATGTACTTCATATGGATGGGGTTGTAAACTTCGGAGGGGGCTCATTCGATTACATATTAAAAGTTCTAGTATCCTTTTCAAGAGTCAAAAGAGATTGGAGGGCAACATGCCATCCCCCCCCCCACACAGTTTTTTCCCAAAACGCAACCGATCGAAATTTTGAGATACCCATTTTATTCAAAATAGTCCAAAGGTCAAATAACCATACCTCCAGACTTGACATTCCCATTTACAGCCTCCGAGCAAGGACTGTAAGCTATGCAACTTGCGCATTGTTAAGATATGCAATTTTTATGAGAAGAGGCTTAGGTAAACTTTGGAGGGGTCCAGTGTTTTAAAAATGTTTCTTAATCCAGTTCAGCGGCTCTTGTGTGTTCAGCAGTCGTTTTTAAAGAATTTTGACAAAAAGTCCGACTTTAGAATAAAGAATGAGGTTTTGAGGAAGGGGCAACCCCTTCATATACGGAATAATTTCTGTTCGTCTTGAATTTTAATGTTACTCCTTAATTTCAGTTGAAAAGAGTTGCATTTTTAGTTTAATTTCTGAACATTTTTCAAATCATGCCCAGGCTTAGCCATCAGCCACGTAGAAGACCAAGTCACTCAGGTCTTCCTTCCACAGGAACAATAATACCCATCTTCGTCCACCCGAATTTCTTTAGTAAAATTATTACTAACAATTTATTCAAGAAAACTAATGTTCATCGAAAATTTGGGCTAAATATTCAAATCTTGTCAAAAATTTTATTTGCAGTCCAATATTTAAATTATCAAGCAAAAATTCTATCAGTTTATAAAGGACTAGAACTCTCAATTTCCGATCGAATGACCATCCTCCCAAGTTTCGACGACTATCAGGGGGAGGTCGGGGATGAGTAAGGTAATCCCTTCTATACGGAATGTAGTATGCTCATTTTGGGATTTAATGTTACTCTTTACTTTCATTATACCAGACTAGACCATAAATATTCTCAGAAATTAAGAGTGATTATCAAGGCCTATTCAGGAGAGGGGTTAGGGGTTTTGACCCCGCCCCCCCCCCCTACCATGTAATGTTTTGTCTGACTTGTAAAATGAATTAAAACACATTTTTGATGTATTTTTAATTTTTTCGTGAACTCTCCCCCTTCAGAAAAAAATAACCTCCCCTCCCAAACAAAAGTTCTGAAAAAGTGGTTGGAGACCGATCAATCCCTGTCCTAGAACCGTTTCTATCTGGTCCCATTTGACATATGAAAAGTGATCACACATCCATAATCCTTCTTTGGGGAAAAAAAATACACAATTCAAAACATTTATAGACGAGAACTTTAAGCCTCTACAGTAGGGTTCTCTGATTCTTTTGTTGTTACGTAGAGGGGCAGGTGCCTCAAAGGTTGCGTTTTAATGGCAAAACATCCCAACTCTCATTGAGCCTTCAGGTAAATACAGAATTAGTTTTAGGGAAGGTGCGGGGGCATGATTTCAAATTTAATCCCTCTTGAACTCTGGGAATATTTCTGGTCTACGCTACTGTTATAAAAGTAAAGAGTAATAACATTAAACCCCAAAATGAACAGGATTTATTCCGTTTAGGAGGAGGGCTGCCACTTCCTCACCTCCACCTCATAGTCGTAGAAATTTCGGAGGATGTTCATTCGATCAGAAATCGAGAATTCTAGTCTTTTTTTTTATAAGTCGAAAGTGATTGGAGACCCACCAGCCCCTGTCCTAAAACTGGTTTTGGTATTTGATCCTTTTGTTGTCAGTTTTCGTGTTGATTTTCACTTGATTTGGAAAACCATTGAAAGCTCCTGGCTTTGATGGTATTTTCAATCTAGTTATTTAAAAGAAATTTCAGTTTTCACTGTGATTTTTACTTGATTTGGAAAAATTGGCTCCAACATTACCACCACCCTCAGGACAGGATTAAATATGTGCGAGGCCCGATTGGACCATTTTTAGCGTGGCCCTCTCTATATATAAAATATTTAAATAAGGAAAAATACATGCATATTTTTTTGCGTACGTAAAGTAGTTCAAGTAGGTAGTGCAAAATATCTGTAATAGCCCATAAGACTTTCCCGATTAAATTCAATAAATCTGACTTGAACTTTTACGAGTATCAGTTTTCTATATTATAAAGTATATATTATATAATAATAAATCATTAATAAATCTCATCCAGCAATGCAAACTTAAAATGAATCTATTTTTGATTATTTGAATAGCTCATAATTTATCCCTTATCGTCAAAAATAATTTGCTTTAAATTTCAAATCTTTTTTTGTTCACTTTGATGGTAATGCGGAGCCTGATTGGGCCCACTCGTTCCAATCACCCTTTATCCGACCCTAAACACCCCCTCCCAGGATTTTGACAAAATTACGCCAATTTTTGAAAACATCTTAAGTTTTACCATCGGACCAGATAGAACATCTAGCCAACCTTACACCAAAATTTAATTACGAAATTTTGGCTAGTTTTCTAAAAAGTAGGCTTGAAAACACATTTTCAACAGACATATTATGCACTTCAGTAATTCATTGTTAGTCTACGACAGCCAGTGGTCGTCAAAATAAAATATCAAAATACTTAGAGAAATACACAATTTTGCATCAAAACCTTTAACTTCCATTATCTTAACACTAGAAAATACTACATCAGACACCAAGGCCGTACCCAGGATTTTTTTTTTTTGGGGGGGGGGGGTAAACTCAGGGATTTTTTCGTGGGGATTTTACACAAAAAAGACTAAAAAAAACATAAAAATTTTGTTTATATCCATTTTTTTACGTTTTTACGAGTCAGATAAACCTTTCGGGGATGGAGGTCAACCCCCGTCCCCCTGGCGTGGCCTTGTCAGACACCTTACTCATATCGTTTTGTAGCAAGCATAGACTTAAAAACTAGGGCTATCTAAAGGAGCTACTCGTCAATTTTAAACAGACTAAATCACCTTCTAAAGTTATGTGCTGCATGTATACTTAGAGTTATTATATATATATATCTGTTTTAAAGTTATAAATACTTGTATTTTATATACGAATATAAAATAGAGATACTTACTTATTTGCAGGAATTCTATGCAAAAATATCCTCACACCACGGTTTTTTCCGCTGCTTTGGCAGCCATCGACAATATACTACTACTACTACTAACAACTCACCGCAGCACCAAGCCGCCTGAGGCCAACACAGCTACGCACGCTCCTCCTCCACCCCAATCTATTCAAAGCCTCCCTTTTTACACCGCCCACGAAGTTCCCATTTCCTTTAAATCTTTCTTTATGACATCCTCCCACCCCAGACGGGGACGAACTGCTTTCCGTTTAGCCCTAGATGGTTGGCCGAAAAGGACAATCTTCGGCAATCAGTCATCCTTCATCCGCACAACCTTTCTCCTTTCCGCACAACCTCAACCTTTCTTTCATTATAGCCCTAGAGAGCGGTATTAAACCACATTTTTCGTATAGCCTATTGTTTGAAATACGGTCAGTCAGCCGGGTACCCAGAACAATCCTTAAGCAATTTCTCTGGAAAACATCTAGCAAATTTTCATCCGCTTTTTGGAGCGTCCATGCTTCAGAGCCATATTTGACCACTGTCATCACTGTAGCTTCTAATATTCTAATCTTGGTTTGCAGACTTATCTTCCTATTCTTCGACAATATACAACTTATCATCGACAATATATTTCACATAATTAGCCTGTTATCTGATTGAATGCCAGGAAACAACTGAGCTAAGGTTGTGACGTATTTGTACAGACCCTATACGCGTGGTATGAAATGTGTGTAATATTTGTAAAAAGAAGACGCTACAGTCTACAGTGGTCGGATCTCTCTCCTCACTGATATTTAGTTACGCAGAATAATTTGTCCACTTCTAGAAGACACTTTAACTCGTATAGAAAATTTACTATACAAAATACGAAAAGGTAAAATAACCGACCGGTCCACGCCACGTTTATGTGCTGCAAGCAATAGCTGAGCATGTATTCCAGAGTCAAATGCCCTACGGATATCATGACCTCCCAGGAAAATGCACTCATTAAACGCATCAGCTCCTATAAGCATATTAGCTAAAAATATGATGGACGTGCTCGTGACCGAAACCTTTTTTAAAATGAAATTGGTTATCAGGAGTACGACATTTACTTGAAATGTCATCAATAACGAGCATTTCCATCAGTTTACACAAAACAGGTGAAACAGTTACAGAACGGTAAGATACGCAATCTGCTGGGTTTTTCCCCTTCTTTAACACAGGAGTAACAATGCCGATAAAAAAAATATCAGGTACAAGACCAGTATTAAGGATAATCTGAAACAAAAGCTCGAGATGACACAAAAGATGATCAGTTATGCAAGGTGCAAACCACAGAGTCCATCAAGACCATGCGATTGTTTTTTTTAGCTTACGGATGGCGACAGTAAGATTTTTGATGGTTATTGCGTAACCAACATTAAAGCCAGGTAACTTTAGATCTTTGTCTAATTCTTTGCTGAACTTTTCTTCACTTGATCAGGAGGGGAAAACTCAGAAGTAAAATGGGACATCCACTCCGTCTCTGGGATTGCAGCTTCAGAAACACAACAATTTCTCCTGCGCTTAAGAAATCTCCATATTGGATTTGAGATTAGATTTGGAGATTGGAAATCTCCACATAATAGATTTGGATAAAAAAATTAACTAATTTACTTTGCTGACCGTGCCTAGATCAATTTGACGCAAAAATAGCATGGTGGCTGGGTGACAGTTTAGGTGGTTTAGGACACCAAACTACGTTACCCCAAAGAGGACCAATTTGCAGTCAATTTAAAATCCTGAGAAGCTAATTGATTTTAAAATATGAATAACTATATTTTAGGCTTCCCACTTGCAAAAGAAGTAATGCCACACGGTGGTAGCACTGGATTCAACCATGTTAATTTGCTTTATTTGTAACGAAATTATGCTATGTTTGGTGATCTGTAATTGCGTATCAGCTTATTGAGGGGCAAACTTATGCTTAACAAATAGACGAACTTTATTTACGATACCAAATCTCGGACGATCACACTCAGTCCAAAGCCAATTCTAGAATTTCGTACTTGCACATGTGTCACCAAGAGCAGGATTTTAAGACCCCTTCAGGACTTCCGTACCGATTCCAACTTTCCGACTAGGCACAACAGGTGTCTGTGTACACTTTAAAGTATTTGAAATTTTCGTGCAATATGTGTTCAGACGTATTTGTTTTTCGTCTTCTGGAATCATTGCATTCTGCTGTAATAACTGAAAAGGTATTTTAATCTCGACAAGAATCCCGTCTAATACTGCACTGGTAAGTATACATATCAATTTTATTCCAGTCAGTCTTGACTGCCCACTTCCTAGCACCTGGGGGATTATCAGGTAGCATATGGGTGACTTGAAAAGCATTCACAATCGGGAAATGGTCTGATGCAGAGACTCTTATATCGACATAACATGGGCCACAGGCTCGGAGTTTCGGTGAACTTATCAGGGAATCGAGGCTGGATGTCGAGTTATTATTATATATTATATATTGATATATATACATATATATATATATTATATATATATATATATTATATCTATATATATATATATATATTATATATTATATATATATTATATATATATATTATATTATATATATATTATATATATATATATATCTATATATATCATATATATGTGTGTGTGTGTGTGTGTGTGTGTGTTTGTGTGTATGTGATGTATACCGTATGTAGAGGCCACGCGGCAGGCTTAGACTCACACACGCTAAACTAACACCAAATTTAATTACGAAATTTTGGCTAGTTTTCTAAAAAGTAGGCTTGAAAACACATTTTCAACAGACAGATTATGAACTTCAGTAATTCATTGTTAGTCTCCGATAGCCAGTGGTCGTCAAAATAAAATATCAAAATACTTAGAGAAATACACAATTTTGCATCAGAACCTTTAACTTCCATTATCTTAACATTAGAAAATACTACATCAGACACCAAGGCCGTACCCAGGATTTTTTTTGAGGGGGGGGGGGAGAACTCAGGGATTTTTTCGTGGGGATTTTACACACAAAACTAAAAAAAAACATAAAGAAGTTTATTTATATCCATTTTTTTACGTTTTTACGAGTCAGATAAAGCTTTCGGGGAGGGGGGTCAACCGCCGCCCCCCTGGCGTGGCCTTGTCAGACACTTTACTCGTATCGTTTTGTAGCAAGCATAGACTTAAAAACTAGGGCTATCTGAAGGAGCTACTCGCATATTTTAAACAGGCTAAATCACCTTCTAAAGTTATGTGCTGCATGTATACTTAGAGTTATATATATCTGTTTTAAAGTTATAATACTTGTATTTTATATACGAATATAAAATAGAGATACTTACTTATTTGCAGGAATTCTATGCAAAAATATCCTCACACCACGTTTTTTCCGCTGCTTTGGCACCCATCAACAATATATTTCCCATACATAATTAGCCTGTTATCTGATTGAATGTCAGGAAACAACTGAGCTAAGGTTGTGACGTATTTGTTCAGACCCTATACGCGTGGTATGAAATGAGTGTCATATTTGTAAAAAGAAGACGCTACAGTCTACAGTGGTCGGATCTCTCTCCTCACTGATACTTAGTTACGCAGAATAATTTGTCCACTTCTAGAAGACACTTTAACTCGTATAGAAAATTTACTATACAAATTATGAAAAGGTAAAATAACCGACCGGTCCACGCCACGTTTATGTGCTGCAAGCAATAGCTGAGCATGTATTCCAGAGTCAAATGCCCTACGGATATCATGACCTCCCAGGAAAATGCACTCATTAAACGCATCAGCTCCTATAAGCATATTAGCTAAAAATATGATGGACGTGCTCGTGACCGATACCTTTTTTATAACCAAATTGGTTATCAGGAGTACAACATTTACTTGAAATGTCATCAATAACGAGCATTTCCATCAGTTTACACAAAACAGGTGAAACAGTTACAGAACGGTAAGATACGCAATCTGCTGGGTTTTTCCCCTTCTTTAACACAGGAGTAACAATGCCGATAAAAAAAAATATCGGGTACAAGACCAGTATTACAGATAATCTGAAACAAAAGCTCGAGATGACACAAAAGATAATCAGTTCCATATGCAAGGTGCAAACCACAGAGTCCATCAAGACCATGCGATTGTTTTTTTTTAGCTTACGGATGGCGACAGTAAGATTTTTGATGGTTATTGCGTAACCAACATTAAAGCCAGGTAACTTTAGACCTTTGTCTAATTCTTTGCTGAACTTTTCTTCAAGCTCTTGATCAGGAGGGGAAAACTCAGAAGTAAAATGGGACATCCACTCCGTCTCTGGGATTGCAGCTTCAGAAACACCACAATTTCTCCTACGCTTAAGAAATCTCCATATTAGATTTGAGATTAGATTTGGAGATTGGAAATCTCCACATAATAGATTTGGATAAAAAATTAACTAATTTACTTTGCTGACCGTGCCTAGATCAATTTGACGCAGAAATAGCAGTGGTGGGTGGGTGACAGTTTAGGTGGTTTAGGACACCAAACTACGTTACCCCAAAGAGGACCAATTTGCAATCAATTTAAAATCCTGAGAAGCTAACTGATTTTTAAATATCAATAACTATATTTTAGGCTTCCCACTTGCAAAAGAAGTAATGCCACACGGTAGTAGCACTGGATTCAACCATGTTGATTCGCTTTATTTGTAACGAAATCATGCTATGTTTGGTGATCTGTAATTGCGTATCAGCTATATTGAGGGGCAAACTTATGCTTAACAAATAGACGAACTTTATTTACGATACCAGATCTCGGACGATCACACTCAGTCCAAAGCCAATTCTAGAATTTCGTACTTGCACATGCGTCACCAAGAGCAGGATTTTAAGACCCCTTCAGGACTTCCGTACCGATTCCAACTTTCCGACTAGGCACAACAGGTGTCTGTGTACACTTTAAAGTATGTGAAATTTTCGTGCAATATGTGTTCAGACATATTTGTTTTTCGTCTTCTGGAATCATTGCATTCTGCTGTAATAACTGAAAAGGTATTTTAATCTTGGCAAGAATCCCGTCTAATACTGCACGGTAAGTATACATATCAATTTTATTCCAGTCAGTCTTGACTGCCCACTTCCTAGCACCTGGGGGATTATCAGGTAGCATATGGGTGACTTGAAAAGCATTCACAATCGGGAAATGGTCTGATGCAGAGACTCTTATATCGACATAACATGGGCCACAGGCTCGGGGTTTCGGTGAACTTATGAGGGAATCGAGGCTGGATGTCGATATATGTATATATATTATATATATATATATAATATATATATATATATTATATATATATATATAACTATATATATATATATATATATATATATATACATGTGTATATGATGTGTGTGTGTGTATATATACCGTATGTAGAGGCCACGCGGCAGGCTTATACTCACACACGCTAAACTAACACCTTCTTTCATTCCATTGTAACTTTGCTTTGTCATCTTACAGCTAATTTTGTTGTGCAACGCTTTCCTTTACAATTTAATGGGATTTTTGCTGTTCCTTGTTCCGTGTCTTTTCTTTAGCTGTTAAGAATCTCTTGTGATCTTGTGTAATTTTGCAACCGTCACAGATACTAAAAACGATACGACCACTAATGGGCGAAAATGAAGTAAAATATTGCCTTGAAATGTACATATACCCCCTCCCCCCTTTTCAAAAGAGCTGATCTCCTTATGGGCACCTGTGTACATTTTTTGGAAACTTGCTTTTTCTACTTCTATTTCATGACAATAAGAAATTTATTGAAAAGGCATATATTTTTTTTAACAGAAAATAAAATACTGTTGAAAACTAAACAGATTGCTTCAAAACTTCCCAGTTGACTTATTTTTATTTAAACATAACTTTTATGAACTTATCCCTTTTGGTCGAACTACATGTTAGAATCAAGTCCCTTGGCCAACTCTGCTCAATATTTATTGATGTTGACTAGTCATGATTTATATGGGTTTTCTTTTTCTTTTACTAGTGGAAATTTTGAGATTATGCACGTACTTCCAAATTGAAGGAATCGTTGAATCTTATACGGGGAGGGAGGCTGTAATGTTAGAAAAATGACGTATTGTCAGGCTAAAATCTTCGGATATTTATCAAGTTCTTTTCATAAAGGGGATACCCCTTTTGTGTGGGTGTACGAACGGTCAATCTATAATCATATATTAATCATATAAAGTGCTCCAAATTTGCTAAGCTTGTTGACATAATTCATGATATCTTAGATGGTTTTTACAGTTCAGCTCCAATTTAGCTCACTTTTGGATGAAGTGGCGTTCCCAAACTGTATACACTAAATTAAGACCTAACTATGTAAGATACCCATTTTGGTAGGTAGAACGTAAAGTCAAAGGCAGCAAAATTCTGCTTTCAGGATTTGCCATGAGGAGGGGCGGGGGGGGGGGGGTGAGCCTCCAGTGTAAGTTGTTGGTCTGAAAGATGTAATAATTTTTTTCATATTTCTTCACATAGTACTTGGCACAGCATGGTGTATTCCGACTCAAGAGATAGCCTGCTATTAAAAAAATTATGCATTAAAAATCAAGTCTTTTGTATCTCTTAAACGGTTCAGCTATGATGTGACTTTCAACGTTTCAAAACTTAGCTCGTGATCTTCATTACTAAGCACTAAATTTCTTTAATCTTTCTATATATATATATATATATATATATATATATATATATATATATATATATATATATATATATATATATATATATATATATATATATATATATATAGATATATATATATATATATATATATATATTATATATATATATATATATATATATATATATATATATATATATATATATATATATATATATATATATATATATATATATATATATATATATATATATATAATATATATATATATATATATATATATATATATATAATATATATATATATATATATATATATATATATATATATATATATATATATATATATATATATATATATATATATATGTATATATATAGCTCTTTTAAATGGAGAAGAAAGTGATGGGGAGGGAGGAAATTGCTTCAGACAGTAAAAGAATATTATACAGTATGTGTACTTAATGGGAGGTGTTATGGAACTGCAGCACCTGTTTAAGGTACTCCAGTATTTGAAGATGGAGAAAGAGGAGCAGATAGAACATCTAGCCAACCTTACACCAAATTTAATTGCGAAATTTTGGCTAGTTTTCTAAAAAGTAGGCTTGAAAACACATTTTCAACAGACAGATTATGAACTTCAGTAAATTATTGTTAGTCTCCGATAGCCAGTGGTCGTCAAAATAAAATATCAAAATACTTAGAGAAATACACAATTTTGCATCAAAACCTTTAACTTCCATTATCTTAACACTAGAAAATACTACATCAGACACCAAGGCCGTACCCAGGATTTTTTTTTGGGGGGGGGGGGAAACTCAGGGATTTTTTCGTGGGGATTTTACACAAAAAACTAAAAAAAAAATATAAAAAGTTTATTTATATCCATTTTTTTACGTTTTTACGAGTCAGATAAACCTTTCGGGGAGGGGGGTCAACCCCCGCCCCCCTGGCGTGGCCTTGTCAGACACTTTACTCGTATCGTTTTGTAGCAAGCATAGACTTAAAAACTAGGGCTATCTAAAGGAGCTACTCGCATTTTTTAAACAGGCTAAATCACCTTCTAAAGTTATGTGCTGCATGTATACTTAGAGTTATATATATGTTTTAAAGTTATAAATACTTGTATTTTATATACGAATATAAAATAGAGATACTTACTTATTTGCAGGAATTCTATGCAAAAATATCCTCACACCACGGTTTTTTCCGCTGCTTTGGCACCCGTCAACAATATATTTCCCATACATAATTAGCCTGTTATCTGATTGAATGTCAGGAAACAACGTTAAGGTTGTGACGTATTTGTTCAGACCCTATACGCGTGGTATGAAATGAGTGTCATATTTGTAAAAAGAAGACGCTACAGTCTACAGTGGTCGGATCTCTCTCCTCACTGATACTTAGTTACGCAGAATAATTTGTCCGCTTCTAGAAGACACTTTAAACTCGTATAGAAAATTTGCTATACAAATTACGAAAAGGTAAAATAACCGACCGGTCCACGCCACGTTTATGTGCTGCAAGCAATAGCTGAGCATGTATTCCAGAGTCAAATGCCCTACGGATATCATGACCTCCCAGGAAAATGCACTCATTAAACGCATCAGCTCCTATAATCATATTAGCTAAAAATATGATGGACATGCTCGTGACCGATACCTTTTTTAAAACGAAATTGGTTATCAGGAGTACGACATTTACTTGAAATGTCATCAATAACGAGCATTTCCATCAGTTTACACAAAACAGGTGAAACAGTTACAGAACGGTAAGGTACGCAATCTGCTGGGTTTTTCCCCTTCTTTAACACAGGAGTAACAATGCCGATAAAAAAAAATATCAGGTACAAGACCAGTATTAAAGATAATCTGAAACAAAAGCTCGAGATGACACAAAATTTAATCAGTTCCATATGCAACGTGCAAACCACAGAGTCCATCAAGACCATACGATTGTTTTTTTTAGCTTACGGATGGCGACAGTAAGATTTTTGATGGTTATTGCGTAACCAACATTAAAGCCAGGTAACTTTAGACCTTTGTCTAATTCTTTGCTGAACTTTTCTTCAAGCTCTTGATCAGGAGGGGAGAACTCAGAAGTAAAATGGAACATCCACTCCGTCTCTGGGATTGCAGCTTCAGAAACACCACAATTTCTCCTGCGCTTAAGAAATCTCCATATTAGATTTGAGATTAGATTTGGAGATTGGAAATCTCCACATAATAGATTTGGATAAAAAATTAACTAATTTACTTTGCTGACCGTGCCTAGATCAATTTGACGCAGAAATAGCAGTGGTGGGTGGGTGACAGTTTAGGTGGTTTAGGACACCAAACTACGTTACCCCAAAGAGGACCAATTTGCAATCAATTTAAAATCCTGAGAAGCTAATTGATTTTTAAATATCAATAACTATATTTTAGGCTTCCCACTCGCAAAAGAAGTAATGCCACACGGTGGTAGCACTGGATTCAACCATGTTGATTCGCTTTATTTGTAACGAAATCATGCTATGTTTGGTGATCTGTAATTGCGTATCAGCTATATTGAGGGACAAACTTATGCTTAACAAATAGACGAACTTTATTTACGATACCAAATCTCGGACGATCACACTCAGTCCAAAGCCAATTCTAGAATTTCGTACTTGCACATGCGTCACCAAGAGCAGGATTTTAAGACCCCTTCAGGACTTCCGTACCGATTCCAACTTTCCGACTAGGCACAACAGGTGTCTGTGTACACTTTAAAGTATGTGAAATTTTCGTGCAATATGTGTTCAGATATATTTGTTTTTCGTCTTCTGGAATCATTGCATTCTGCTGTAATAACTGAAAAGGTATTTTAATCTTGGCAAGAATCCCGTCTAATACTGCATGGTAAGTATACATATAAATTTTATTCCAGTCAGTCTTGACTGCCCACTTCCTAGCACCTGGGGGATTATCAGGTAGTATATGGGTGACTTGAAAAGCATTCACAATCGGGAAATGGTCTGATGCAGAGACTCTTATATCGAAATAACATGGGCCACAGGCTCGGGGTTCCTGTTTTTCCATTCTCACTGACAAAATCCATAAAACCGTCAAATAATCAACACACATAACCATCCATGAAAACAGACATAAATGTGACAAAATTCCTGTTTTTTCATTCTCACTGACAAAATCCATAAAACCATCCATAAATGTGACAAAATTCCTGTTTTTCAAATTCTCACTGACAAAAACCATAAACCACGTGGTTCTCGTGGGACCTCCTGACCCCTTTCTACTCGTGTGTGAGTCTAAGCCTGCCGCGTGGCCTCTACATACGGTATACATACACACACACACACACACATACACATATATATATATATATATATATATATATATATATATATATATATATATATATATATTATATATATATATATATATATATATATATATATATATATATATATATATATATATATATATATATATATATATATATATATATATATATATATATATATATATATATATATAATATATATATATATATATATATATATATATATATCTCGACATCCAGCCTCGATTCCCTGATAAGTTCACCGCAGTCCACCAGTCTGAATGATGGAAATTCACTGTTTAAGTTAGGTTAGGTTAACTTATCATGAGCGCTCATGATAAGTTAACCTAACCTAACTTAAACAGTGAATTTCCATCATTCAGACTGGTGGACTGAGACCCCAATATTGAGCTAGTGGATTTCCACCATTCAGGCTGGTGGACTAAGACCCCAATTTTCCAACTCTTGCATTTCAAGACAGAAATTCACGCGTGTACGTAGGCTAACCTAGTCTAACCTAACTTAACCTAACCTAATTTAATCTATCCTAACCTAACCTAATCATACACCTAACTTTTTGCCTGTCTCTCACCTAACTTAGGCTAACCTAAGTGAAGCGTACATTGGGCTAACCTAACCTAACTTAACCTAACCTAACTTAATCTAGCCTAACCTAACCATACTCACCAGAAAAGGTTAGGTTAACTTATCATGAACGCTCATGATAAGTTGACCTAATCTAACTTAAACGGTGAATTTCCACCATTCAGCCTGGTGGACTGAGACCCCAATATTGAGCTAGTGGATTTCCACCATTCAGGCTGGTGGACTAAGACCCCAAATCTGAGCTAGTGAATTTCCACCGTTCAGGCTGGTGGACTGGGACCCCAATACTGAGCTAGTGGATTTCCACCATTCGATCTGGTGGACTATGAGCCCAATTTTCCAACTCTTGCATTTCATGACAGAAATTCAAAATGAACTTCGAAAAATCAAGAGAATGTAACTGTGAGAAGGTAAAGCACAACAAGTCACTACTGAAATATTCCAACTCTTGCATTTCACGACAGAAATTCAAAATGAAATTTGTAAAAATTAACACAATGTAACTGTGATATGGTAAGTGTGTAAGTTTTTGTGTGTGTGTAAGTTTTGGCGTGTGTGTGTGTAAGTTTTCGTGTGTGTGCGTAAGTTTTCGTGTGTGTGTGTGTAAGTTTTTGTGTGTGTGTGTAAGTTTTTGTACGTGTGTGTGTAAGTTTTTGTGTGTGTAAGTTTTTGTGTGCATGTAAGTTTTTGTGTGCATGTAAGTTTTTGCCTGTGTGTGTAAGTTTTTGTGTGTGTGTGTGTGTGTGTGTAAGTTTTTGTGTGTCTAAGCTTTTGTGTGTGTAAGTTTTAAGTGTGTGTGTGTAAGTTTTCGTGTGTGTGTGGTGTGTGTGTAAGTTTTTGTGTGCATGTAAGTTTTCATGTGCATGTGTAAGTGTGTGTGTGTGTGTGTGTGTGTGTGTGTGTGTGTGTATGTATGTAAGTTTTTGTGTGTGTGTAAGTTTTTGTGTGTGTGTGTGTAAGTTTTTGTGTGTGTGTAGGTTTTGTGTGCATGTAAGTTTTTGTGTGCATGTAAGTTTTTGCATGTGGGTGTAAGTTTTTGTGTGTATTTGTAAGTTTTTGTGTGTCTAAGCTTTTGTGTGTGGGTGTAAGTTTTTGTGTGTGTTTGTAAGTTTGTGTGTGTTTGTGTGTGTGTGTAAGTTTTTTTGTGTGTGTGTGTGTGTGTATGTTTGTGTGTGTGTGTGTGTGTGTGTGTGTGTGTGTGTGTGTGTGTGTGTGTGTGTGTAAGTTTTTGTGTGTGTAAGTTTAGGCGTGTGTGTGTAAGTTTTCGTGTGTGTGTGTGTAAGTTTTGTGTGTGTGTGTGTGTGTGTGTGCGTAAGTTTTTGTGCATGTGTGTGTGAGTTTTTGTTGTGTGTAAGTTTTTTTTTGTGTGTGTGTGTGTGTGTGTAAGTTTTTGTGTGTGTGTAAGTTTTGGCGTGTGTGTGTGTGTAAGTTTTCGTGTGTGTGTGTGTGTGTGTGTGTGTGTGAGTTGTGTGTGTGTGTGTGTGTGTGTGTGTGTAAGTTTTTGTGTGCGTGTAAGTTTTTGTGTGCATGTAAGTTTTCGTGTGCATGTGTATGTTTTTGTGTGTGTGTGTGTGTGTGTGTGTGTGTGTGTGTGTGTGTAAGTTTGTGTGTGTGTGTGTGTGTGTGTAAGTTTTGACGTGTGTGTGTAAGTTTTCGTGTGTGTGTGTGTGTAAGTTTTCATGCGCATGTGTAAGTTTTTGTGTGTGTAAGTTTTGGCGTGTGTCTGTAAGATTTCGTGTGTATGTGTGTAAGTTTTGTGTGTGTGTGTGTGTAAGTTTTTGTGCGCGTGTGTGTGAGTTTTTTTTGTGTTCATGTGTAAGTTTTTGTGTGTGTGTGTGTGTGTGTGTAAGTTTTTGTGTGTGTGTAAGTTTTGGCGTGTGTGTGTGTGTGTGTGTGTTTGTGTGTGTGTGTGTGTGTGTAAGTTTTTGTGTGTGTGTAAGTTTTGGCGTGTGTGCGTAAGTTTTCGTGTGTGTGTGTGTGTAAGTTTTGTGTGTGTGTGTGTGTGTAAGTTTTTGTGTGTGTAAGTTTTGGCGTGTGTGTGTAAGTTTTCGTGTGTGTGTGTGTGTGTAAGTTTTGTGTGTGTGTGTGTGTGTAAGTTTTTGTGTGTGAGTGTGTGAGTTTTTTTTTGTGTTCATGTGTAAGTTTTTGTGTGTGTGGTGTGTGTGTGTGTAATTTTTTTGTGTGTGTGTAAGTTTTGGTGTGTGTGTGTGAGCTTTCGTGTGTGTGTGTATAAGTTTTGACGTGTGTGTGTAAGTTTTCGTGTGTGTGAGTAAGTTTTGGCGTGTGTCTGCAAGTTTTCATGTGTGTGTGTGTAAGTTTTCGTGTGCATGTAAGTTTTGGCGTGTATGTGTAAGTTTTTGCGTGTGGGTCTAAGTTTTGTGCGTGTGTGTGTGAGTTTTTTTGTGTTCATGTGTAAGTTTTTGTGTGTGGATGTAAGTTTTTGTGTGTGTGTGTGTGTAAGTTTTGGCGTGTGTGTGTGAGTTTTCGTGTGTGTAAGTTTTTTTTTGTGTGTGTGTGTGTGTATAAGTTTGTGTGTGTGTGTGTGTGTGTGTGCGTGTGTGTGTGTGTGTAAGTTTTTGTGTGTGTAAGTTTTGGCGTGTGTGTGTAAGTTTTCGTGTGTGTGTGTGTGTGTGTAAGTTTTGTGTGTGTGTGTGTGTGTGTGTAAGTTTTTGTGTGTGAGTGTGTGAGTTTTTTTGTGTTCATGTGTAAGTTTTTGTGTGTGTGTGTGTGTGTGTGTGTAATTTTTTGTGTGTGTAAGTTTTGGTGTGTGTGTGTGTGTGAGTTTTCGTGTGTGTGTGTGTGTGTAAGTTTTGTGTGTGTGTGTGTGTGTGTGTGTAAGTTTTGGCGTGTGTGTGTAAGTTTTGGCGTGTGTGTGTGTGTGTGTGTGTGCGTGTGTGTGTAAGTTTTGGCGTGTGTGTGTGTGTAAGTTTTCGTGTGTGTGTGTGTGTGTAAGTTTTCGTGTGCATGTGTAAGTTTTTGTGTGTGTAAGTTTTGGCGTGTGTGTGTAAGTTTTCGTGTGTGTGTGTGTAAGTTTTGTGTGTGTGTGTGTGTGTGTAAGTTTTTGTGCGTGTGTGTGTGATTTTTTTTTGCGTTCATGTGTAAGTTTTTGTGTGTGTGTGTGTGTGTGTAAGTTTTTGTGTGTGTAAGTTTTTGTGTGCATGTAAGTTTTTGTGTGCATGTAAGTTTTTGCGTGTGGGTGTAAGTTTTTGTGTGTGTGTGTGTGTGTAAGTTTTTGTGTGTCTAAGCTTTTGTGTGTGTAAGTTTGACGTGTGTGTGTGTAAGTTTTCGTGTGTGTGTGTGTGTGTGTAAGTTTTGTGTGCATGTAAGTTTTCATGTGCATGTGTAAGTGTGTGTGTGTGTGTGTGTGTGTGTATGTGTGTAAGTTTTTGTGTGTGTGTAAGTTTTTGTGTGTGTGTGTAAGTTTTTGTGTGTGTGTAGGTTTTTGTGTGCATGTAAGTTTTTGTGTGCATGTAAGTTTTTGCATGTGGGTGTAAGTTTTTGTGTGTGTGTGTAAGTTTTTGTGTGTCTAAGCTTTTGTGTGTGGGTGTAAGTTTTTGTGTGTGTTGTAAGTTTGTGTGTGTTTGTGTGTGTGTGTAAGTTTTGTGTGTGTGTGTGTGTGTGTATGTTTGTGTGTGTGTGTGTGTGTGTGTGTGTGTGTGTGTGTGTGTGTGTGTGTG